>OX419585.1:2163619-2216110 GCA_948473455.1 Teleiodes luculella
CTAGACTCTGCCTAGTTTGGGGTCAGATGGCCATGTGTGAGATGTCCCACATATTTATTTATTCGTCTTGCTGCGACAGTATTAATTCAGTCAATTTGTAGGTACTCTAAAGAGCTGATGAGAAAGTTTGGGGTAATTCTGATTTTTTCCATTCCATGTTTATTTTGGAGTGTGAAACCGAATACGAGGTTTGCGAACTACATTGAAAGAAACCGGTAAATTGCTGCTTATTTCCGGGTTTTTGCTTAAAACCAAAAACCACACGGCTCAACGAATTGCAAGTTTTTTTTTTCTTAGGAAACAATCAGTTTTCGTTTTTAGTAGGTACCTATATTAAACACTAGCTTTCCGCCCGCGTTAATAGTCTTTCCCGTGGGAATTATGCATTTTCCCGCGGTAAAAGGTAGCCTATGTTACTCAGGGTGAATGTAGCTTTCTAATAGTGAAAGAATTTTTGAAATCGGTTGAGTAGTTTTTGAGTTTATTCATTACAAACACACACACACACACACACACAAATACAAATCTTTCCTCTAAATATATAGTATGATAGTATGACTGAAAAAATGTAATGTAATATATTGAAGGGACTATTAAATTAAATCAGGGATCGAAACCGGTTTTGGAATCCCTGTTAATATCGTTCGAAAAACAGATATAATTCCGTTCCCCAATTAACCGGCAATAGATGGAACTTAATGAAACAAACCAAAAATATTCTGGTTACCCGGTTTTTGATAAAGAACGGAATGAAACCGGTTTCAATCGGTTTTGTAATTATTAAAGTAATTGTTTTTGCGGCAGGCGAAGGCCATGGCTGCCGGTTGCTTTGCATATTATGTTCCCCCAAGACTAAACCTACCCTTAGTGATCTTAGTTAGAGCTATAGTCAGATAGGGTTTGAACTAGCGTGATTTAACAAGTGTATGAAAAACCGATTCCGATCCCTGAATATATAACCATATAACCATATTTTTAAGATAATAATTGCCATCATTATTTATGACTGAATAACCTTCTAACAACAATGCGCTTCTGCCCCCAGCTGCCCGCGACCTCGGTTTGGACGTGGACCTCCGCGTGACGTCTGCACACAAGGCCACCGAGGAGACGCTCCGCATCATGCAGAGCTACGAGGACACCCACGGAGCCCTAGTGTTCATCGCAGTCGCCGGCCGCTCCAACGGGCTGGGCCCCGTACTGTCTGGCAACACTTCCTATCCTGTCATCAACTGCCCCCCGCCTTCTGATAAACTTGTGCAGGTAGATATTTTTTTACTGATGATATAATACCTGTTTTTGGTAATTGGCTTGTGTCGCAAAATCTAAGTATCAAGCTTCTCCGGACTTACGGTATGGGGAAGCGGAGGGCTCTACCCCAAAGTACCTAGTCATAACATAACATAATCATAATTATAAAACCAACAACGCTTCTAGATGCTTCCAGTATCAATTGGATTCATGTGTGCAATTTTTAGCTTCGGAAATATTTTTCGTATGGGAAAAATCTAAACAAATTAATGTTGTATTTATTTATGCAACAATAGGAAAACCAGAGGGGTGGGCGCCGGGAAAACGGAAATCCCCATCTGGTGTTGCCAAATAATAAAGGACAGATCCTCCTTTTTTTAGATAAAAATGCACATTATTATTATCCCTGTGGGGGATGTTGTCCGACTTGCAGTTGGAGGAAAAGGGAACATCTTCCGCCGGGCATGGTGGTGAGCCCAGGGACCGCGGTCCAGAAGGTTGCGTGTTCAGATCACGTCGTGGTCATCAATTTATTGGTCTTGCAGGGCAAATCCCAATAAAATAAAACGACCCGTGTCTAATTATACAATTGGTGTTTATTCTTTATCCACAGCACAATAGTTCTTATTGGAAATTGAGAGAACAACCTTTTTACATGACAAAATTCGTTACGGCGAAGCGACAGATTCAAAAACCCCGTCAAGCGCGAGTCGCGCGTGTTTGCGCGGTAAATTTGAATATGTCGTTCGCCACACCCCTTTTTATTCAGCAAACTCACTCTATCCCCAGGACATCTGGTCTTCACTCTCCGTGCCGTCCGGCCTGGGTTGCGCCACCGTCATCTACCCCGACAGCGCCGCGCTGATGGCTGCACAAATCATAGGCCTCCAAGACTACCTAGTATGGGCGCGTCTGCGCGTCAAACAACTGGAAATGGCACACTCGCTGAGACTGGCTGACAAGAAATTGAGAAACGTCAAAAATTAAAAATAAGTGAAATAAGCGAAGATTATTCGTTTCACGATGATAATATTATACGCATGAAAATTTTGTTAACTATTTTTTGTTAAGTATTACAAATGTGAAGTGTTCTTTTATTAAGTTAGAGATGTAATCTCGTATCTTAAGTGCCAATGCATTAGATATACATTCCTTAAAATGCCTTAAATAAACAGTTTTTATTTATGTGTACAAAAATGTATTTTGCGATACCCTACCAGCTACCTACTCTACTCCTACTACTACTAACTACCTATTCGGGATCAATTTGTCCTTCTCTCCAAATAATAAATAATACTTATAGCAGAAAGATAAAAAACCTAGCTGTAGGTACTGTGTAATGGAACCATAGAATGGAACTAATTTTATAATGGAAGTTGTTGTCATATTATACACATAGAAATATACACACAATGATTTCTTTCTTTCTTTCACACATGGCGACCCAGAACCTGTTTTTTTAATACATTTTACGGCCCCGTAGCCTAGTTGGTAGTACGCCTCCCTACGAAGCATAGGGTCGCGGGTTCGAGTCCCGCCCAGGGCAAACATTCGTGTCATCGTGTGATGAGATGAGCACTTGTGTTTGCCTTGTGTCTGGATGTTGTTTTTATAATATGTATATCAACTGTCTGACACCCATAGTACAGGCTCTGCCTAGTTTGGGGTCACGTGGCAGTGTGTGAGATGTCCCATATATTTATTTATCCATTATATTTTTATTTTCATTCAATATCATTCATTCATTCAACTCAACTCAAGTAAATAAAATTTAAAAATATTTTTAGAGCGTTATTTGCGTGAAGAGAAACGTTCTTTTTTATTTTCTGGCAACACCGTTCAAAAATGTCAATGTCATCCATCATACGAAGGGGTCGTGTATCTGCGTATTTTGGTGTTTTAGCTATAAGAGTATCGTGTAGGTTTATATTTACGCACAAAATGGCTGAGAAACCAGCAGAATATGTGGCCACAAATGGATTCGAAAGCAAAACGCCGTTCCTCATAGGTGTAGCCGGCGGCACAGCCAGCGGAAAGGTAACCTTGAAATTCAGCCTGAAAATATCGATTTTCTTCCCGATATTGCACATTATATAATCCTCTATAGACCTTAACTTTCGCCCTCTATCTTTTCTATATAAAACATGTGTTATAAATATAAAATATCGCAGCATAAAGTTTGTTTTATGTTGTAACGCGATATAACCTCTCATGTTTCATGACTGGCTCATTGTCTTCACAATAGCTCGAGAATTTCAAAACTTCCGCTTTGGAACATTACACCCATACATTCTTGATACAGAAATACGTCTGCTTCAGCTGTATAGTATGATGTTAGACTTGGCTGCTAATGTAGACTTTAAACAATTTCAATAGCAATTCAAGACAAATTTGGTGGAAGTTAATTATTGAACAACTATATAATACACATCTGATACATGTAGTAGATAGTTCCTCACATAAATTCATGTAGATACATATTGTCAGGTTGTAAATTAGCTATTGGCAAAACTTAGCAAATAATATTGGATAATTTACAAGAATTATTGGATTTCCAAAAACCACCATAGCTATCTAGTCTTACTCTTCTCCTTTGCAAATCGATGACAAATCATACTATATGTTTGCGGCCCAGAATCTAGCCATCTCTACTGCACCCACAGGACAGGCAGGACAGGACACCAAGTGGGCCATGGATTAAACTGCTGCTCCGCACATCTTATCTCTTTTGTAACAAATACATTAAAAAAATAAATTGGGACAGTAGACTAAATTATTCATGATAATAGATGAAATACTGATTATTATTATTTTTATTTTATAAAATAAATTAAGTCCTGAGACAACTACATAATAAATTCAATTTACAGTCAACGGTTTGTCAACGTATTATGGAAAAATTGGGCCAGCAGCACAAAGAACAGACAGAAAGGCGGGTCGTATGCATCAGCCAGGATTCCTTCTACCGCTCACTCACCACCGCCGAGAGACTCAGGGCGGAAAGGGGACAGTTCAACTTTGACCACCCAGATGCGTTTGATGATAAGAAATTGTTGGCCGTGTTGAAAGATATCTTAGCTGGTAAAAAAGTAGAGGTTCCTGAGTATGATTACATCACAAATGCTATTCAGTGAGTATATCTTACTAAACATTTTGATTTTGTATAAACATGGTACTCTTTCATTACGTAGCTCTACATTTATATAAAATTGTACTAAGTAAATTAAAAGAGCCCAATTATATCACATTGAAATCCACAGGAGTAACTAAGTTCCTATGTTTAAGCTTGTGTGAAGTAGTTCCTATACCGGGAGCTGATCACCTGTCTACGCCACTCGCAGACATCCCCCACTTAGATAGATAGATGTTTAAGCTTGATATAAAAATAGTAAAAACAGTAAAAACTAATTGTCTAATTTGGATAAAAAAAAAAAATTTCAAATCTCTTTTTTACAAATGTAAAGCTAGAAACATGGTCAATTTTTTACCACCATTTAAAATTTGTCTCATTTTCTCTCATCCCATTGGAAAAAATACCTAGAATACCTTAAACATTTTTGTTTAGCCCCCACCGGTCCCACACAATCTACCCAGCGGATGTGGTACTCATTGAAGGCATCTTGGTGTTCTACTTCCCTGAAGTCCGCGAACTGTTCCACATGAAGCTGTTTGTGGATACCGACTCCGATACCAGGCTGGCCAGGAGAGGTAACGCTTCTTTATAATATTACATCTAAAAAGCGAAATAAGAGTCAGTCTTGTTCTTAGCTTAAATATGAACTAAATCGAAGCCTAAAGTAATATATTCATAATATAATGATTTTTTTAAACACTTAATGTCAGAAGTTCAAAAGTTTTGCTTAAACCAAGGGTGGAACTATCTCAAATAAATGACCAGACCAAGTCTAGACAACTAGTACTCTTAAAATTTTTAACTATTGCAAAAATGCTTCCTTTTTACAATGTTATATGAAATGAAGTATAGTATACTTCAAATTTAGGATTGGAGCGCAGTAAAAATAAAGCCATAATCTCTTGTTTAATGTCTCTATCATAGTACGGCTTGCTAGCTAAAAAATATAAGGATATCGGTCCCATCTGGCAGAAAGTACGAAACTTGGCATGAATGTAGCTGTCATATATGTGCTTCAATATCGATATGGAAACAGTTCGATAAATTATTGTTTCCCCCCTTTCCCCCCCCTTTTATCTCCCTCATTCTGGTTTTTTGAATTTTATACTAAAACGGTACGTCTGAGGAGTTTACTTTTCAGAGAACAAATCATCGTCGATAAATTGCCTACAAAACGATACTACATTTTATAGTGCTAAGATTAATATATTTCTATACACAGCCATCAACGTTTTATGAAATTTTAAAAACAGGCACACTTTTTTCTTCCTTACTTCATTTATAGGAGAACGACAAGAGTGGTGATAAAATGGACTAAAGAAGTCAACTACCTTATACATTAAGCTAAAAAATGACATTTATTTCATAGTCGTAAAGGCATTACTTCTAGAGTTACATCTCACCGCGTCTGACTCAAGTACTCTTTTTTTTACCTTTTTAGAATACATCTTTCTGTTAACTTTGTTTAGCGTAGATTAGATTCAGATTTTCCAATTAGAAATAAAACAGTCCATGTATTAATCCAGGCCACAGTCTATTTACATGTAAAACTAGCTTTCTGCCCGCGGCTACGCTTGCGTTGTGTTTCGACATTTCCGTATTAATTTTTAACTATCCCACTTTTTTCCGTGATTTTGAAGTATCCAACATGTTGACCGAGTATATAAGGTACCACCATGCAAAATTTCATTTCAATAGGTCTAACAGTTTCGGAGATAAGCCCGTAGAATGTACTGCGCCGTATGAGTTACTAAAGCTTTTTAACTATCCCACGGGAACTTTTTAATTTTCTGGGATTAAAAGTATCTAAGATGTTGACCGGGATATAAGGTACCACTATACAAAATTTCATTCAAATCGGTCGAATAGTTTCGGAGATTAGCCCGTACAAACAGACAAACAGAGAAACAAAAATATTAAAAAAAAATCTGGGTATGTACTATATCGCTTCTTACATCCCCTTGAATAGGTTTATAGCATTTTTTTTCTATGTACAGATTTTATAGATTTTTTTTTGTTTCTCTTTGTACGGGCTAATCTCCGAAACTATTCGACCGATTTGAATGAAATTTTGTATAGTGGTACCTTATATCCCCGGGCAACATCTTAGATACTTTTAATCCCAGAAAATTCCCGTGGGATAGTTAAAAAACTTTAGTAACTCATACGGCGCAGTATATTCTACGGGCTTATCTCCGAAACTGTTAGACCGATTGAAACGAAATTTTGCATGGTGGTACCTTATATACTCGGTCAACATGTTGGATACTTCAAAATCACGGAAAAAAGTGGGATAGTTAAAAATTAATACGGAAATGTCGAAACACAACGCAAGCGTAGCCGCGGGCAGACAGCTAGTTTTACATGTAAATAGACTGTGGCCTGGATTAGTAAATGGACTGTTTTATTTCTAAGTAATTGGAAAATCTGAATCTAATCTACGCTAAACAAAGTTAACAGAAAGATGTATTCTAAAAAGGTAAAAAAAAGAGTACTTGAGTCAGACGCGGTGAGCTGTAACTCTAGAAGTAATGCCTTTACGACTATGAAATAAATGTCATTTTTTAGCTTAATGTATAAGGTAGTTGACTTCTTTAGTCCATTTTATCACCACTCTTGTCGTTTTCCTATAAATGAAGTAAGGAAGAAAAAAGTGTGCCTGTTTTTAAAATTTCATAATACGTTGATGGCTGTATATAGAAATATATTAATCTTAGCACTATAAAATGTAGTATCATTTTGTAGGTAATTTATCGACAACTATTTGGTTCTTGAGAAGTAAACTCATCAGTCCTACCGTTTTTGTAGAAAATGAAAAAAACCAAAATGAGGGAGGTAAAATGAGGGAAAAGGGGGGGGGGGAATCATTTCTCTGCGTGTTTCCATATCGACATTGAAGCACATATATAAAAGCTACATGTATGCTAAGTTTCATGCTTTCTGCCAGATGGGACCGTAATTCAGGTTAACAAGCCGTACTATCATTTCTTTTTTGGACTCTAAATCTAATCTTTTTTTTTAATTACATGATTAGTTCCACGCGACATAATGGAGCGCGGCAGGGATCTGGAGCAAGTTCTCAACCAGTACATGAACTTCGTCAAACCGGCGTTCGAGGAGTTCTGCTTACCGGTAAGCTAAAGTTTTATAAAAAAAAATAAAGTTCTTCACAGCAGCGATATCGATAACATTAAATAAAATAATTAAAAACCCCTGTTACAAAACCGTTACTTGATCCTTTCACCAACTAGAAAAGAGCTGATAGATTATCAAATGGCTGAAGATATTTTCTTGGACCTAAAAACACTCTCCATTGTAACACCTTGCAAACAAAAAAACTAGATCAAAATCGGCGCATCCGTTTAGGAGCTACGATGCCACAGACAGAAAGACACTCACGTCAAAATTAAATTATATCAACCTCTTAATTGTGGGGGTTTAAAAAATACAATAATCTTGTTACTTTGCTGCCATCTAAGAATTATTGCAATATTTTCATTATAATTTAGTACTTTTCATCAGCTGAAAGACGTCCACTGCCAAACAAAGACCTTCCCGATCTCCACAACGATCAGTCTATGCATCAACCGTTCAATTCAGCGCATTCTTGCATTGCGCACCAGATAAAGATAAAGGAGAGAGTTAGGTTTAAAGATTACTTATTCACATTAAAGACCTAGCAGTAACTTACATGAGAAGAGGACTTAAATAACAAAATTGCCGTTCAATTTACACATCACTTTCAATGTAGGTAGGCACGATAATGAAAACAATCACAGTTAACTTTTACAACAAAATCAAAATTCACCCGACCAACCTGATTGAACTTATAAACCACCACACTGAGCTTAACGTTGATTTAATTTCACTTAATAATTTTGGTGCAACGTCCAAATTGAAAACTACTAACATAAAAATTAAATGCATTACTTTCCTACAGAATATTTTAGCAATAGTTTGTCCTATTTACAGACGAAGAAGTTTGCTGACGTCATCATACCAAGAGGCGCCGATAATCTGGGTGAGTTATATTAGCATTGCATTTTCTCTATAAAAAAAATATTATACTTAATTAAAGCCCGACCAGAGAAATAAGAAACCTCGCCATATTGCGGAATTTCAATGGAACTAATTTTATAAGGGAAATTGTTGCCATAGTCGTAAAAACATACACGTGGCGCCCCCAGAGCATGTTTTTTTTTCTTTGGTCAGGCTTTAGGTAGTTAATACCTATTGTCTTCGGCTTTAAAATATGTCGTCTCTAATTTCGGATATTTCGCATATTCTTCACGATTGAAGAATGCCAATATTTCCGTCCATTTAAGTTATCAACTATTCGCGTTTGAGAAAAAAGTTATTTCAGTGTTTCATCGACGACGTCGTGTATGCGTAATTGGCAACACTGGTTTCGTGTTGCCATACGAAAACTACCAAAAACTTCACAAGATTCTAAACTTAAAATCGACTCCCCGAAATATTTTTTTACGTACTTTCATTTTTTCTATAGAATCAAATCATATTTATAAAAGTATGTAAAAACTGCCTTCATACGTTTATTTAAAATATTTTATGACACGTATGTTATTTATTTAGAATCTTGTGCAGCTATCGCAATTTTTACCATTGTGTCGTGTTTTATAAAAAGTGCAAAATCTTCGCTGCTAAGTAAGGTAAGCATAAAAGGTCATAGCCACTGCAACACGTCATTGTTTTTGATAGGTAAACAACTCATTTGTAGCCCTAACCTAACCATTGAATACAACTAGATCTAGTTCTTTTTTATTCTGACTCTCATTCATCCTTGTAGGTGCCTATATTCCTAAAGCTTATTTTACTATCTCGTAGTCGTAACTATAACTTGACTTTGGCCTGAGTATAACTTCTAGCCAGCAGGGTCAAAAAACGAAAAGTTTTAGTGGAAAAAAAGTACGCAACGGATAATTTATTTATTTACAACTCCAACGGATAACGGAATGTTAAGAATTAGAAAGGAATAGCTATACGTGAATTTAAGTTCGCATAATTCTTCTATCTCACTCAAACAAGTCACTATACTCGTCAGTTTGATGACTGGTAGTATATTACATAATTAAATTAAATTAAAATTTGTTATGTTCACTAATAGTCATACTTGTCAGACTTTAACAGACAGACTGAATTACGACGATACGATACGTTAAGCGCAAAAGTTTCAAACTTTTTTAATATTATTACTTACCTCCCGTTAAGACCAATGAGTTGTTTACCTACAGGCATAATAAAGATGTATTTAACGGTCACTTGCAGCGGCTATGTCCTTGCGTAGCTGCGTTATTTGACTCACGTTCCGTTATCCGTTGTTGCAGTGGCTATTGACCTAATAGTACACCACATTTGGGACATAATGTATAAGAAACGCCCGTCGCCGGCCGCGGTGAAGAACTGCAACGGGACTTGTAACGGAACCCACGAGGAAGAACCCAACGGGAGAAGAATGTCGGGCAGTTCTGAGGACACTCTCAGTCGATAGCCTTATGTTCATATAATCTGTGGTTTCTGCTGCAAATGAGGTTGGTCTTCATTTTATTTTATTTTTAATTCTTCTTTTCTAGCCCAGTCTGTCCCACTGCTAGGCAAAGGCCTCCCTCCTGTTCTTCCTTTTTTTTAAATATATGCCATTTAGTGATGCATTTTGGTGGGACTTCATTTTAAAAATTTTAATATTTTTGAAGTTATTCGCCTGGAGCGAAATGAAAATAACGAGATACATACCCAAGTTATTCAATTACGTATTTGCTTAATATTTGTTAACAACTGGCACTCAACCTTCTACTAATTATGGAGAAGTATCCAAATTTTATTTTTGATTTCCAACCTTATTGTGTAGAAGTTACAGATTAAAACTCGAATTGGCGTGGGAATCCAAACCTTTGTAGGTTAAGTATTATGTATACCGGGTGTGAGGTACAAGGCTCCATAGTACTCCATACATTAACAAGATGGCTCTTCTTGTTAGACCACACAAAAATACTGTACAGTAGTAAATTGTTATCAATTTTAAACCCTATTTATTTTATATGCAAAAAATGGTGCTGTGTAATGTAATTTTATATTGATTGTAAATTATAAATTAATCACCTTGTGTTTGTTTTGTAGACAGTTGTGGCCGGTTCCCTCACACCCGATATGTTGTGTATTAAATTGTATAATGTTATGAACACCTTCGCGCATATCCTATGATCGTCTTGCGGAGTGCCGAGAGCTATTAAGCCTCGTAATGCTGGCTCCTCATTCGTGCTGCGTTTGCTAAACAGAGCGAGACGCAGTTATGCGTTAGAATGAGATACAAATCACCGCTCTCAGTCTAACTAGGTCTCGCTCTGTTTGGCAAACACAGCACGCGTGTGGACCCGGCATAAGACGTTTTACATAGACATACAGTCTGACAAAAAAGAGTAGAAATTAAAAAGTAACAACACTGTAGTGCCGTCTCATTTTCACGATTGATTAGTTGGAAAGGGACGGCACTACGGTGTTGCTACTTATTAATTTCCACTCTTTTTTATCAGACTGTAGCCAGACAATCCATTGACTCAGGTAACAAACATTCATGTAACCGAAATTCATAGCTCAGAGCCTTCCAAAGCATATACAAATAGAGTGTAAATTAGCGCACAATGTTTTAAGGGAGGAACCCACCCATTAAATTGAATAACTTTCTCCAACTTAATAACCTTCAAATTTCAAAATTTACAGTCAACTTTTCATACAAATTTCTATCATGTGAACGACTACTTTGTATGAAAAGTGGAATTTTAATTTTGAAATTTGAAGGTATATTCTTTGGGAAAAGTTATTCAATTTAATGGGTGGGTTCCTGCCTTTAATTATTTTGCACCAATTTATTTACACCCTATATAATTCAATAGAATATGCGCGAAGGTTATGCCCCAAAATATATTTTAGCCATGTACTGTTTTTTCCTATTATATACTAAATATAAGTTCCAATTGAACTGTATTGCATAAGGCTGAAACGCGTTTTCAAAGCAGGTAGAATAAGGTTAGTATTAGGAGTATCTTAGATTTGACTATGTATGACATATTATTAATATTATAATAAGATTTACTGGGTATATTTACTGTCAGTTTACATTAAAAAAACACTGTCAATTTTTGGTATTACAGTCAGGCCAATTTCTTTGTCAGTTTTAGCTTAGTTTAAGATTGTTCTATCACGAAGCAAGCCTTATTTCATGCAGAGTTTATAAACACTTGACATTGGCGAAATCACTAAGGAAGCTCCATACAATAAGAAATTTAATTTAATTGAAAGGTCCATTTTGATGTAGGCGACTGATGTTCAAATACAAATATTTTGGTTTGTGAATTTGGGGCACATAAAAATTTCAAGTTTCTTCATTTGCACCAATCTACCATGTCTTTGCAGCGCGAGCTGTCAACTTCAACGCAGGGCGTTCATTCTAACTTCCGTCCCCATTTTTATTTTTGGTTTTTCTGTTACCAAAATAATTCATGAATACATTGTTTATCGTGTGTCTTTGTCATGAAAAATTAATTAGCCAATAAACCAAAAATAAAAATGGTGTCATAAATGTATCGATCGAAGTATACCTTTTTTTGCCAATTTGAACTGAAATAAACTTGGCCACACTGAATGTGGCTGGCAACCGTTTACGATCGTTAAGATACGATGCAAATGGCATTTTACTCGAATCTTCATGCAGGCATATTATACCTGTTATTGTATACCATTACCATGTAATTTTATAAACTAGCCAGCTTATGTGTATTGACAATACCAAATGTTTTTGCATATCAAATACGAATAACGTAGAAACGACAAATTTTACGCACAGAGTGTAGGTATAGTGAAAACAACTGAAGCCCGACTAGAAAAATAAAAAACCTCGCCATAATGCGGAATTTAAATTGAACTAATTTTATCATGGAAATTGTTGCCAGGCACATAAAAATTGAGCATAGATGAGGTTTTTATTTATCTGGTCAGGCTTTACTTACCATTTTTAGTTGATGGTATACACAGTTTAATTCATAGATAGATAAATACAGAAAAGTACTGCCATCTATCTAAAAATATTACGGTGCTTGTAAAACAACTAATTAAATTCATCTACGGCATGAGGTCACGTCACGGCGCCGTACGGCGCACAACGTGTAATATTTACTACTCGACCAATACAATTAGACACATGACAGGTATGCGGTTTGTACAATATTCGCCCTTATTCCCAGCACTAATCCCCGTGACCGGCCGTGACGCCATGTTTGAAATGTGCCTAATTGTTTTGGTCGCGTAGTAGATACTCGTATTATTATTTTGAAACACATATCATAATAATATTTGTTGATTTGTGTTGTTGCGTTTAGATCCATTATCCGTAGTAAAATAAATTTCCTATGTAATAGACTGATTTCACTCGAAATACTAGAGGGATAAATTCCACAATGCATGCACCAATTTTATTATTTGAAGAATGATGTACTGAAATATATAAAGACGAAAGTATACTTAATAGTGATACAATTAAAAATATCAGTGCTATTTGACTGCTACACCAGACGTGTTAAAACACCGAAATAAAATAACTAACAAAGCAATATTAAAATAAAATCTTAATTATGTGTTTAGATAGTCTCTAAACGCTAAATGGAATAGAAAAATAATTAAAAACATTTTTTTATACGCCGTGAAAAACAGGTTGTTCATCAGCAACATAGTGGTGTACTGAACAACAACTTTCCCTAAAGAACATAGGTTGAAATCTCAAAATTAATTCAACTAGTCATACAAAGTGGCCGGTCACGTGACTGAAGTTTATATTAAATATACACGATGACGATAGATGTAAAAAACCAAAGCAGTACATGTTTTATTTCAAAATTTCTTACGACACCTCCATAAGGTACCTTTTCTACTAAACTTCTGGATTAAATTTTGTGCTAGTGACTAACGTAATAAAAAAAATAAAAATATGAAAATGAAGGATACATAATGGATTTCAATATTAAGCTTTAAAAAAAATTTGTATTTTTTCATCATTTTTACAAAACATTAAATATCTCGGAAACTAAAACCCGCCATAAGGTACCTTTTCCCGTGGAACGTCACATTTAAAGTTAAATGTTATTTTTGAGATTTCAACCTATATTCCTTAGGGAAAGTTGTTCAATTTCGTGAGTAGGTACTTCTACTATGTCCCGGATAGACAACCAGTTAAATTTCACGGTATATAAAGGAGCTTTCATCATTAATAGTATTAGATGTTAAAATAATATACGAGTCGTAAAATCCAAATGTAAAAATTGTAAAAAGAAATTATTTATATTGTATCCAAAAAAATGTTGATGTGAAGAGATAAAATGTGACTCTAGGTCGTATAAAATTATTAATAATTTCACTGTTCTTCCCTGGTTCTTCCTAATTTTTGGACACAGTTTTTACGTTTAGAACGAAGCTTTAGGCTGATGTTGCGATTTTATACAAAATCCTCGATCTTCTGTCAATTTGACATGATATTGCAGCATAGTAACTATGCTAAACTTTTGACTTATATATAATTACTAGCTGTTCGCCCCGCGGCTCCGCCCGCTCTTAAGGGTATGAAAAATAGATAGTAGCCGATTCTCAGACCTACTGAATACGCTCGCAAAATTTCATGAGAATCGGTCTAGCCGTTTCGGAGGAGTATGGAATCGAACACTGTGACACGAGAATTTTATATATAAGATTTTGGTAAAGGTCAATTAGGACCATTTACCCAATGGTCCACCATTCCTATTCCTTGTTCAGCCATATCCTTGTTCGGCCACTTCACCATTCGTCCAATTTTTATTTTCATATATTTCCTTATAAATAAATTTACTTGAAAGTCCACTTTCAATATTTCTTTGTAGGGCCATTTCTCTGATCGGCCACTTCCATTTACTTAGCATTAAAATGAACCATCTCCCACATTTTGGCATTTATTTGAAGAAATATGTATACCAAAACTGCTTACAACAACAACGCTACATACGTATTTACTGCCATCAAACTTAACATATATTAGAAATTATGAGATTTTTGCTATATGGTATATAATCGAATTCTAATAGATTTTTCAATATTTCTTACAATACGTGGTATTTGTCGAATGTATTAAAATTTAATTGATTTGTTGTTCCTGAATACTTAATGTGATATTTATGTGTTATAATTCCAGTGTATATGTATTGTATTATACTAATTGTACTCTTGTGTGTTTATGGGTAAATATCAGCACAACCTATTTACTTTAGTTTTTCCTGTTTACGTAATTTTAATTTTAATAAGTTAAACACCATTTATCATTATCTCAATAAAGTGTGTGCCCTATTCATTATTGTTTTATTTATTAACTATCTTTCCGCCCCTAAACAGTTTTTGCCGTGGGTGCGGGTTCGAGTCCCTGCCCAAGCTCAATGAATTTAGTTTTTCGCTTCGATTATAAAGATATAGTAAATATACGCTAGCCCCTGGCCACAGATTCGCGCGTCGGCGGCGGCGGCGGCGACTTGCGGCGCAAAACTTGCCAGAACGTTAGTATTGTAACATTTTACGATATTTTGGAGCACTTTGTGTCACATGACTTAAAACGTTACTTTTACGCTTAGAGCAACGCCGGCCTTCCGTTTACGTATTTTTAATCTTATTTATGCTACATAATAGTGTTAAAGTCGTTTTCTAAGTAAAATAAGATAAACGTTACTTTTTGCATGAAAATTGAACGTTTTTTTGTAAAAGTTGGGTAATTTCACGCCTTTAAAACAGTTTCTTGATTTCGGTGGTACATTTTTCTAGCGGGTTTTAGAAATGAAATTTTTTTTTAGTTCTCTCATGGTAATTTTGACTATGTGTCACTGGCAACATTCCGCTGGTCGCCGCCGCCGCCGCGCGAAGCTGTGGCCAGGCCCTTACAGACGACATCTGTTTTGAAAAAGCAATAAACTAATATTATTCCATTCCATTCTACTCAATCCGCAGTGGCGATCGATTTGATAGTGCAGCACATATCGGAGTACCTGAAGCGGCCGTCGGACAAGTCGCTGGCGTACCCAGGGCTCCGCCCCGCCGAGACCTCGGCGCCAGCCAGCCCTCAGCGCGGGAAGATCGGCCGGCCGCATTAGAACTAACACTTACCAATTGCTTGCTTATCGTGTGTTTTGAGGTTCCGCCTGACAAAAGAAATAAAAAACCTGCTCTGAGGGCGCCACGTGCATATTTTTACGACTATGGCAACAATTTCCCTTATAAAATTAGTTCCATTGAAATTCCGCAATATGGCGAGGGTTCTTATTTCTCTGGTCGGGCTTTACAAACTCTAGTGTTGGAATTATAGAGGCACAAGACATGGCTTCTATTACGACTACTTCCGTAGATAGTAGCCAGTTGAGACTTTCTTATCATGAACAAAAGATTGGGGTCGTCTTTACAAGGAGACTTATAAAAAAGCTCAATATATTTCATTTTCGCTTTAATTTAAAATGAAATTCTACACACTTTATTAAAAAGACATGTTATTTTTTGTATATGCCGGCAATCGCCTAAAAAAATTGTTTTTTTTAGACAACTAAATTAATAAAGTATCTACTTTAATAGAGAATTTTACCTCCAATAATTTCACAGATTTGATCGCATGACGAAAAACGCAAATTCTATTGGTTGTAAAGGTAATGTGCGTGAGCTTATTATGCTATTGCGATATCTTAATTACAGCTTGCTTAAAAATAAAAAATCGCCATATTTCGAGAAAATATGGAATTAATTAAATCTATAAAACAATATGCCTAATGCAAATTTTCATAATGAAAATCTTCATAACAATCACAAAGCATAAATTTAAAGAGTCTAATATTAGGTACTTTCATAAAAATGAAAAGAGATAATGTTCGTAGGATGTGTTTTGTTTTGTTCGATGTACGAGTACTATTTACTCATATAGAAAATAGCCGCGATAGTAATTAAGTCATTTCATCAAAATTTTATTTAATTTAGGCACTCTGTGACGTCATAAAATGTATGTTATTTATTTTTTGTATGTGTTATTAATATGATTTTTTACCGTAATATCTATTATTTAATTTTCACATTCATACATAATTGCTGCCTGCGACTTGGCATATTTGACGTGTTTGGTAGGTATTTACTTATTTACTCTATTATAATAATTATGTAACTACGTCAGGGATGGCGAACCTTTATATACCACCGTGCCATTTTTCTATAGAAATTTTAAATGAGGTCATAGACGTGCCATGAAATAATTTTGACTTTGTGATTATCATGAAAATAATAATAATAAATACTATCAAATCAAAACTCTTTATTTAATACAAAAATAGGAACTTTATGCATTGTTTCAATAATACGCGTAATTTTAAAAGTAAAGTTAGTGTGATTTCTGTTGTTGCAGATTAGATGATAAGTAACTTATGTTAGGGTTGTAAGATGTCACTTTTATTTAGAAGTATGCATGCTGAACTTGATTCATCTGTCAAACGGTTTCTGACCGAGTCTTTGATGTTATTCATCTCTGAAAATATTGTTAAAATACTCGTAGCCTGAGCCGTGTCTGGTAACGCTTTCCATGTTTGGTACTTCACAACTTTTGCATATATAATAATTAATTTTGTGATCAGTGACGTGCCCAAAATATTGTGTCGCGTGCCGTTGGTTCGCCATCCCTGAACTACGTTATGTAAATTTACTTAATTTATACTGTTATTATGAAAAGCAAAATATGCGGATTTATGACTAGGCAGACTAAGCATTACGCATTTTTATAATTCGGCTAAATAAATATTATGCGCATTCATGTTATGCTAAGTCTGTTATGCGGATTTATATTATGGAAATTAGATTATGCTATTTAAAGGACACCCTAAGAATTGTTTTCAAACACTACGAGCACTATTACTGGAACGAAGCTCTGCTGCTGTTAATAAAATTATCACTTAATTATTATGTCTCTGTAGTCTTTGAAATAGTAAATTTACTCGACCACATCTTAAGGAATATAAGTGATTTAAATAATTAAGATTAAATGCTATATTATTTTATAATTAGGTATCTAAAATGTGTACTTAGCGCATACCTTTCCTAAAATAGTAAAAAAGTAACTTGTAATCTCACATATTAACATTTCGCAACAACGCATTAGGATTTTTGTGAGTAAAAAATTAAACTAGTCAACAAATATGTAACTGGGCCTAGAATAGACGTTTTGGTATGCTCAACGGCATATGTACTTATTTTTATGAGTGAATATGATGTGTTTTATAACTAGGTAAAGAAGATAGAGGCTTTAATACTGAAGGCAACGCTTAGTTCACCAAACTAGTCTGATTCGTTTCTGAAATAAAAAGGCACAGGAGACAGCAGATGGCTATATTTGTAAACCCGTCACACACCGATTATGAACCTTATTGGTGTATGCGCACGCCTGTAAATATTTACCTGATAATGGGCCCGATTCTTCTAACTTAAATTTAAAAACCATATGTCCCTCTCATGTTCTTAATAACGAAAAGGGACAGGTGAAATTTAGAGAGCGCACGCTTTAAATATTATTCAAAATTAAATTCATTCATCTCCCGTCCTTTTCGATTCCCATATGAATGAAAAAGACCAACAACTTAAATTTAGAGATTTTAGCGGCCACGCCGGAATCGAGCTCAATTAACGCACTCACTCTTGCGCATAACTCCTTTTCGTCTTGTCTTTGACTACCGTGAAATACCTGCCTAACTAAAATTATTCGTCATCTCCTGTCCTTTTCGATTACCAGAAGAACGATTTGTACTTTTTTGAGTATGGTTGTGGAAATCTGGGCCAGAGTGTTTCCAAATATTGTAGAAAAAGAATGAAATTGTAACTATATTGTGACTTTGCCTTTGACAACTTTAACTTTAGTGTGTTTTATTACACCTAGTCAGGATAAGTTTTGATGTGTAGTAGTTATGTTTTAATTCATGCCTCGTTGGTTGGATGGTTGGTTTTAAAATGAGGAAAGACTGTCATGGTTACAGCAACGTAGCTGCTTTTACAGTCCGACAAGGATCTACACATAGTCTAAGAAAACATGGTCTAACCGTTAGAACACGTGACTGACACAAGCCTACGTCATTTTGCGCTGTTCATCCTTGTCTATTAACACGCATTCGACAAGGATGAACAGCGCAAGATGACGTAGGTTTGTGTCAGTCACGTGGTCTAATGGTTAGATCTTGTTTTCTTAGACCATGGATCTACATGAATGTGGCCGAAAAAAGAACTAAAGCTGCCATCTTGCTAAACACCAATTAAAGCCTGACAAAAGAAATAAGAAAGCCGCTCTGGTGGCGCCACGTGTATATTTTTACGAATATGGCAACAATTTCCCTTATAAAATTAGTTCCAAAATTCCGCAATATGGCGAGGTTTCTTATTTCTTTGGTCGGGCTTTATATACAGTGATATGCCGTTCCCGAGAATATTCCCGCACTAAGAATGCTACTTTCCGTTTGAGGCCAACTAGGACGAGTCAGTGAGAGATCTGTATGGTCGGTCGGGTCGTTAGGTACCCAACCGGACAACACCAACCCGGTCTACCACATCTAGCCAGCTTGAACAGCACATTTCGTTGAGAATGTTCCTGGGAACGGAAATTTCCCGGGAATGGTGGGATTATTCCCGGAAACGGCAGCACATCTGTAATTATAGTGAGCAGCGCCCTCATGCACGATTATTTAGATCCTTGCAGGACTGTGTAATAGATAGGTTGTTCGTTCACATGTTGTACAATATTGTTTGTATCGATTTTGATGCATCTTTTTTGTTCTAACTTGTTTAAATGCCGGTAACTTATCTTGTCCAGATGTTATTGTACTTATTACAATTATTGAATTTATTATAACTGATTTGTGGTTGTTATATAGTAACATGTGATTTGCTGTCGTGATTTTATGTACCTATCGTTATGTACAGTAGCCAGCACACGCGGCTGGACATTTTTACCTTGAGAGCGCCAGTATTCCGAAGTGGTAGGGGTGAATTTCGTAGTGCGAATTTCTAACCGCATGTTCTGGCTTCTGTACCAATGACGCCTTATTATATTGTTAAGTTTATTTATTATACGCACACACCGTTTGCTCTAGGGCCATCGCTAACGAAATTGGAAGGGTAACAATGCAAAGTAAACAGTAAAGTCTGTGCCATAGTCTCTCGCATGCTCTCGCGGCAGCTTAACACCGCTCGTTACGATTTACCTAAGCAAGACATTTTCAACCTAATGGCATAGGCTTTAAGATTAACAAAACGTAACCCTTTCCGTATCTTCGGCGCGGCTCGCCGGCTCTTAGAATTTCCTCAATTGCGTTTTAGATTTGTCGTCCCATTTGTAGACAATTTAAAATAAGTACCTCGAATTAGGGGATTTTGAAAATGCATTCGTCCTTATTTTATAAAATACAATACTTACAGACATTCAGAACATTACGTCATAATTTGTTACGTAATTATCAGTTTGCTAGTATAAAATACATATATATATTTAAATATAAAATTATTTTATTTTAGGAATTATTTTATTCGTGTTTTAAGGGGCTTACAGGAGATAAGTGGCGCCGCCACCCTTTAAAAAATAATATCTCGAAAAATAATCAATATTTCAAAAATCTAAAACGGCGAGGAACTAGACTTCGCGATTGTTCCATCTTTAACTACTAGCGAGATATAATAAATAAAGGTAATGGCTAATGCTTGTTTGAGGCTTTCGCGCTTGCTACACATTATTTATTACAATTGTTTACGGGTCCGCTAAGACCCGTAAACAATTTTAATAAAGTTAATGGCTTCTATAAATCCTACAGAACACCGTCTAGTTCCTCGCCGTTTTAGATTTTTGAAATATTGATTATTTTTCAAGTTATTATTTTTTAAAGGGCGGGGGCGCCACTTAGCACCTGGCTCCTTAAGTTACAATAAGAAATGCACCATAAGTATAAAAATTGTAACCGATATGCACCAAAGATTGTATCATTTTGAATGTTTACTTGTCTAACATGTACAGTTTGTATTTTTATTTATTTCGTGATGGTGTATTTTTTTAATAGGTAGGTATTAATTTATTATCGTTTTTGTACTGTAGTTCCTATTGGATAAGATTTCATATTTAAATATTAGAAAATTGTAAAATTCCAAAGAATAATGTAATTTTGGTTTTAATTGTCACGAAAAGAAAGACTACAAAAGCAAATAAAAAAATCCAGTTTGAATGGGGGGGCGAGGCGATTATTATACAGGGTGGAAGTAAAAGTATTAACTTTTAAAAACAGTATTGTGTTAGTCATGTACATATAACACATTAAGCATATCTCTAGTCGCCGAATCGACACGAAAAGAAGAAGCACGAAAATATTATTTTTTTATTACGAATAAATCTATGTTAAATGAAATGAAATCATTTAT
The DNA here is from genome assembly GCA_948473455.1 of Teleiodes luculella. NCBI lineage: Eukaryota > Metazoa > Arthropoda > Insecta > Lepidoptera > Gelechiidae > Teleiodes > Teleiodes luculella. Next base: position 2,184,492 of record OX419585.1, read on the forward strand.
GTTAACTTTTGGACATTTTAGATCTCTTATTTAAGTCAAATAAAGTTACATTTAGTGGCGAGTTCAGCAAAGTAAAATGTGTGGTCTTTTGTGGAGAAGAGCTCGCCGAAGAAACTCCACAAGCGCGTCGCATCTTTTAAAAATTATATAGTTTTTAAATATGTAATGTTATAGGTACAACAAATTTAATAAATTAAATTATATTAATAGCCAACTCAAGCAACCGACATCTGTCTTCTAAATAATCTAATATCTTGCAATATGCTTTTTAAACAACTTTTGATTTGTTGTTCAAATTTCTGCTCTACGACGAAGTTCACTCATACTACGCGCGACGCGGCTGAGTCGTACCTACAGTAGAACGGCCAAAAGCGGAACTACTAGTAGAACGGCCAAAAGCGGAACTACTGACGCCATTTTGCTGTTGGTTGATTGATTGGTTGGTCACCTTTTTCGATCGTGGCGCCTCGCTTCATTCTACAGATAAGTTGGTGGCGCTGTACTATGCATCGCCGCCACGTGATTGCTTCTGCAAGCGGCCGGCGTGAGGGGAAAAACTTTGCCGTAGAGCAGAAAAAACAAAAACATTTTTATCTACACTCATGTCGTAAATCCTTCATTTACTTATCAGAAACGCTAAGCAAATGATACACCTTTCGATGGAGCCGTGACTAAGGATCCATACAAATTTCATTTCGTTATCGCAAAGTTGTAACAAAATGAAGTTTTTTTTTTTTTAATTTTTACGCAGATGCTTGCTATTTGAGCACACTAGCGTGTTTCGGAACGCAACCTTGGCGGCGCGCATGCGCGGTGCGATATTACTGCAAATTTATTTTCGCGCCATTAACGTTTGTTTATGTACCATACAAAATGTCAATAATTATTACAATAAACAATGATTACTTTATTTTGTCTTTAATTTAAATTTGTTGTATGAGTGTAGATAAACTATTGTATGCAACTGTACATAATTAGTATTTAACACTCGTGTATACTTTTATGAAACTCGTGTTAAATACCCCTCATTATGCAACAGTTGCATAAATAGCTATTACGTACGGCATTTAAATATGGTTAAAGGCATCTTTTTTTGTGCTTAATGTGTTATACATAAAAAAACAATACTGGGTTCAAAGGATAATGATACTTTTACTTACCTCTATATATCTATGTAGTTATTCAATAGAACAAATCTGTAGTTAAGATATTATTTAATAATTGCATAGAAATAACAATGAAAATGAACTTGCTGTACAAAGTACCTATCTTATTCAATAATCATTGTATTGTATCACTCACTATAACACTAAAGAAGATATATTCGGGTAGACAAAAATGTACAAGAATATTATTTTTAAAATAAATGCAATTTTATTTTTCAAATGTATTTTTAATTCATATCACCTTACGCCATATTGCGGATTTTCAATGGAACTAATTTTATTATTTTACTTTTCTTGTCAGCCTTTATAAAACGTTATTATGCACCACCAAGTAAAAAAATACTCGTTTTATGTACGCTCGAGAACGTATAATTTTTAAGACTGGTGCAGTAGAAAATATTAGATCAGAGGGGGCGCCACATTTTTTGTTTCTCTGGCATTAACCACTAATATAACATTTGAATTGAATTTAAACAATATAGCGAAGTATTTTATTTTTCTGGTCGGGGTTTATATTAAATCTGTAGGCCTACCTACTATGTAAGTAGCGACAGGCTCGTGAAGCTGTCAAACGCGACATATTGACAGAACTGCTATGGCTCTAATGTCACTATGTCGCGTTTAACGGTCTCTCGAGCCTGTCGCTACTTACATAGTAGGCCTACTGGTTTATTATACTGTATCAACAGATAAAACACGTTTATAAAAAAAAACACAAATAGAATTTGATCCGCATTTATTACAATAAGATTAAAATAATCATGATGACAATGATGAAATATTATAAAACAAATGAATCGTTGTTTATTAAATATATTTATATAAATATAATTTAGGCGTTTGCAACTGACAGCGTGGGGACTAGAGGGCGTAGCTTATAGGGTTGCCAGCCTTCAAGGACTCAGGTTTTCACAGATCGACCGTTTTAAACCTTTACAAGGCAGTGGCCATTATATTGCCACCTTAATTTTAAACTTATAACCTCAACATACAGTCGAAAACTAAGCATTTTATAAAGTTGACAATATTAATACGCTTAAGTTTTACACAATCCCAAGTAATGAATATACTCTCATGATATTTTTTTTTCCTTTTAGTGTCTTTTAATTTAATTTTCTTGGCTTCGTCCTGTCTACCACTTCAGATACGATGATGATGACATTGATGACTGTAAAGCAATTTTTTTGCATTATTTATGATCCTAGGCTGGCAACCCTTGGCGCCCAGTGCAGGACACGCGATGCTCCCAACAAACCACAACTTATAGCTCCTTTGAAAAATTAATCACGGCAACGAGAGAATCCAACCGTTTTTGGTGTTAACAGATTGACATAGGGTTCATTTTACGGTGATTACTAAACTTTACCGAATCTTACCATAAAAAAGTTAATCACACGTTTGGCAAATGCCAGAGTTTTGTTTTCTTATATTTTTCATACAAAACTTATCAGACAAGATAATAACAAGCTTAAGTGCATAAATTGTTTTATAATATTGATATTTCTAGAATTTAATTATTGTCTTCTCTCGTTCCCACTATATTGATGCAGTTTTTATTATTCCACTAATTCTTGTTGATCTGACGAGATAATGATATAATAGACTCCTTCGTAAATTATGCAATGAAATATTATATATATTTTTTTTACTTTTCTGATTCGAGAAATAAACTGAAAACAATATGACTCGCTTTATTTATTATTATTATTATTTATTTGGCTTGTCAGTGTTTGACTTGTAGTTGATATTCAGTTGTTATTCAAAAAGAAGTAGGTTGCAAAACGCGTTTGTTGTATGGAGTGTCCGACCAGTGGCGACGCTTCGCCCACCCGTATATGAGGGGATCAACTCGACTAATATTTGAAATTTTTCTATTTATACTCTAAGGAAGGAGTCTATAATTAACTCCAATCCTGACAGACACACTATTACGAAACCATTACATGTAAAATGTAGCATTGACAAAGAAAATTTACAGAAACTTCAAAAACTGCCAGAATTGGGGCCAGATCTATCAGTGTTGCAAGATATAAAAAAATTGTTAACTTGGTAAGAAATAATAATTCATAATGTACTCAAAATTAATTAAATTTGCACGGAGCTAAGAATAAAACGTGATTGCACTCAAAGCGATATATTAGTCCTGTCTATACATTTGGTCGAACATACTAGAACGAAAATATACAAATCACACTAAAATTAAAATACAAGCAATATTATCTACAGTGTCCTCAAAAATATGTAATGAATGAGAAAACGGACTGTATTCAAAATATATTATTTTACAAAAAAAAAACATCTCTTCAAACAATTTTAAAATTACAATCAATTTATAGAGCGGATTTTATTTTTTGCACATATTTGAGGATATATCTGATGATAAGAATGTATTTTATTAAATACTAGCGACCCGCCCCGGCTCCGCACGGGAAAATGGTTATTGTGGGTTATCCTTCAGTATATTATGCATGTATTATACATATAAACCTTCCTCTTGAATCACTCTATCTATTAAAAAAAACCGCATCAAAATCCGTTGCGTAGTTTTAAAGATTTAAGCGTACAAAGGGACATAGGGACATAGGGACATAGGGACGGAGAAAGCGACTTTATTTTATACTATGTAGTGATTCAGAAGTTTTCAATCTACAGCTATGCAAAGTATGCTCGAAACGCTACTTTCGAAAATTTATTTTTTTAAATAACATTGAATAGGAAGGGCGGATATAGCAACATGCTAAATATTTGAAATCTACTAATTATACCCTTTCATTTGATACCCCACACGGTTATAATCTTTTTTATTTTTTCGTCATATATATGAGGTTTGAGGATGCTCGGCTAGAACGGAAACCTACCACGCTCGCTCGTGGCAACATGTACTTTTATATAGCTAAAGGTCTCTAGAACACAAATCAATCAACATTTGGCGGTACGCAAATTTTTTAAACGAGGTGCCGGTGGGAGCCTGCTCTATTAACTAAAATTCCTATACAACGATTTTATCTGTGACGTGATGTCATACATTGTGCATAGAAATAAGGTGTAATATTTTATAAAAGACGCTCAATTGATTACTTCTATTTCCAAAACATCCGCTAACTTCAATCATTACATATTTTTTGGATATTAATATAACTTACAGTGACTCGAAAAGACTCAGTTGCTCTAAGACATTCAGTCTGCAACTAAATCTATCAGAAACCCGTTTCACACTAAAATTCGTACATTTCGAGTATAATTTGACGTACACTACGTAGCCAATATGACAATAATATAAAAGCGTAGAGGTGAGACTAATTAGCTCAGCAATGAACGTCAAATTGTACTAAATAAATATATGGGACATCTCACACACGTCCATCTGACCCCAAACTAGGCAAAGCCCGTACTATGGGTGTCAGACAACTGATACATATATAAAATATACAACATACAGACACAAGGCAAACACCAGTGGTCATCACACGATTGTTTGCCCTGGGCGAGGTTCGAACCCGCGACCCTGTGCTTCGAAGGCAAGCGTACTACCAACTAGGCTACGGGGCCGTCTCAATATAAGCATTATGAATCGGGTCCCCGAAGTCAACAAAATAATAAATTTCATCTATGACATTGTTTTCGCTTTAAATATTGAATTAATGTAGCTTAAAATTATAATAATGTACACCATATTTACATTTACATGTTTTCACTATACATGTTTCGTTTAATCGCTTGAATAGTCCAGAAATCTTAAAAACAAAAAATTCAATATGTAATATTTCTTATTGAATGGATAATATTAGAATGTATATTTTCTCCAGCCGAGAAAATATAAACTAATGCAAGTTTTAGTAAGTTTGCATAATACATCGTACTAATATACAGGTTAAAATGAATTACAGTCACAGCAATGTCAAGTTGCGAGAGTATTAAATTAACAAACAAAGTGTAAGTGAAGACTCAGCAAAAACTGAAAGGGCATGCCCAGTATCGCCTAGCCAATAAAAAACATCAAAGGGTTTTTATTCAAAGTAAGATTTTTCTACGTCAAAGCAAATAAATACCAAGGACCAGGCTGTCCGTGGCGAATCTATCAACTTCCCCAAAGTAACTTCCCAAAGGAAACAAAAAAAGAAATTGAATACCTCTATACGAGCTGTCCGATTTGATTAATATGTTGTATTTTTCATTATCAGCTCTATATACTCCACCGAGGGGCTCGAGCCTACCCTGATACCAGGATGAATATGCCTTAGTCGACCACGCTGGCCCAGTGCGCGTTGGTCAACAATATCTTGTCTCAAATTTATTTTCGTTTCCGAGTAAAGTTTCTTTGAGAGGTCTTCAAGACTATTGACTCAGGATATTATTTCAGTATTTGCTGAGCCGCACTTTGCATCTGTATAAAAACTGGACAAAAATGAATAATAATAATGTGGGACGTTTTTTATGTCTCATGCTTTCCTGCTCACACCTATGTGTATAGTCCTCCTGTCAAAAAAAAATCTGCCTGACTATGGCTAAATTGCAAATAGCAAAGGCCATTTAAAAAAGGGAAAAATATATATTTCCGTTATCTGCCTGACTATGGCTAAATTGCAAATAGCAAAGGCCATTTAAAAAAGGAAAAATATATATTTCCGTTTATAAACCTTTTCCAGGCTACTTTTCAGAACACATTGTATAATAAGATATAGACATAATAGGGTAAATTATTTCCGATTTAAATAAATAATTGAAATATACCATCCAATGTTTTAAGAACTCTATTTATTTGAAATCAGAATGCAACTCGTGAAATTAATGATTAAAATGAGCACATCTGTCTATATTTAATTCATTATGTACTCAAAATTAATGAATAAATAAAAATCAAATGTAACAGGAATTAGTGACAATTTATTTATTTATTTTGAAGCGATACCATCCATTACCAAAATCACAAGCAGGCTCCAGTCACTAGGCGTCAAGCTTAGATGAAATACTTATTCTCAAATGTTACGCTTCCATACACAGCTCTTTTTATACCCTCATTTACAAGTATATCAAACATGAAAGCCTTATTATAAAAGTCAAACAGTGCCGTGAAATGGCGACCACAATGACATGGAATTACATTTTGTTGTACTGTACTATTTGATACGTTAACCTTAACTTACAAAGCTGTCATGTGGAACACACAATCAAGGACCACGAAATATCGCCAAAGATTAGGAAATAAAACTAGTATACGTTTGTATACTATTTAACGTATGCATCTGATATTTAAAAAAAAAAAACAAGTCCGGTGAAGCTTAACAAGCGTTAGGTCAATAAAAATAAAAGAAATCTGATATGAAAGAATTATAAGTTTCCGGGTAAAACACATTCTTTAAAAGGAATAGAATAAATAAAAACAATTCTAGAACTATCGGTACGGCAAAATCTCAGTTATAGACCATTCAATAGACCGAAAAATGCAGTCAGTCACTATTTTTATTTTATAGTGCGTACGATCAATAGAAAGAAAAACAAAATATAATCCCGTGTCAAATATGGCAACACCATTGTTTACCAATCACATATTTATTATATTTTCAATTAAGGCTAAACGTTGCTAGAAACTTCAAAATCTATGCGCGTATTTATAATATTTTTATCTAATTTCAAAATTAGGTACGATTTCAAACTCTAGTGAATATTCAAAATGTGCTAAATTTTATACTTTATCAGAGTTCCAGCTAATGTTCATTGTGAAATGAAGTAGTAATATACCGTATATCTGTACATAGTCACGTGTGCATGCCATTGGCCAAATTCCTCCGTGATATTAATTTATGAATAATAATTATTGATGCACAGTAACATGCGGCTGTAAACTTATGTCACGAAATTTTCCTTACTGCTACAGAATAAAGGTCCTCTCAATGTGTCCAGCCGCAAGTGCTGGCAACTGTACATCGCCTGCATAAGTGCAGTCATATCACGTAATTTTATACATACTTCAAAATAACTTTTTTTTATTAAAAATGTTTTTTTTTTTTTTTTTCTGTATTATGGATACAGTGTATTTAGTTAAAATATCACAACTGGAATATATTTGGAAAAAAAGTTATTTTTAAGTATAAAATCACGCGATATGACTGCAATTATGCAAGCGATTATTACTGCACTTATGCATGCGACTGTACATACAATAATGCTAGTACAAGGCTAGTACTGCCCTCTTTAAAGTATAAATCTCAACACTAAAACTGTTACATTTCCTAATATATCGAGTACATAATACTGCACGGTGTATCGTACTTTTATTTACATTAAGCAGTCAAGTTTCATAAGTTACATTGTCTATTATACATATAACACTAATCAATAATTCAATTCACTAGCAATTTTAATTGAGAAATTGGTTCTTTCAAGTGTGGATAGCTTTTATCATGGTCTAAAAAAACAAGGTCTAAAACTAGTACTGGCAAACTTGACACAAGCCTACGTCATCATGCTGTTCATCCTTGTCCATATGACGTAGCTTGTGTCAAGTCACGTGGTCGGAGTGTTAGACCTTGTTTTTTTTAGACCATGGCTTTTATATAAGGTTATTGAAGTTGAAAGCAAATGCATCCTAAGACAAATATGTTGAAATTGTGATTTAAGTTTTCATTAAATTTCGATTATAAATAACTATTTATACACTATGTCTTTGAACTTTGACGAACACAACAAAATCTTTGCATTACTGTATTTCTTGCGATAATTAATGACACTAAAAATGTGTTTTACGCGCATAAGGCCTCTATATTATAACAATGTAATTCTGGCTAGAGGTCAAGAGCCCTCCAATATCACTAGAGAGAGAAAGTTATTTTTGTCTCTATTTCATTCCTGTCATTGAAATCGAGACCCGACTATTTCTAAAGCCCGACCACAAATATAAAAACCATGTACTGGGAACGCTACAAGTATTTTTTTGTTTCTGGTAAAAATTTCCATAGAAAAAAATGTTTAATTGATATTCCGCAATATGGTTAGGTCTTTTGTTTTTCTGGCCGGGCTTTATAAAATTGCGTTTAGTTAACCCCTTACCGCATATAACGCCATATATGGCTTTTAAAGTTATATATTTTTTTTATACTTATTAAAATATAGTTTTTTCGCAACCAACGTTGAATTCCTATAAATAAAGTCTTTGTCTAACGGAACATAGTTTTTTCTGTCAATAGTAAGTGCAATCTGTCGAAATATTGAGGGTTATGTTCAGCGTGGCCGACCGTTGGAGTGCAATTAGTTAGTGCGAATTTTATAATTGTGAAAATACTAATAAAACGGTAAGTAAAAAAGTCTATAATTTCAAAACAGAATGTTTATATGTACTTGAATAAGAAATAGTTGTCGTTTTGGCAGTTTTCTTGTTTTTTGTCTGTTTTTGAGCCTTGTTTTGATATTGCCAAATTTGGCTTCGTATGCGTTTTGGTCAAAAAAATTAGGGTCATATGTGGCTTCGTATGCATTCAGATGACTTTTATTTTCTTTACAGCAATGAACCCATCTCGCTTCTATGGTACTTTCAAGCATGTCAATCTATTCCGATAATATGCGTAAAGCAGGAAAAGTTGTGGGCAAAAAACATGGTCGTCAAACTAGCAATCAGGAACACCATCCTCAAGTCGAGCCGATACTCTAACCAGCCGAGTCGACAGTCCTTCATATCTGGTGGCCAAAAAACGTGGTTGTTCAACGTGCATCTAAGTCGGTACCCCAACAAGCCGAGGCAGGCGCTACTTCTACCAGCTTGCCGAGCTCGACTGTACCCAATAAAAAAGCACGAAAATCTCCAGCCAGGCATCAAGATCTACCACCAGGTTCTGTTCGTTCAGATAATGTGGACCATTTCCCCGAGTTGACGAATTCAAGTCGTCAAATTTGCCAGAACTGTTCGAAATTCCGTTTGTGTACCAAATGTGGGAAATGTAAAGTTAATTTATGTTACAAAGATAAAAGAAATTGTTACAAAGACTACCATGAAATATAATTTCATTTTTTTATTAATGCATACGAAGCCAAATATGGATCAGCAAAGTTTCACTGGAATGCATATAAAGCCATATATGGCTTCGTGTAGTAATTTCTAAAATAATTACACAATAATTTTTTTTCCTATTCATACTGTTTATATATAAAAAATAAAAGGTATTTTCAGTAAAAAAAAATTTTTTCTCCATATCCTTCATAATTCATGCAATAAGGGGTTAAAAACATGAATCTATGTGAAGAATCTCGACGAACCAGCCAGCATCTCTATCTAAGCAAACCTGCCAATTTCTAGATGACTATAATATACATGAATACGCGTCGCTTTGGACCAGCCATAATGACCAGCGTTTGTTTACCAATGGATTGCCGTCAACCTGTCATTAGTACTCGCCTCTCGCCACAAGATGGCGCGCGCCGGGAGAGGGGGGGTGCGGCGCTAGTCGGCGGGGCGCGGGGGAGGCGCGCGCGGGGGGAGCGGCGATGCGGGCACGCTCCAACTTTCACTAGTATGCCATCTAGAGGGAGACAATGGTATTACTGAATTATTAAGTACAGACTTTCGATTTCTGGTTAAAAAGGAGAGAAGGAGAGGTTCTTAATTTGGCTTTTCGTTATCAAAATCGGATGCGGATTCGACAGGGTCGGACGTTGCAAAACAAAACAAAACTAGACAGATTTTATTAAACCCTCAAACTAAACTCGGTCAACCTCCATAAGGATCCACTGCGTAGTAATGTTTGCGAATAATATAATACATCCAACATACGGCAGACGTGAGCGGCCCCACTTATTTGGGGGCAGAGTGGGTCACATCAGCATTTTTTTTTATATCTGTGCTCACGTTACTGATGTTGTGGAAGCATCTGATGTTGGGGAAAAAACTGCCAAGCTTATAGTGATGGACAGGGCATGTGAGCAGAATGGGTCCGGAAAGGTGGGCCGGAGTCGTCACGCGTTATGCTAAAGACGAACATCGAAGTCGGGGCAGACACGGAAAGAGATAGAGGGATTACTTGGACGCCTTTCGCAACAGGCCTGAACATGGAAAGAGAGTGAAAAGAGCAGTTGGATCATAATCATCATCATCATCAATTCAGCCGAAAGACGTCTACTTCTGGACAAAGGCCTCCCCCAAAGATCTCCATGACCATCGGCCCCTCGGGGCCTGCCCACGCTACGTCTTCCGGCGTTCGGTCGCCATTCAAGAACCTTTTTGCCCCAACGGCCATCGGTTCTACGCGCAATGTGCCCAGTCCACTGCCACTTAAGTTTAGCGATTCTTCGGGCTATGTCGGTGACACTGGTTCGCCTGCGGGTTAATTTCAGATACGAATAGAGGGATGACTTGGACGCCTTTTGCAACAGGCCTGAGTATGTTAACTTCATCATCATCATCATCATCATCATCATTTCAGCCGAAAGACGTCCACTGCTGGACAAAGGCCTCCCCCAAAGATCTTTAACTGACTAAGATGTTAACTTACATTACAATAATCCATATTGTATAAATTGTATTCCTTCCATGTAATTTTTAGTCATACTTGTTAACTTTTGTATTCTCTGTTTTGCTGTGATGTCCCGCAAATAAATGTGTCTTATTGTTATTCTAACATGGAAAGAGAGAGGTGGAAAGAGCAGTTGGATCAAGAAGGCTAAAAGAAATGGTGCTCACCGATGGTGATGCTGCTTCCTGAGCGGGCGGCGCGGCTCGGCTGCAACATGGTGCCACTTGACGTACCCGCTGAGCCGGCGCTTCACCAGCCCCGCGAGAGAGTGCAGCCAGCCTGCGGCGCGAGCGCGGTCAGTGCGCGCCCTACCCTACCCTACTACACCACCAGCGCCAAGACCACACTGCCCGGACTGCTAAGCTCTTTGGTTCACGTCACGCCTTTTCCATAATCCGTCAATTTGAATATCGAATTGTACTTTTTTTATAAAAGAAGTGTCACGCGTTTAAAATTGGCTGATTTGCGCTCTGTTCGAGAGTATTCTATCAATTTGAACATCGAACAACTGTCTTTACAAAACTGTTACTATGGAAGATTATTATTTGACGATTTCGAGGAGGTAGATATTGGCCTTGGTTCTAATAATCTTTTTCTATACCTAAATTATAGTTTGCTCATCGTTATCTTTTATATGGGAACCAAAAAGATGGAAGACGGACGAATGGTGCTTCAAGTATATCAATTATTTAAAATAGGTGTTTGACAGTTTTAAAACTGGTCATTTTCCGTCCCTTTTAGTTCTATAAAACATGACAAAACAGACGGATTTCAATTTAAGCGTTACTTTCAGCATTACTACTTTTTTGTATTTCTGAATGTGACATTCTCTTTTCTCTAAGACAACGCGTGGCAAAGGCGTGGCATTACAAGTTGAACCAAAGAGCTAGGCCAGCCGTTTGGCTGACCTGCGTGTTAACACAAGAGCGGAAGTGAAGCCATGATGGTATGAGGATGGTACATGAGTTAGGGACCCAACACCTTGCTAATAAATCAACTGTGTGTTTTATTTTTTATGTTAGTGGAGGAAACAGCTATACACCATTTATTTGCCAACAGTTGGCAACAGTTATTTGATCTTATGAGCGCGGTTGAGCCACACTTGTAGTGTAGGGGCGCGTTCCGTCGCTTCGTTCGAGTGCACTCGAGCGCGCTCTGGCGCGCGCTCTAACCGTTCCGTGGCTCGGTGAAATTTTACCCTGACAGCTGTCAGACCGTGGCTCAGAGCGAAACAACCAAACAACCGTCTAATGAGATGGTTAATTTTTACTCTGACAGCTATTTGACGTTTAAAGCTTGCAATTTATGTCAAAATCAAAAGACTCGAAAAGCCCGCCATTTTGTTTCGTAGTTACTTAATAATAATTTTGTTAAATTTATAATACGTCTGTAATGTATATAAAAGTGGAAAAAAATTGAGACAGGAGAAGAATTTTCTCTCGTAAAATATTTGAGGTTATAAAAACAACTCGATCGTTCAGTGGCTCGGTTGCAACTCACACGGGTTAAATTTTACCCAAACAACTACGCTCGAAGCGACAGAACGTACCCTAGTGCGTATAGACAGATACATGCTCTTATGTGCGTACTATAGCTCGCGTCACGTAAAAAGAACGTTGGCAATCGCGCGCGTAGTAGGCGATTTGCATTCCTCCACCACTTTCTCCAGCGTTCTTTTTACATGACGCGAACTGTAAATAAACTGAGCGTTGCCGAGCGTACGCACACAATGACAATGTGCACACATAATTACACACACTAGTATGGCTCACACGCAGTCGTGAGATAAAACATCTGTAGCTACCTATACATATATTATGCCACTCCGATAAGTAATGAATTCGCCCGGCGAAGAAGGAATTAGTCCTTCAAACTGATGAAGATTTTTCAGCTGGTTATATTCTTTCATAATAATTATACGAAAGAAAATAAATAAAATTGAACTGACATTTATTACTATTAGTTTATGCTAACCGATATTAATTAATCTCGGATAGGAAATAAAACAGATATTGTCATTATACAAATTTTAAATAGTTTTTATTCAATATGGTATTAAATGTAACTTTTTAGTTTGGTGCCAAAAGGCAAAAATTAATATGATTACGCATAATTTATTAATGAACTGTCAGTAAAATAAAAATCTATGGCATAGGCCACAAAAGAAACTGATATTTATCCCTCGGCATATATTCATCCACCTTCTAAGCATGTTTTACGTAAACCTTAAATTATATCCGTATCCAAAACCAAAATACCGAACTAAATAAAAACAAATAAATATTAATATAATATAGCTCTTAATAGCGAGGTGTTAGGGTCGAGTTTAGTGTGGCAAGGCAAGTGAGAGCGGGCAGGCTGTGTGGGGTGTGGGTAGAGCGGCAAAGCACAAGAATATGCACTGATGGAAACTCAAAATCAACCTTAATTCTATGTAAATTGAGGTACATATTTCTTTGATATGTGTTAATATTTTTTCATATTTTAATATTTACAGTTTCCATAAGTGCAAATAAAATGTACATTTAAATTGTCCACGAACAAACTCTGTAAGACAGTAAAAAATTTTGAAAAATAATCCTAAAAGCATTTGACAAGTTAGTCGAGAAGGCTTTTTACACCAAAATGGATACTCCAAGAGACTAAACATTAACGAAATTTTATTAACATCACTTTTAAAGCACATTGGTATAGTTTTCCGCAAACATACGTTTAAATAAAAAGCACATGGAAAGAATGCATTTAAAGGGGGCTAATTATAAACTTCTTCTTTCTTTAGCGTGTGGGTTTTGAGGTTAACCTATCTCACAAACCCTGGTGTCAGAATCATTCAGCCGCCATGGCTTTGGACATGGCTCATGTAAAGACTACATCTGTAGATAGTAACCGTGATCAACGGCTTTACGTACCTTCCGAAGCACGGAATCATCTTCCTTTTCGGACAATCAGGTGGTTCAACCTGCAATGTCCTAACCAAACTGGGGAAAGACTCACAAAGTGATATTGATTGATCGACGAGTCCCCACCGGGATTCGAACCCGGAAGCTCCGTAACGGCAGGCGAGCTATTGAACACTCGACCACGGACATTAAATCGAATATGTAGTGTATAATTTATGCTAACTATAATAAGATAAATTATTTTTATGGCTCTAAATGTGCGAAATGAATTTCAGGACAGCACCATCAGAGACCATGATCGCAGTATCTCGGTTGAAATATCAATAAGCTCACTTCAAAATTGATTGATTTATTTTAGTGCATTTTCTATCAATCATTATTTAATTACTGCTACGTACTTTATGCAGTGGACAAAAAAGCTGCTTGCAATATGAAACCGAACAAAATCACTTTTTCAAGAGATTTTTTTAATAGACTTATTACTTACTTTACATAATGTTTGTCGAATATTTTTCCAATGCAGTATTAAGTTTGTGTAATTCTATGTACTGTGCTCTTAAATAAACGTTTTATCTATTTATCTAATTTATGTATTTGTATGTTTGCGGAATCCAAGGGCCAATATTTGCTAAGCAACAACTGTGTCGAAGCTTACTTTCCCATCGTTCTGTAGTGGTACTAATATTTACACAATGGAGGGTACAATACAATGATAAATGATGAATGAAATGTGCAGCGATTGTAACAGTTTAAATATTCTATAACTACTACTATATCTATTCCTATAACTACTATTCTATATATTTCATTGTCAAAGAATTTATTATTTACTAGCTGTACGCCCGCGTTGTTTTTATCATTTCCCTGCAGTTTCCCGTAGGATTGAGATATTTTCCCGCGGTAAAAACTATTTAAGATGTTGACCATGGATATAAGGTACCACGATGCAAAATTTCAGTCAAATCGGTCCAACATTTTCCAAGATTAGCCCGCACAAACAAACACAAATAGAGAAAAAAAAACTGGATATGTTCTTCTATCACTTCACCACCGTATCACTTCTTACATCCCCTTGACACGGTTCTTGTTTTTTTTCTATTTACAGATTTTAGATCTCTTCAGTTTTATTTTATAGAAAAGTCTAAGGTTGCCATAATCCCCAAAAAATCGCAAACGAGTCGGACATCGCAGTTGCCGTTGACGACACGGCTAAACGAAAAAAAAAAGCGAATGAAATAGCATTTTAATTTTAAACATTAACGAAATGGAATATTATTAATATTCATTTCAATATTTCAAAAATCGACCAAAGGATCTGTGTCCGTATGGCCATATAGACTATATTTTGAAACCAACAGTAATGTTACAATCGCTGCACGAAACAACAACACATGAGAGGCAGAGAGAGAGGCAAGCGCAGCTTCGTAACAACTTCCATCGACAGTCGTTAGACTCGCAGGCTGGCTGCCCTCTGACGTCATTATACACATACAGGGTTTATTCTATACGTGCACACATTTAAATATGGTGTTTAAACCGTCTTAAACAACTCTTTTTACCAAGGAAAATGGGTCGGAAGATAAAGAAAAATACAAAATGCTATATTTGAAAAAAAAATGAATTACATATTGTGACGCATTTTGTATGAATGTTTTTTTTTCTTAGTGGTATATTTAAATTTGTGCACTGATATAAAAGTAACCCCGTGAAACAAATTACTTTCATAAATAATATTAAAATTACAATTTTCAATAGTCAATCATTTATCCCATAATCAATGTTAATTTAGACAAATCAAAGGAATATTAATTAATTATACATAAAATTATAAGAAAAAATTAATTAGATAAAAAGGTCCTTTAGACCAGATCATAAGTTTTCTAAATACTGAAACACATTACTTTCGGGTAAGACACGATTGATAGTAACACGGGTAAAAAAGGCTAAAATTAGTTTGTAGATATGCAGTGGGCAGATTACACAAACTAAATTATTATTATAGCTAAGTTCACTCTGAACTAATTTCAGATGGTAATTAATTCCACGCACTGAACCTGCTTTAAATTTTTTCCAAGTCACATGATATTCTTTATCTATTGTTGCCTATAAATAGAATAATGATACTTGCTTACGTCAAAAATAAAATAAGCGTTTAGTCAGTATGAAGAAAATAGTTATTTTGTCATGTTTATTAGATCCCTACTAGTCCCACTAGCATAACCACTGACAAACTATACCAATTAATTATATATCCCTTACCGAGCTGTCAAAATACCATGAGAAACCCGCCATATTGAAATATCCTCCAATAGTAAAGCCTGACCAAAGAATTAAAAAACCTCGCCATAATGCGGAATTTCAATGGAACTAATTTTATAAAAGTCAACATAAAAAATATACACGTGGCGCCACCAGAGCAGGTTTCTTATTTCTTTGGTCAGCGCACGACATAATTAATGTCTGTCACACGAGAACAGTCGCATATAGGGGGCATGTAGAAAGCTGGTCACCAGCGCTGATCTGCCAGCGCTTATCGGCACCGATCCTGCGCTGGTAACCTCTACATTGGGTTGACGCTGGCTGGATGGCTCAGTAGCGTGCAAAATGTCGTGCAAATTACGCAGCAAATGGCGGCGACATTCGGCGCTTATCGGCGCTGGAGCTTTTCTTTCTCAAACGTTCGTATGACTTAGCGTAGGTGTATGCGACATAAGTCACAGTCGACTTCCAAGTCGAAGGACGCTGTTTTTCCGTATTTCTGAGTCACTCGTCTTCGATATGGTGTTTTGTTTATTTTACGCAGATGAAACAAAAACCGGTAATTTCCGAAACTAAAACGAAACGTAAATCTATGGTCGCTCACTCTTTGCGGATTGTCGCTCTCGCTCACACTCCCGTGTCGATCGTATAGGCGTCTCTTTCATGTCGGGGGTGTCTGTTTGTGTGTGATCCTAATGTCAATCGAGCGAGAACGTCATTGTTGGAATGTAGACGTAATTGCTTGGCGTTTAATACAAGCACTCGTTGCAATCGAACGATCCAAAAATGCCGTTTTTCGTTAGACGAGCGTAAATCAGTAGAAATCGAGCTATCTTAGCGACACAAACGTTTGAGAAATAGAGCTCCTAGTTCGGAAAAATGTATAGAAACTACCTGCGCTGACTATCTCCGCGGATCGGTGCCGGTAAGCGCTGGCAAATCAGCGCTGGTAACCAGCTTTCTACGTGTATACGCCCTTATGTACCCTGCTAGCAATATCAGTGTATATTCACCTTGGTCGTCGTGTCCCCCCCGGGGCTGCGCGGGGGCGGGGTGTGCTTGCGCGGGGGGGGAGCCCGAGCCGAGGTACCCGTTGCGGAGTTCTGCGCGCGTCAGGCTCTGACTGCGGCCTTCTTGTAACCTATCGACAACAGACAAACTATTCACTTCTTCTATTCGAGTCGACAGCAAATTCGGCGGAAAAACCAGCCACACAAATACGAGTAGCATCGTCAAGTCTTTATCAAGTCCTGTCGCGTGCAGGTGACAATATTTAACTTTTCATGAACTTTTCGAACTTCAGTCACGTGACTGGCCACTTTGTATGACAAGGTGACAGGACAAGGGCAGCTAATGAGATAGTCCATTTTCTGGGGAACCATACCACACCTACACCCCAAGTTGGAATCCCCTATGGTACAAGTTATAATCGGTACAAGTTATCTCTAGTCAGATCCACCTGAGTTTGGAGTCTGTTGAGAGATTTCGAGATCTGCCATGACATTTTGTAGCCAGGGAGATTCTCAAAAATCGGGACATATGGGTTTGGTAGAAAAAGACATGGTCCAAGAAAACAAGGTCTAACAAGAAGACCACGTGACTGACACAAGCCTACGTCATTTCTACGTCATTTTGCCTATTTATCCTTGTCGAATGCGTGTAATAGACAAGGATGAAGAGCGCTAAATGACGTAGGCTTGTGTCAGTCACGTGGTCTAATGGTTAAACCTTGTTCTCTTAGACCATGGCACTGGGCGGTTACTCCATAAAGAAAACGCGTTTTGACAAGCTACTTCTTTTTAAATATCAACTACAAGTCAGTGGCGCTAGGCGCTATGTAAAACACTCCCGAACACCACCGGCAGAGTCCTGCGGCGCCTGCGGGGTGCGGGGCGTGGGGCGCTATATCGGGCGGGGAAGTCATTTTGGCGCGGGGGGGTGAGTGTCCTTTCTGTACGGGTTAGTACTATTATTTTCTTCTGTGACAATGGTAAAAAGAAGAAAACTTTGCAGGATCGATCGATAAATTACTTGAAGCCTGACCAGTTAAATCAGTGCTGGACTTAAGCTCTCTATTGGTATTTCATCCATCACACAGGTGAACCCTGCTACCTATTCTCCAGTTTGTTCATTTAGTCGTCTGTTACCCAAAGGAAGAGTAGGGTTGATTTAATTCTAAGTGTCTACACGGCGCGCTCACATTCAAACCGATGCGGCCAGTTGGTATGCAGATAACTTACTGGTTTTACTGTTTTACTGTGCTATACCGGTGGTCCTCTGCTGGAATAAATACCTTGAATAGGGTAGGCTAAAACCCCACAGTGGGGAAACACTGATTCAATAATAACTCACCTATCGTGGAGTAATAGCGGCGACACCGGGTGTAATCTCTCGTGTAGAGGTGGGGGTTCCAATTCCATACTACCATTCGCTGAAACAAACAAAATTTTAATTGAACTGTTGAAAGATTGTCTATTAACTCTTTTGATATAATACAGGATATATAAATAAAATATAGCCTAGTGTTACTCTGGGATCATGTAGCTTCTCAACAGTGAAAGAATTTTGAAATCGGTTCAGTAGTTTCGGAGCCTATTCGATTCAAACAAACAATCAAACATTTCCCTCTTTATAATATTAGTATAGATTACACGAACCAAGCAAGAATAAAACGAGTGTACTTTTCATTGCAGAAATTTTTTAAATTACATCGATCACAAAGTTTATAAATGCCTCTCAGAAACCTGGAATAAGCTCGGGCGACGGCCTCGTAGCCTAGTTGGTAGTACGTCTGCCTACGAAGCACAAGGTCGCGGGTTCGAAAACCGCCCAGGGCAAACATTCGTGTGATGAGCACTTGTGTTTGCCTTGTGTCTGGATGTTGTATATTTATATATGTATGTATATCAGCTGTCTGACACCCATAGTACAGGCTCTGCCTAGTTTGGGGTCAGATGGCCGTGCGTGAGATGTCCCGACATAAAAAAAAAAAAAAAAAAAAAAAAATTCCAGAATAAATCAACTTTACTTTCTTTAATGCTTAGGGCGCATTTCAGGTTTGGTTCGAATTATTTTCATTGCTGCATTTATAGAATACAATACAAATATGCTATTTATGTGTCGTGCGTACACCTCCCTAGCCATTACTCAAACTGCTGCTGCTGTTATAAATATAAAGTAAAATTATAAATAATCAGTTGGTAAACAACTACAGTAAAAAAGTGGGACAAAAAACTGTGTTGTATCATCGATGCTGCTACATGTAGCCCTTTCGCTGTGCGCAAATATTAAGCAAATTTTGTTTTGTTGTTTTGTAATCCTTATGGTTGTTTGTTTTGTATGTTATGTTCTGTTTCGGGTGCTGTGAATGAATGTGTTGTAATAAATATTATTAGATTCATAGAAAACAACCAAAAACGTAAACCTTCTGGCGGGACTTGAACCCACGACCTTCGGCCTATACGCAGCCAACGTGCTACCAACTACACCACGGAGGGCATAGTGGCAGCGCCGAAATTCGTTCTTGCTTGTTTTCTATCAAACCATGACGTCACCATCATATATAATGGTGTTGTATGTCTGTGTACTCACCTTCATGGCCTAGCATATTGAGATGTTGCCTACTCGTTCTCGGCGGCGGTTCCGGCGATCTCCCTGTACTGTGGTCCTTACTTAAACTGCAAACAAAATATTATTTATTCAATAAATAGCCTGGGCCAGCCAACAAACTGTAATTAATAAAATAATAGACTGCTGCTGTAAGAAATTTTCTGACAACTAAATGAATAAAAAAGGAAGCTTTCAATTTGTCCGATGGATGGCGTTAGTACTTTCCCATTTTTCCCCATTGAGTGGGAACAGGCAAAGGCATTAAGCCATACAGCCGTCGTCTTTAGTAATTTTTTGAATAACCGAGTTTGAAAAAAATTACGTCTTCAGTAGTTTATTTTCTGTCTCCAGCTATCCTCACCTCACCCCATCAGTGTGAGAGGGATAATTGAAATGCAAGGGTGATCCTCATTACATCGGAATTTAATAAGCATTTTTTTCTTTACTTTCTGTTTGATAAGGCCTATGTTTGATAAGGCCTATATAAGTGCAGTCTATCGGAATACATTTTTATGACTTCTTTTTAATCCCATCTGTCTGACAGAACATCCTTCATTATAATATCTAATTTCAAATGGTATGGAGTACTATGGAGATAGTAAATTACTCTTAAACTAGCGACCCCCACAGGCTCCGCACGGGAAAATGGTTATTGTGGGTTATCTTTAATTATATTATGCATGTATTATACATATAAACCTTCCTCTTGAACAACTCTATCTATTTAAAAAACCGCATGTAAATCCGTTGCGTAGTTTTAAAGATTTAAGCATACATAGGGACATAGGGACAGAGAAAGCGACTCTGTTTTATACTATGTAGTGATGAGGGTAGTTGTAAGATGTTTGATCTGACCTCCTGTGGCGGGGCGTGGCGTGCAGGTCTACGCGCGACCTCCTCTGGTTGTTCTGGTGCTGGAACCTCTGCAGCACTATGGGACTCGTGTTGCCAGAACTCTGCAAACAATACACCATATTATTGAGCTCAATTCTGCCGTGGCCGCTAAAATCTCTAAAAACTTGTTAGTCTCTTTCATTCATATGGGAATCGAAAAGGATGGGGAGATGAATGAATTTAATTCTGAATGAATGATATTTAAAATAAGCAGCGCAGCTGTCAAATTCAGCTTAATTTAGTCGGGATGTTTTTAAATTCCTGCTAAATTATGCGTAAAATCGATGTTTGACGTGTCTAAATGTAGGTTGGCAATCACCTGTCCCTTTTCGTTCATAAGAATGTGAAAGAGACATAACAACTTAAATTTAGATATTTTACGCAGAATTGAGCCCTTTCTTAACAAATCAATTTCATTGCTTGCTTGCTTATCGTGTGGGTTTCGAGGTTAACCTACCTCACAAACCCTGGTGTCGGAATTATAGAACCGCCTTAGGCTTCCGACATGGCTCCTATAACGACTACATCCATAATTTCACTTATTCTGCTCTTTTATAAAATACTAGCTTTCCACTGCGGCTCCGCCTGCGTTAACAGTTTTTCCCGTGGGAATGAGGCCTTTTCCCGCAGTAAAAGGTAGCCTATGTTACTCAGGGTGAATGTAGTTTTTTTATGGTGAAAGAATTTTTGAAATCGGTATAGTAGTTTTTGCGTTTATTCATTACTAGCGACCCGCCCCGGCTCCGCACGGGAAAATGGTTATTGTGGGTTATCCTTAAGTATATTATGCATGTATTATACATATAAACCTTCCTCTTGAATCACTCTATCTATTTAAAAAAACCGCATCAAAATCTGTTGCGTAGTTTTAAAGATTTAAGCGTACAAAGGGACATAGGGACATAGGGACATAGGGACATAGGGACAGAGAAAGCGACTTTGTTTTATACTATGTAGTGACAAACATACACATACACAAAAATATAAATCTTTCCTCTTTATAATATTAGTATGAAGTATGATGGTTTTATAAGAATAAGCAGAATAAGGTGATTCATGGATTTATAAAACAACAGGTGATCGAAAATTAATGATGTACCTATTATATTTCTAGAACTGAGAAGCCTGCTTACTCGCTGGGAACTACTGCCCTCTCATTGGAGGATGTATATATAACTCACATTAGGCTCGGCTCTCCAGCGGTTATCAGCTGACACTCTCCGGACGGGGGGCGGGGGCGAGGCGCATGCGTCGATGGTGCGGCGCCGCGGGAAGGGGGACAGGCTGCTGTACGAGGCCTGCTTACTCGCTGGGAACTACTGCCCTCTCATTGGAGGATGTATATATAACTCACATTAGGCTCGGCTCTCCAGCGGTTATCAGCTGACACTCTCCGGACGGGGGGCGGGGGCGAGGCGCATGCGTCGATGGTGCGGCGCCGCGGGAAGGGGGACAGGCTGCTGTACGAGGCCTGCTTACTCGCTGGGAACTACTGCCCTCTCATTGGAGGATGTATATATAACTCACATTAGGCTCGGCTCTCCAGCGGTTATCAGCTGACACTCTCCGGACGGGGGGCGGGGGCGAGGCGCATGCGTCGATGGTGCGGCGCCGCGGGAAGGGGGACAGGCTGCTGTACGAGGCCTGCTTACTCGCTGGGAACTACTGCCCTCTCATTGGAGGATGTATATATAACTCACATTAGGCTCGGCTCTCCAGCGGTTATCAGCTGACACTCTCCGGACGGGGGGCGGGGGCGAGGCGCATGCGTCGATGGTGCGGCGCCGCGGGAAGGGGGACAGGCTGCTGTACGAGGCCTGCTTACTCGCTGGGAACTACTGCCCTCTCATTGGAGGATGTATATATAACTCACATTAGGCTCGGCTCTCCAGCGGTTATCAGCTGACACTCTCCGGACGGGGGGCGGGGGCGAGGCGCATGCGTCGATGGTGCGGCGCCGCGGGAAGGGGGACAGGCTGCTGTACGAGGCCTGCTTACTCGCTGGGAACTACTGCCCTCTCATTGGAGGATGTATATATAACTCACATTAGGCTCGGCTCTCCAGCGGTTATCAGCTGACACTCTCCGGACGGGGGGCGGGGGCGAGGCGCATGCGTCGATGGTGCGGCGCCGCGGGAAGGGGGACAGGCTGCTGTACGAGGCCTGCTTACTCGCTGGGAACTACTGCCCTCTCATTGGAGGATGTATATATAACTCACATTAGGCTCGGCTCTCCAGCGGTTATCAGCTGACACTCTCCGGACGGGGGGCGGGGGCGAGGCGCATGCGTCGATGGTGCGGCGCCGCGGGAAGGGGGACAGGCTGCTGTACGAGGCCTGCTTACTCGCTGGGAACTACTGCCCTCTCATTGGAGGATGTATATATAACTCACATTAGGCTCGGCTCTCCAGCGGTTATCAGCTGACACTCTCCGGACGGGGGGCGGGGGCGAGGCGCATGCGTCGATGGTGCGGCGCCGCGGGAAGGGGGACAGGCTGCTGTACGAGGCCTGCTTACTCGCTGGGAACTACTGCCCTCTCATTGGAGGATGTATATATAACTCACATTAGGCTCGGCTCTCCAGCGGTTATCAGCTGACACTCTCCGGACGGGGGGCGGGGGCGAGGCGCATGCGTCGATGGTGCGGCGCCGCGGGAAGGGGGACAGGCTGCTGTACGAGGCCTCCAGGCTCGCCGGCTGGGAGCTGCTGCCGCCAGCGTTCGACGATGTAGCCCACCATGCCCTGGGGGATATAGAAATTTACTAGATTCTTTAATGTACACAAAAGCAAAATTATACAATTCATATAAGCGGAAGTATACAAGGGCGAGCTTATCTCTGAGTCTGATCTCTTCCAGCCAACCCGTAGCAAATGTGAGAAAACTATACAGACATTACAGGGACAAGGCTGTGTACTTAATTGAAAATAGAATACTTATCATCATTATTACACGTACCATACTTACAATACAAATTAAACTAAAAATAAATTAAAAATCACTTATTTCAGGCTTTAAATTATCCATATACACAAGCACACAAACACATATTAAAGTCCGACCAGAAAAACATAACACCGGAAATTCAATACATCTCATTATGTAGTGGAATTGTTATTGAAAAAAAAATAGGTATAGTGTAAATATATTTTTATGATCAGACATAGTAAAATAATAGAGAACTATTAACAATTTTACCTGGCGGGCGTGGGCGTGGCCTGGTCGGGCGTCCACTGCTGGGCGCTGGTGACGTAGTTCCTGACAGGCTGCGGCGTGAGCGGAGCCGCGTACCCGTTGCTAGCTCCTATCGTATATGTCGCCAGGGTCACATGGTGCGTCTAAAACAAACAAACAGTATAAACCACAACCGAATCCATGTAGCAAGCATTTTACTATTATCAGTATATTAGCTACTAGCGACCCGCCGCGGCTCCGCCCGTGTTAACAGTTTTTCTCGTGGGAATGAGGCATTTAAGATTTAGTTGCAGCGAGAAGTAGGAGATCTGGTAACTTCGCGTTTTAGGAGTGAAACACAGTAAGGAAGTGTCCTTAAAAAATCTAATTAGTCCGTCAGATAGATTACTAAAAAATAACACGTGTACAAGTTTTTTTTTTGTCTGGCAATCGAAAAATGCCGACGACGATACAGCACTTTGAAATTTCCAGTGACGACACGCCGCCATACAAATTGTACGGAAAAAGTGACGTCATAGCACTCTTCTCTTACATTTTGACGCAATATATCTTCGTCAAATTCATTTTTTCGATAATCTAACTGACAAACTAATTAGAACCGATTTCTTTTTTACAGGGCACTTCCCTGTTGTCTTTTGCTTAAAGTTCTGTATAATTTAAAATTGGTTCTCGACAAAAACTTTATAAAAAAAATATAGAATTAACACGCAAGGCTCGCGGAAAAGTAAATGGCAAAATGGACAAAATTACACATGAAAGACGAATGAATTCTAAAATAGAATATTCGAATTTAGAAGAAAAAGAAATGGTAAATGAGATGAGAATGAGGTGGCATGCAAGGCACCTCATTACAGTACCTTGGCAGGCGTAGCGTGCGGCGACAGCGGTAGCGCGGCGTACCACGCGCCCACAGAAATGGGGTTGCGAGTTGATTTCACCACAAAGGGATGTTCTAGAAGCTTCACGTATTTGGGACGCTGCCGGTAGTTTTTTGTTAGGCTGAAAATTCAGACTAGTGTTAGTGAAATCGAATAACTCGATTTTTATAACCTGTAAACGTTAAAACTACAATACGTATATTTCTAAAAAGGAGCTACTAATTTGTTTCAATATCAGATTTAATTATTTGATTTAGATTAGGTTTCATCATTTCATCACATTAAATTTCATTTTCATTTCATATCAATATAAACATTCTACTGAAGAATTGGCTGTATGGGCATAGTGCTCTTTGCATACCAGAATGGATGAAGAAAAAAGTTAGTTGAGTTTATTGTTTTTATTATTTTATATTTTATTAAATTGCTTCATTTTTTCGCAACTGTATTAAAAATAGTCGTTCAGTACACGTGCGGAACCGTCATTGCAACTCGTTCCGACTGTCTACCCTCGCCTTCTGCTGTAAAAATGTGAAAATTTGTCGGAACTCTTTGCAATGACAGCCTTTCCGCACTTGTAATGAAATATACTATTACACTAGGCAGAAAATAAAAAGTCTTCTTTCTTTCAAAGAGTTTATATAATCTGACAGTGGTATGTTATAGAGTTAAAATTACGCACAACAAAAAAATAAAACAAATAGATATTTAAAAGGTCATATCTTACCATTGTGATACAAATGATTTGAATTCAGGTGTAAAAGTACTGTCGTCTGGCAACTTTGGGGGCTCATCCGATATTACCTAAAACGAAAAATACATACGTATAAGTTTAGTACCGCTGGTTTTAAGTCATTTATAACTATAACGTACGGGATTACCATACTATCATTATATTTTTTTGGACAACAGTTGTCCAAATTCAGAATAAACTCGCCTGGTCCTGCTTCCACCTATGTTCCGGCGCGCGGTCATCATTTAAGACCAATACCTAGACCTAGACCTTTCTGCCCCAACGGCCGTTGGTAATACGCGCAATGTGCCCCACCCACTGCCACTTAAGTCTAGCGATTTTTCGGACAATTTTTAACCCCCGACGAAAAAGAGGGGTGTTATAAGTTTGACCTGTGTGTCTGTCTGTCTGTGGCATCGTAGCTCCTGAACGGATGCACCGATTTTGATCTAGTTTCTTTTGTTTGCAAGGTGTCATAATCGAGAGTGTTCTTAGCTATGATCCAAGAAAATATCTTCAGCCATTTGAAGACTATCAGCTCTTTTCTAGTTGTTGAAAGGATCTAAGTAACAGTTTTGTGGCGGGGGTTATTTAATTTGATGTTATTTAGTAAGTCTAAATTGAGTATGTGGAGGCAAAGGGAAGATCTTCCTTGGGGCATGGTGGTGAGCCCGGGGACCGCGGTCCAACTGTACTTCGTTGGAACTTGTATTTGTTCAATGTCTTGCGAAAACTCTGATAGCGCGTTTCAGGCCTTGGCTTCTAATTGGTCGCTCTTCTAATGACGTAGTATGTGGCAAGTACTTACCCTAGTGAGGACTTCGAAGTCGTTCTGGCAGTCTCTATATGGGAACACTCCTGTAGCGAGCTCCACCAGCGAGATGCCCAGCGACCACACGTCCGCGCGGATGTCGTAGTCCGGCCGCGTCGGGTCGGGCGGGTCTATCCGCTCCGGCTAACAAATAAAAACATTTATTGTGATTATGATTTGGATGGAGAGGAAACCGCCGAATAAGATGCGAGATAGCTCTGATCCATAGAAATCAAAGAATTTAAGATATTACATTAGTTAAGTCAAATTTACATTATCTTTTCTGGCGAGTTTAAAAACTTGCCTGTCTTCTGTGGAGAACTCGCCGAAGAAACTCCACAGGCGTTGCATCTTTTAAACATATTTTTACAATACATTTATAGGACAAGGCCGACCGAGCAAGGTGGTTTGCAAGGTGGACCGACGATCTGGTGAGGGTCGCGGGAAGCCGCTGCTGGATGCGGGCAGCGCAGGACCGATCGTCGTGGAGATCTTTGGGGGAGGCCTTTGTCCAGCAGTGGACGTCTACTGGCTGAAATGATGATGATGACATTTATAGGCTTTTTAAATCTTAAAAAAATTAACTCGCACAGCTTCACTATGTCGAGCTTGTCCAGCAGGATGTTGCTGGGTTTGTGTATACAGTAACAGGTAGTTGTGTATACAATAACAGGTATTTGTGTATACAGTAACAGGTATTTAATAATAATAATAATAATAATAATAATAAACTTTATTTGGTTTGTAAAAACAACACAGGCAGCACAAAGGAAAAAGAAAAATACAAAAGCCAAGTAAAAGTAATGTACACACAAACTTAACAACCATACAAAATACACTAAGGCAGGTACCTACACAGAGATTTAGAAAACAAAACAAAAGAACAGAAAAAACAAATAAGTGTAGGTACCCTAAGTTGCACATAGTGTGCACCCGGCACCGTGCTACCTGCATTGCACAAACCAAAATGGCGCTGACTCAGCATTATGTTGCAGTAGCAGTCACTACTACTGCAACGCTGATATTCTGTCAGTACCATTTTGGGTGTACGTGCCACTCGCAGAACATTGCAGATAAAAATAAAATAAATAAACAATAACAATAATAAGTATACATAGTAATACAGAAAATTATGTCATACAAATAGATATGAATACCATAATACATTGTGATAATACTGTTATAAAATATAATACAATATGAACATACCTACACAAATTACTTACTACATACCATACTAAAGCTTACAGATTACATAGTGAATAGATATATAGAGTGCTATACACAAACAAATACAATAAAATTCTAAGAGAGGGTAACCTAAACCGAAACTACCTACAAATTCTTAAAGTTTCAAGCGGTAGCAGCTTGCACGCCAAGTAAATGAGCACGGTAACTTTTTTTAAAACCAAACTTATTGGTCATAACGCGCAATGGTGGAGGAATATTATTCCAACACTTTGACGCGGCGTACCGGAAACTTCCCCGGAAAAGGGCAGTTTTGTGTCTCGGGATATCCAGTACATACGAACACGCACGAGCAGCGTAACCGCGACCTTCGCAACGCCAGGTCAACTTGGAAAACAGGTAACTTGGTTGTTCAGTTTTAATTACATCAAACAACAAACTAGCAAGTTGTAATTTAATACGTCCTTCTATTTTCAGGGTATTTGCTGAATTCAAATAAGGTGTTACATGACTACGTGGTGGAATATTATAGCAGTAACGTGCACACGCATTCTGTACACGTTGCGCCAATACAAGTGACTTTTTACGCAAACACGGCCCGTATGTTGTGAGACAGTGATTCAACCTCGACAGAACCAGCGTCTCGCACAATCGTACACGCAGTTCAGTGCTAATAAATGAACGGATTTGGTAAAGAACTCTAAGTCGATAAAAGCAACCACGCACCAGCTCCAAAACATGTTCATGAAAACACAATCTATTATCCATTAGCAAGCCAAGGTTACGCGCACTCTCAACCTCAGCAATAGAGTCACCATTTATGTAAATCTTAGGTTTGTGCATTTGAATGTTGTCAATTTGACGCTGTGTACCAATAATCATAAACTTCGATTTTGATGAATTTAAAACTAGTGCATTATCTTGTGCCCATTTATGTATACGACTCAGATCCCGATTAATGGATTCCAAAGCAGTTTTAAAGTCACTTTGCTTAAAAGATAAGTAAACTTGCACATCATCTGCGTAAAGATGAAAATTGCATGACAATATACATTTAGCTATATCTGCACTGTAAATAATGAATAGTAGTGGTCCGAGAATAGAGCCCTGCGGAACTCCTCTTTCCGCCAGTCTCGCTGGAGATCTAAGCTGTATTCCATTTCTCTTGTCAATGACCACCCGCTGACTACGTTTACTCAGATAGCTGTTGAACCACGCTATTGCTGAATGATCGAAACCGTAATACGCCATTTTAGATAGAAGAAGAGGGATGTTAAGTGTATCAAATGCACGACTGAAGTCCAACAGAGTGAGAACAGCGCCTTCACCCTTATCCATGGCAGCTAGAATGTTGTCTACTACGTCAAGCAGAGCAGTACCAGTACCCCTGCCCTTACGAAACCCAGATTGAACGTCAGGAAGAATTGCGCTGTCCTCACAAAATTTGGAGACTTGGCGATATACTACCCGTTCCAGAACCTTCGATAAGAAAGGTAGTATACTTATTGGCCGTAGTTCATTGACCACATTCGGATTACTTTTCTTTGGAACTGGGCGAATTATAGCAGACTTCCATAAATGCGGAAATACACACGTGGTTATTGACCTATTTATAATGGCTGTAATAGTCTTAAGTGTTCTTGGTAGTGTAAGGAGAATCATATCCAAACCAATGTCATCTATACCTATCGCCTTAGATTTGATGGATGCAATAATTTTGCCCACTGCCTGCTCACTTGTAGTTGTAAGACGAAAGGTCGCCGGTCCATGCCTATTGAACTCGAAAAACGTTAGATTGGAGATCGGAACTATCCCATCACCCGGCAAGTTTAGAAAATGGTCATTAATCTCATTTGGATCATTAAAAGTATCAGGCAGCGTGCTGTCACCTTTAAAGTTTGGCAACGAAAAAGACTTTAAGTTTTTCCAAAGCAGCTTTGAG
Source organism: Teleiodes luculella (assembly GCA_948473455.1). NCBI lineage: Eukaryota > Metazoa > Arthropoda > Insecta > Lepidoptera > Gelechiidae > Teleiodes > Teleiodes luculella. Next base: position 2,213,566 of record OX419585.1, read on the forward strand.
TTGTGAATGTTATTATTAATATTCTGGCGAAAATATGCACATTTTTCAAAATAAATACTGCTAGAGACTAGATGTTTCAGGGTTTTGTACTCTTGTTTATGGGCTTCCAATTTTGATGATTTAAACTTATTGTAAGCTTTGTCGCGCAAGTACATCATGTACCGAACGTTACTTGTGAGCCATGGCAAGGACTTATTTTTAATTGTAATGCGTTTTTTAGGGGCATGCTTATTAAAGAGATTTTGTATGTTATCATTAAAAGACGTAATCATCTCATTCACATCCTGTAATTCTAAAATGGCTTCCCAGTCAACAGAATCCAATTCAGCATTGAATAAGTCCATATTAATGTCTTTGAGGGAGCGATAAATAATATTTGTCTTAGGAATGGAAGGTTTCTTAACCTTTAGAGTAGCAGTTACGATAGCATGTCCACCTAGTTCCGGAATATGGTTAACATTACAATCATACACAGAGAGATTTGTGCAGAATAAATCTATTAGTGTCGCACTATGTGAAGTAAAATGCGTAGCTTGATTAACATAATTAAATAAGTTGGTGTATTTTAAGAACTGTTTAAGCCGTTCAGTTTTTACGTCTTGAAGGTCAAATAAGTTAATATTGAAATCACCTAATAATATTAAATAATCGTAATTATGAAAAGATGCGATAGACTCAGTGAGCGCATCTAAAAAGGTATCGACATTAACCCAATTCGGCCTATATGCTGTACCTATAATAAAGCGTGTTGACTTAATATTAAAACTGAGCCACATCTGTTCTACCTCAGCGCAAGTGTTAGGATATACACAGGTACGCACAGCTAAACCTTGCCGCACATAAAAACCAACCCCTCCCCCTCGCCTGCGCGATCCATGCCGTCTCGGCGAGTGACGCAATCGGTAACCAGGGACCACAGGCGCTTTGCCCTCCTGCCCCTCTATAAGCCAAGTCTCGTTAATTGCAAAAATGTCCATGGATTCCCGAAGCATAGCCCCCTGAAATTCCACGTGGTTTGTACCAAGTGAACCGACATTCAATAAGCTAATCTTTAAATATTTATCCTTAGTATTGCTATCCATAGCATTATAAAGTTGTTGAAAAAATAATCATACCGAAAATAAAACACAAAGCTATAAACAAAAATTAACCAAAGCGCAGTCAATGAATAGTTAATGTGTATAAGCTCAACATTCATAAAATAAATTATAATTCGTAATATACCCATAAATGGACAATAGAACAATATGATAAATAAATCCAGACAGAGATATATAATTATATGATACTTGTGTATTAAGCTGTAATTGTAGTAAACAATTGTAAATAGAATATATGAAATAAATATGAGTAATATAAAATAATTTGTAATAATTGTAGTATTTTTTCGTTCATGCAAAATAGGACTATTATTGCAGCCATAAGCTTGCAGCACGCATGCAGGCAGCAGGGGGCACCACTGAGTGCGAAAAATATTCAATACGCGATAAGGCTCATCGGTCAGTGTTGCGTAATCGGGCACATGGCGCACGCGCACCGTAGATAAGCTAATTATCGTCGACGCATCATTCCCATAGTTAACAAAGCTAGAATTACAGTTAAGCATCAAAATACATAGTATTATCATTAAGTTATTGTAAGATAGTAGTAAAACAACACAAAATAGTGACTCGCATAAAAGTGAAAACAAGTTCAGTGAAATAAACAGTGCAATTATTAATTCGGGTAAATCATAAAACAAAAAGAACGCTTTAATTTGATAAGTCTTTTGTAGGGATTGTACCAAAAACACGTTCAAGGTCGGCTTCAGTTCGCAGATAATGCGCACGTGATCCAGGTGTGTCCGACTGTCGAGCATAAATTTTACCGTTTTTCGACCATACATAGCTCCAGTTGAGCGCTTTACGAGCTGCTCGCGCCTTGGCGAGAAGAACGCGATTAGCCTTAGTGAGTCTTTCATTGATGTAAATGGCCGACGGAGTGTGGACTGGAAGACCAAGGCCTTCAGTAGTGAGGCCACGACGGGACCTGGCGGCGTGCAGTAGATCCTCTCGCAGTGTGCGGCGCGACAGCTTCATGATAACATGGCGCGGGGGAGGCACCACAGCACCCGGCCTCTCACCACTCGGGGACGAAGTAGAAGACCTATGAGCCCGCCCCACACGCACTGCGGCAACCACGTCCTGCGGCCCAAGTGTTACACCCAGCTTCGCCGCCACAGCGATAACAATTTCCTTGGGAGATTCGTGTGGGAACTCGGGCACGCCTGCAACCTCTATCTCGTCCAGTAGACTAGCCTGATTCCGCTCGTTCAGGTCCGATTCAAGTCGGTCAAGGAGACTACGGCCCTGCTTCAGCGAAGCAGCCTCCGTTCTAAACGTTGACATTTGAACTTGTAAGTTACAATTTTGTGTCTCCAATTGTTCCAATTTGTTGTTAACGGTTACTAGCTTAGCCTTTAATTCATTGACTTCTTCTGTTAAGAAATCAGTGGTCCGCGAGAATTCCTTTTTCAATGTTTCTATTGTGAGAGTAAAGTGGGCCT
>OX419585.1:2933510-3236510 GCA_948473455.1 Teleiodes luculella
TGGTCGTCTACCTACAGGCATTGATGATGGCGATCGAATAGAGCCTATACCTATAGTATGGTATATTGTATGTTTTTTTATTTTTTTTATATGCTTTGGGTTTAAGTTTGACCACAGTCTCACCTGGTGGAAAGTAACGACACGTGGCCGATGATGGAACACGCTTACCCAGAAAATGCCTATTCACTCTCGACTTGAAGACACCTAGGTTGCTTGCTTGTATGCTTATTTATGTATACCTATGTATAATATTTGTATTTATATATTTTATGTAGGTATGTGTATATAAATATGTATAGGTAATATAAGTATTTATTCTTTATTTCACAATTTAACAAAAAAAAGGTGACAAAGGCGAGCTTATCTCTATAAGAGATATCTATCAGCCAAACAACACAGTGGTGGAAAAGGAGAGTGGACATAGGAAAGTGCAAAATAAATGAAATCTGTTTAATTTAATACCTAAATTTTTATTCAATAGTATTTGCACAACCGCCTTTTCTTTTCCTTTGCGTGTCTTCTACTCTCGCCTAAAGGTTGCCTGGAAGAAATCGCTTAAAGAGATAAGACCGCCATCTGCCGCAAATTTATGTTCGTGTTGTTTTTTATGTGTAAAATATTTTATGTGCAATAAAGAATATTTGTATTTGTCAAGTCCGGTGTAGCTTGGATTCGTCGACTTATGACACAAGCGTAGGTCAGTAAAAAAAGACGTGACGTTTCGCCGCGTGACGTCACGTCATCATGTTACGTCACGCGTCACGTCTCGTCTAGCCCAGTCTACATCAGCGAAAAAAATCTAGGTCGACTTTAGCATTTGTATTCCCACTATATGTAGCAAAGTGTAGACGAAAAGCTAGTACGATTAAAAGCGAGTTCGGTGAATCGGCATTAAGAGTGTGAATGAGAAATTCCTTTTCAGCACCGCCGTTCTTTGACGTCTGAAAATCTACGACCCGAATTGACGCTTGACTGAGCCGCATTGGCGGCGCGTAATCACAGTTCTTTGAACACTCTTTTGAACCTGAAAAAATCGATTGCACATTTTAGAAAAACTTAAAACATTTTAGAACCATAAATAAATGATTCGTTGGTAACTGTCAACGCCTCTATTACTTTAGTTAGGGTATTATTACTACATAGTATAAAACAAAGTCGCTTTCTCTGTCCCTATGTCCCTATGTATGCTTAAATCTTTAAAACTACGAGTGATTCAATAGGAAGGTTTATATGTGTAATACATGCATAATATACTTATGAATAACCACAATCACCATTTTCCCGTGCGGAGCCGGGGCGGGTCGCTAGTTATTAATACATTACAGTATCGTATGTTATAAATGTTGAGTACATACATAATTGGTAAGTATTAAGAACAAAACTGTTAACGTTAAGACTTTTATCATATGGTATATGATTACTGTTGATGTACTTACCTTTCCAAATAAATAAATAGAACTAAATTGAAAAGAAAAACATTTCTTCATTTCCATCTAGCTTACATAGTACATAAAAACATAAACAATTCACGAAGAGAAACACTCCTTCCTTACTTCGATATCGCTTAATTTCGTAGGAAAATTTTCTCTTAAGTCAATTTACACCAGTAATCCAGTTAATGAATTTTGAATTTTGAACCCAACTTCAATTTTGTTTTGCGAGTAATAATATGGTATCTTCCGGTTGTTCCGCGAATCTTCCGGTTGTTATAAAATTGGAAAGGATAGAATAAAATACACTAAAGATGCTAAAGATTAATTAGATTAAAGGGCTCTTTTATTCTAATTAAATCTTTTTGTTTTAGTTCAGTGTAAAAATCAAAGCAAAGTCACATATTGCTCGCATGGAATCTGCAAATGTTTGTTAGAAACAATAAAAAATTAGTACAAGATACACTTGCACTAATCTTGTCTTAGGGTTTGTAAGATCTAAGCTAACTAAAGCATAAAAATTGGTTTTCACTAACAGTCTAATTTGGCTCATAAAGGTAGGCAGAAACTAAGCAGTTTAAAAAAGTCTGAAGGTTACTAGCAACCAAAATTTTCACCAAATCTCACCTAAATACTTTAGGCATCAACTTAAGCGATTCTTAAGTTTAGTTCAAACGAACGAGTGTAATATAAGTAGTATTTTGTGTAGAGTAAATCTTTACGACGAACCTATGTCCAACAGTGGACATTTATTTGCAAGCTGAAATGATCATGAAGTAAAAATGATTATATGTTTTTGACAATCGTTCGGTATTTTTACAATTAATAAATCAGTAAAATATTCTTGTTATAATAATATTCTTAAGTCCATGTCAGAGAACGTCTCTTCACCACAGAGTTCATTTTAGGTCACTACGTGCTCAGATTGCAATATCGTACCCAATTCAGCTCCCTGAGGCACCTAGCAGGCGGTAAACGAATTAGTTGGGCAAAGTTACCAAAAGGAACGTAACTCCATCAATTAGGATTCCCTTTGGCACAACTGCATTTTAGTTTATAAGTTTTACTAGTACATTCTGTGCTCGTACGACTTTCATATTTTCCTTTGAGTATTTTAGCTTTTTAGTGGTCAGTTTTAAAGCTTTGACGGTATATGTGCGATGTTTATTTAAAGAGAACTATGTTTCCGCCCCGCGGCGCGGCTCCCCCCGCACTAACAGTTTCACCCATGGGAATGGGGTATTTTCCTGCGACAAAAGGTAGCATTTAGCCGTTCCCAAGGTCTATTCTATCTCTGTACCAAGTTTAATCAAAATCGGTTAATCGGTTTTGGCGTGAAAGCGTAAGAAAGAGACAGACAGATATATTTACTTCCGAATTTATAATATAATATTAATAGTAACAGGGCTTTAATAAGTTTAGGACGTGTTTTCTATAGAAGGTAAAATTTATGTTGTATTTTTTATAATGTTTCAACTTGAAACCATCGGAACGGAAATTGATTTGCATGTAATTTTTTTGTGGGTATCACATTTTGTACAGTTATCAAGAAAGCAAATTAAATAGGAGTGTTGGGATGAAAGTACAAACCCACAGTACTCTTGACTCTTTTAAAACAACTGCAGCAGAAAATAGCTTTTTTTACTGTAAAAAACTGCTCATAACATTTTTCCTTCCGGTGGAGTCGTTATTGATATTACTCTTGGGGATTTTGTTATTTCGCTGAAAATGAAAAAGTATAGCGCTTTAGTAACATCTATCTGCGAAAATAGCTCAGTAATCTAATCAGTCAGAATCAACATAATGCAAATTAGACCTGGTGTATTGGGGATAGCAGGTTGTTGATTACACTGGTGAATGATTTATTCCTTTAGATATAAATATAATAAAAAATATGTGGGACATCTCACACGGCCATCTGACCCCAAACTAGGCAGAGCCTGTAGGTACTATGGGTGTCAGACAGCTGATATACATACATATATACCTAAATATACAACATCCAGACACAAGGCAAACACAAGTGCTCATCACACGAATGTTTGCCCTGGGCGAGATTCGAACCCGTGACCTTGTGATTCTTAGGCAGGCATACTACCAACTAGGATACGAGGCCGTCAGATTCGAACAAGCTATAGTAATATTGTAAGTTCGTCAACAAAATGCGTTAGTCTTAGAGTAACTAGTAGGTTACTACTGTTTAGAGTAGGTAACTACTAATATTATTTTACCCATCTTCGCAAACTTTTGCAACAGATACCACAAAGTGAGTTTGGCGCCGCTATTTTTGTGCCAAAACAACAAACTTACTGTGTAATCTTTTTGTAATAACAAGAAAAACGTTCGCAGCCAACTTAGCGGCGTAAATAGCATTAGGTGTTCGACTCAGTATACCTGACGCAAGTTGATTCCCCCGGGCCGTGGTGCCTGGAATGTTGGCTGTTTTATTTGCTCCGGAACATAATACGAAAGAGATTAATAATGTACCGGGATTCCTCCCTTTCCGTCGGCAGGTGCTTGGGATGTTTTCTGGTTTTATTTATATCAGGACCGGTGGAAACAATGACGGATATACGAGCGATACTTTGATGGAGTGCACAAGTTTTTAATGGATGATGCCTAGAATAGAAAAGTTGACTAACTCTGAACTAAGTCTGGGAAACATGCTGAGCGTCAGAGAAACATGTACAGTAGCCAGCACGTTGACCTTGAGAGCGACTGTTTCGTTGTTATTTTTGTTCGGAATGTAATTCTACTGATATAAAAGCACTAACAGACGTCCGGATCGGTGCGCTCCGTACCGTGACCTTGGTGCCGTCCGGCCAATCACAGACTACTAACGTTCTTCTAAGTAGTCTGTGATTGGCCGGACGGCACCAAGGTCACGGTACGGAGCGCACCGATCCGGACGCCTGTTAGTGCTTTAATAGACGCGAAAGTGAGAATGGATGGATGTATATTGATTGATAGTTGCTCCATGGGATGCCTTTCACGAAAAAACAACTGAGTACATTAGAATAACAAAGGCTACCTTTTACCGCGCAAAAATCCCTCATTTCCACGGGAAAACTGTGTGGAGCCGCGGGGCGTAAAGTTAGTAGAATATAATACTACATGTATAATGCATAATGCACACAAGGAAATACATAGAGAAATAAGGCATGTATGGTTTGGCGTCCTTGTTACTAGTTTTTTGAATTGACCTATGCTTGAGTCGAAAAAGTACGACGGATCAAGCTTCCGGTGAAGCTTGCGGGGGAGCGGAAGACTCTACCCCAATTGTTACTAGATTACCAGTCCGAGATGCTTTCAATGGGATTGCGAAATTTTCATCCAAATACATGTTCTTTTCCGAGAAAACCGAACCTTAGTTGGCTTACAAGGAGCAAAAATACGACCATGTTTGGAAAATGTTTTAGATAAGATTCGTTACGCAGTTAATTAACGAAGGTACATACTTTTCATTTAAGGAGTTGCTATAATGTACGACTAAAGTCTTCCGATTTGGAATATCTATTATAGTATTAGCACCTAAGTCAACTCAAAGTCTCTAGTCATAATATGAAAATTCAAAGTATACCAAATAAAATATTAACTTAAAGCTTCTTTTTGGAGAGCGGTCAATTTACAATTTATAGTAATTCTGTTAAACGAAAACCACTTTTTATTTGTGTTTGTGTACCTAGTGATACCAGCACCACAACACTAATTAAGTCTCGTTTATATACATTGTACGCCGAGGCAACTAAGTGCAACAGAAATGATACATAAATGCGATATCTTGTGGTTGTGGTATGCTACAGATAGAGAATATCTGTGGCATGTGGCAGCCCATTTTACGACGCAACATCGTGGCTAGATAATTTTCAAACTATATTACTGTAAAATCTGTTTATATCAATTATGTGGCATGCGGCACTGTTGCTTGTTGTTGCCACGGCGTATATGAGGCTTTAGCCGCTATATTCGACAACCAATGGAAAGATAAAAGGGTGGCCTAATTCTGAAGCCGGAAACCGCACTGCACCGTTTTTACCAGTGGCCTGTCAGTAGTCCTTCTGGTAACAATGCCCTTATCCGCCTTCAGGGGCCCAAAACCAAAATCAAAACTAATAATCAAGAGACGGAGCCCCTCAGGCGTCGTTTAGGCTAGAACCATCCGTTCGCCCGCAAGTCCGGTAATGCTTGATTCGTCGTACTTTTTCGACACAAGAATGGGTCAATAAAAATAAATACCTGTCAGTATCCTCTTAGCAACTTTTGGCAACTAAATAACTGTTCCTTCTCTGTATTCGGACTTCGGAGGACTGGTTCGAACCGAACAAGTCAATTTTGTAGTTGAATCCACCTGTGTGGAAAATCATGGTTTTATTTCTTATGAACAGCACATTACCGGATGCCTAACTGTTTCATCAATCGTTACGTAACTGGTCGAGCGGCATCTTAAGTACTGAATACTTTTTGCTTGCGTTCCGGGAGCTTCGGCCATTTTCATGTAATGGCAAGGATTGAGGCACCTAAACCTCGTTTACTAGCAAATAAATTTTATAACCAAAGCGTAAGACGCAATTTCCTCGAGCAAATGGGCAATCTACATCTTCGATGGACCTACAAAGTTACAGTTACAGCACTTACAGCGCTCGAACTTAGAGTTTACTTCCTTGACATAAGAAGTTAAATGTATTGTTCTGTATGTAAAAAAGAGCCGAATTAAGCTTTTAATCAAAATTTACCTCAGTATCATACTAGTTAAGGTTTATACTCGATTTATGGTCCAGCTGTAGTGCGTCGACCTGCGGCTGGGCAATCTTCAGTTCATTCACGCGGACTCGCCGGCAGGTGCCATGTAACCACTTCCTTTTTTGTGTTGCCACGTGCTCGAGTGATTTAGTTTTTTTTCTGTGCCCTGTGTGTTATGTTTAGTGTAGCTTTTTAAAGGTTGTCTTCCTGCTTGCCCCGGCTATAATAAATAGCAAACTATTTTCTCGGAACGTAATTCTTGTTTTTTTTATAATTGTGGTCTTTTGTGGGTAATACCGTATCTTTTAACATTTTTATTGTATTGTTCTCTTTACACAGTAATAAATATTGGGTCCGCCTATGTTATGCCACAGAAGTATGTTATGCTATACCTTCCAAATGAACAAACGAAAATGCCAGCCCTAGCTGCAATCTGGGTTAGTTTACTCAAGAGAGCATCGGTGTAATGTAATTAGAAGGTCGGGCCAAAGCTGCAACCCTGTTGGAGCACAAGGGCGCTGATGTTAATTAATGAACAGGCTCTTTGATGCTGGACTTTTGCAGGGACTTAGCTCATGCTAATTAGCATTGTATCAGATTTCAGTTAAATACAATGCAAAATCTTGTTAGAATATGAAACTTCAACTAAATGCTTGGGCTGAGGCCTATAGAATAGGTAAATTATAATGTCGCCATTGATTGCAAATTTTGTTAATACCAACTGAGTTGCCAGGAAAATATTTGACTTGATGATCTATTTTATTTTAGAAGTGATATAAAACGACTGACGAGCTGAATAAGTCTTCTTAAGTGAAACTTCTTCAAACTGAAATTTCAGGAAGGAAATTCTATCGATCCAAATTGAATTCTTGTTTGTTTTTGGTCCTGATGCCCTGTTATCAGTTCGGGCCTGCCCCGAATTAGGGCGTTTATAGTCGGTACGGTATGGGCTCCTAAACCCTCAACGTTTGCATTAATTTTACGGTAAGGTTTTCGTAACCGTAAGGGAGCATTCATAAGACAAGTTTTTTTTGTTTCACCCTGACATAGATGTGTCGCTAAAAAAATACATTCAATCTTCTACTGACTTCTACAAGTAAAGTAGTATTTACCGTGGTTATATTTAATTAAAGCAATTACAAAAAATCATAATAACCTAGGTTTCTTTATATGTTGTCAAAGTTTAGGCATTTTTGACCAGCACCGCTGTTTCAGCTGTTTCTTCGCCAAAGTTTTATTATTATTCAACATATTCTGTAAATGCTGGTAGCTCGCTACCATTACCATTCTCTACAATATTATCTTTAATGTGAACTTAACTTAAGGAAAACACGAAGAAAATACCGAGGCCCTTCGTTGGAAATCTTAACTTTTTTAATCATATTATCTAGTTATGAAATCAGAGGAAAATGTGACCGAGTGTGATATTAGGATAAAAGATGAACAATTACAGCAAGTGAATGAGTTCGTATATTTGGGATCGTTGTTTACTAGGGATGGAAAACATGAAAGTGACATTGAAAGGAGAGTGAATGCTGGTAATATGGTGAACGGGGCGCTGTGCGCCTTTATGAACAGTCAGAAGGTGTCTAAAAAGGCACGTGTGGCTGTTCATAGGGGGGTACTGCTTCCGACTCTAATGTATGGGAGCGAAAGCTGGGTATGGCAGAAAAAACATGAAAGTAGAATATGTGCTGTAGAAATGAGAGCATTGAGAGGTATGATTGGCGTTAAATTGTGTGATAGGATTAGGAACAGTGTGATAAGGGAGAAATGTGGAGTAAAAGAAGATGTTGTGACGAGAATTGAGAAAGGGATGCTAAATTGGTTTGGTCACGTGGAGAGAATGAGTGAAGAGAGATTGACTAAACAGATTTATAAGGCGAGAGTGGAAGGAAGCGTTGGAAGGGGAAGACCAAGACGAACGTTCCAAAACCAAATCGGGGACGTTCTGACAAAAGGTCGGGTCAAGAGTACTCTTAACCGACGAGCATGTATGAGGAGATTAATGAGTGTGGATGAAGCGAAAGAAGTATGTTTGGATCGTAGCAAGTGGAAGGAAGTGGTCTCTGCCTACCCCTCCGGGAAAGAGGCGTGAGTTTATGTATGTATGTATGTATGAAATCAGTGCCTTTGAAGTTCGAGGAAGCCATCACTGTGTATTCGTTATTAAAAAACGTGAATCGTTATCGCACATTCAGCCGTTCATTCAGTTCTGGGTTTAAACTGAATATATTTGAAACGGAAATGATATTGTAGCATTTGCCTCAGCTTAAGCTTTTTTGGGTTCAGGAGTATGATGGGATGTCAATGGTGAATAAGACGACGAAATATAAAGAAGAGTAAAAGAACTCATAGAGTCAGTTAGAATTTTATCAACACATAATATGTAATTTGATACTGGTATATTTTCGACCAATAGGAAGCTGCATTAAATTTGGAGTAAATCTGTGCAGAATACCAACTAGTAAAAGTATAAATGATTGCGAGCTCATTACAAAATCATTAAAGTGTTAAAAACTCACATTGATAGGCAAGCCATCAGGGTTATAAATTGGAAATCTTAAGTTTTAGTACGCCAGTACTTTTTAAAAATTAAATTTTAAACTAATGTAGACTAGACATTACGGGCTGAATGACATGTCTTAACAGAAAGACGATTTTGAGCTTTGAAAGATACTCTAAGCCTAAATTTCTGAAACCGAGTTTTATGAGTACAATGGAAATATAAAAGCTTATTTACTAGTTTACAATCTAATAAATAAACATATTAGAAGAAAAAGGGAAACCAGACAGAAATGCCATAGAATTTACATGCCGGTAGCACAAATAAGTGCGAAGTCGTATAAATTGTGTTGTACAATCTTTGAAAAGAAGACAATGCCACCTGAAAGTTTAAAAAGGGTCGCATTTCTTTTGTTCCAACTTGACCCCACTTAGCTTTGAGGGTTTTTTTATTTACGGAGTTAATTTGGTATAATTTGAGGAGATAATTTGAGGACTCTTTTTTATTCAAATTAAATTTTTAAGGGTAGTCATGCGGTCGTGAACTTTGTGACTGGCTTCTAATTGGATGGCATCAAACTATAAAAACTAAACTCGTAAACACATAATATTATTTTGATTTTCATTGATATTTGCTTTGATCTTTTATTATAATATATCGTTCTCAGTTGTTTTCTTTTATGTTTTGATTCTTTTTTAATAAACCCATATAACTGCTTTGCAGACTTAGCCAATATGTATATTATTCATACTAGCTTTCTGCTCCGTCCGCGTAAACCGTTTTTTCCCGTGGGAAAGAGATATTTTCCCGCGATAAAAAGTAGCCTATGTGTTATTATTCTAATGTATAAGCTATATTATTGTTAATTCACAAATAATAATAAAAAAAAAACAAATTTTGTTACTTAGGGAAAGTTGTTCAGTTTCATGATTGCAGATACAACCAGTTAAATTTCACTGTGTAAACTCAAATTTCTATCCTATAACATCGCATTAAGTATTTTTTTCCATTGGCGTCGCCGCGGCGTCACTACCAATTCGAACCCTCCCTTAGGGGCAACGCAAACAGAAGACGGCGCGGCGAGGATACGGCACAGGCGCGGCGGTGCATCGATTGAAACTGGACCTTAAATATTTTGACATACGGTTGAAAACGGCATGCCAAAATCGAGTAGCGCGCGGCGCGTCGAAGCTGCCACGAGAGCCGGCGCGAGACCGCCGCGCCGCCGTATGTCAAAATATTTAAGGTCTGGTTTGATTGACACATCGCCGCGCCTGCACCGTACCCTCGCCTCGCCGTCTTCTGTTTGCGTTGCCCCTTACCGTCCGTAACGTAAGGAGTTCTTCTACTCTACCACTTTGCCACTGACGCTATTTGAGCGAATCATTGTGGTCTTTATCTATTTGGTCGGTACCCTCTTCAGCTAATTAAGTAAAATTTTAACATAATTATGTAGAAAGGTACCCTTGGCGAGAATAAAGAATTAGCCGGAGCTATTTAGCTAATTGGGGAAATATTTGTTTAGGATCCAGAGAAGGTTAAGTTGTACCGCATTGGAATTCGAATATATAGGTCTGAAAATACAATTCATATTGCAATATTTTATGTCACCAAGTTTGTCATTCTGTTGTTCAGTCATTTTGTTGTTCAGTTTCAAAGATAAAAATATATTCGGAAATTATAAATTCTTCAATAATATATAATTATAATAGTTTTACTTAATTGTATTTCTTTGAAGTATCCTGTTTTTCAGTTTTATTACAATTAAGGTTTTTTTTTGTATTTATTTATGCATTTTTATATTAAATGTCCGCCTACGCTTGCGTTGTTTTTACAATTGAAGCAATTTTTCCATATTTCCTGACCTTTTAAACCTTCCCTGGACTACGAACAAAAATCCGAAACCAAAATCAGCTACATCGGCAGCCGTCCTCGAGTTTTAGCGAGATAAAATAGCAATGGATTTTTATATTATGTAATGTATCATAGATATATCTAGATATAAAATTTCAATATAATACATTTCTCAATGTCTTATTTGACAAATGTCTACTTATTATCTACTTCTGATGATATTAGGGGTCTTGAAAACTAACATCAAACTCAGCAGTTTCGTTTGATGTAAGCGATGGTGTAACATTATTGATTTAATATTGTATTCCTATCCTACTATTCAACGAATTCGTTGGAAGGGAACAGCGCCCAGAATGTAAGCAGCCGGTTTCGGCACCTTTAGGTTCGATACCGGCTCATGTTGACTCAGAGCACAAAACAAACACATCAGTGACTGATTCTGGCAGATAAAAAATACTTTATAAAGTCTCTCCCTTGAAAGACCTGTTACCGTAATTGGTAGGCCGGTTTGGGATTGCAGTTATTGTAGATAGCTAGATAGAAAACGTTTATTTTGTAGTAAAGACACACACACATCGCATTAATAAAAACATAGTAAAGGTAAGAACATATGCAAGTATATAATATGTGCTGTATACGTTTTAACGCGCCTTTTGAGTTTCTAGGTTATATCTTCCTTTAAGTACAATTTGTGATTTAGTACCAGCTTAATCGTCTTTGAGAAGACAGCCACAAAAAGTATTGGAGAAACTACACAAATACGTTTATACATGTAATATTTTCAGTTGATGCTTAATTATAATCTACTAGTTTTCAGCCGCGGCTCCGCCTGCGTTAACAGTTTTCCCGTGAGAATGAGGCGTTTTTCCGCAGTAGGTACTAAACGAGTCATTATTTTATTTAAGCCTAATTGTCGAAGTTGACCTACCTAGAATATGACTAACCTAGAAAATGACGTACAAAGAATATGACGTGCCTCTAAATTGACTATCTGAGAAATTGACCAAGCTCGCCTAAAGGTGAAATTTAACTGGTTGTTTACTCGTGAAACTGGACAACTTTCCCTCCCAGGAACATTAGGTTGAAATCACAAATTTAAAATTCAACTACTAAAAAAACTAATAAAAAGTCACGTGATTGCATTTTTTATGAAAACCTGAATATTATTTTTGCGATATCAACAGTAATGTTCCTTAGAAAAAAATGTTCAGTTTCATGAGTACTACCACTATGTTTCAGATAAACAACCAGTTAAAACACGGTATGTATAATTGTCTTTTTTTTTCTTTTTTTTTTCGTGTACCTTTGTACGATGCCTGCCAGAATTGTGGGCATTTATGTGTTATATTGGTTGTAGTGCAGTGTTGACTTTTGTCGGCGTTTTAATATGTTGATAGAGTGCTTTTACACACTCATTCTTGTTTGATTGCTTGCTTATGGATACTTAGGTATATTTAGTACTAGCTTTCCGTTCCGCGGCTCCGCCCGTGCTAATAGTTATTTCAGAATGAAGGATTTTCTTGCGGTAAAAGATAGCCTATGTATTATTCTGATATCTCCTACCTATCCTACTAATATGATAAATGCGAGAGTTTGTGGGGATGGATTGTATGGATTGTTTGTTACTCTTTCACGCAAACACTATTGAATGGATTTTAGTGAAACTTTACAAAAATGTTGCAAGATTTTTTTTATTTATACTCTAAGGTAGCAAGCTATATTATTGACAGCTGCAACCATTGGGCTGTGGCAGATGCTTAAATATGGAACTAGTTAAGGTGCCTTCCGAAGCTAGAAATAATTTGTGTCTCCTGTGGAGAAGAGAAACAAGCATTACTCAACAATAATTGCTATAGCAGGTTGTTTTCTAGTTAGGCGTGTGGGCGCTTATTGTTTTTGTACATCTAAGCTGCGCCTACGCTTTTAATAAAAGCTGGAAACAATCGCTTGTTGATTAAGGACACGCTCGATTGCCCTTTCGATTTAAACTTCGGGTGGGCTTTTGAATGCTCTTTTAATTACCCGTCGTGGCGGAGCTAGGGAAGGTTAAGTTTTACGAAAGCGAAGCGTTTTAAAAAACGAAACATAATTGGCGGCACAATTTGTAGCGCGCCAGTGTTGCCCCGGACAGCTGTTCGAGGCCCTGGGCCCTGCCTGAGTATTGTCTTTAGTTTTTCGCTCCGATTTAAAATTCATACTAATAATATCATAAATGCGAAAGTGTGTTTGTTTGTTTGTCCTTCTTTCACTGAAAATAAGCAACGGATTGACCAGATTTTTTGCTCAGAAATAAAATAAGGGCTGATGAAGAGTGACAAAGGTTACTTTTTATTGCGGAATAATATCTTATTTCCACGAGAAAAGACGAAAACCACTTTTTTTGTAAAAATTAGGATGTAGAATGTAAATGTCTTCCATACATAAATATTTTAGTATTTTGCCTATGTCCCTCACTATGTTTATTATTTTATGCTTTAAAATGCGGTTGGATTTATTTTTTTATATTGCTGAAGTTACTTTCTGTTGTTTATGTTAGCTCACTTGAACTCGAAGGTCTAGTGAATTATTATTGTTTGATTGAATTGTAATTTTTTTATTTATATAATTTAGTTATTGAGGGTTACTCTTTCTGCTCTACATAAACGATCTACCTAGTGCTATATCACATGATACTATCCTATTTGCAGACGATACAACACTAATTATAAAAGGCAATAAAAAAGACGAATATGAGGATATTATTAATAAAGCTGTACAAGATATTATAGATTGGTTAGAGAATAATAATTTAAAAATAAACATAGAAAAAACGAAAATTGTGGAATTTAGATCTTATAATTCAAATCAGTTACCGTTGAACACACAGTATGACAACTACACAATTGAGAAAGTTAACGAATTTAAATTTTTAGGATTGGTTCTTGATCAACATTTAAATTGGAAAGGACATGTAGAATCTGTCTGCAACAGACTTGAACGTTTTGTTTACGCGCTAAAAAGATTAAGAGAAACTGTGTCTATGGAAGTAGCAGTAACTGCCTACCATGGCTACGTATCGTCTGTACTCGGCTACGGCTTAATGATATGGGGAAATTCACCTGATATAAGCAGGGCATTCATATTGCAAAAAAAGTGCATTCGAGCAATATGTAGTGCAAAATTTCGTGAGAGCTGTAGACCCCTATTTAAAAAACTAAATGTTCTTCCACTTCCATGCATGTACATAAGAGACATTTGTTATTTTGTAAAGAGATATCCGCAATATTTTCAAAAAATCGCGAATGTATCTGTCAGACAACAAAGGTCAAAATACGTAAATAAATTATACAAGCCCACTGGTCATAACTGGATTTATAAAAACAATGTTTATAATATGTGTATATTATTATATAACTCTCTACCAGATAATCTAAAAATGCAAGAGGGAAACATATTCAGGAAATCGTTGACTCTTTGGTTGGCGGATCGATGTTTCTATAGTGTAAAAGAATACTTGGAAAATAAATAAGTAGACACTAACAATAATTAACATGCAAAGATGAATAGTGTATATTTTATATTAATAGATTAATTTGCACGCCTGCGAGCAGGCTGGATAAATTGGACTGATTTCCTAGTTTTTAAGACCCATTGTTATACATTTATCTTAGCAAATAAACGATTTCTTTCTTTCTTTCTTTCTTTCAGGTGAAGGATATCCTAACGTTGTAATAAAAAGCAATCATATCATAAGTTATTTATTTATTTAATCATAGAGTTTTAGACTTCATTAATTACTGCCAAAGCTAATGCGTTGGTAAACTTAAAGTAACAAAAATACTTACAACTGATTACATTACCGTTACAACGTGCGTGTCCAATTTCATTTTGATTTAACTCTTTATGGATTTTATCATAAAATTTGTTTCATGAGGACTGTCATTTCACACATTTTCGCTAATATTTATCATCAATTTTTTTGTAAGAAATTACTTTTAACAAAACTTGCGAGCTCAGTGAACCGCGGAATATGCAAAGAAAAGCAACAGCGCCATCTGTTGGTAAAAAACAGCGAACTAATAGCAGCAATAACAGCTATCATTCGGTTCATTTCTATTCTATTACTGTCTCGCGAGTTCTACAAGCCTTCAAGTTGAATGCAGATTGTGTTTAACTTAATTTTGAGTATTTTTGAGTAATTAGCTTTAACATAGATAAATATGGCTATACGTAAGTTTTTGAAATAAAACTGATTAAACTATACACTCAGTTACAAGAGAAATGAATGTGGATGAAGCGAAAGAAGTGTGTCTGGATCGTAGCAAGTGGAAGAAAGTGGTCTCTGTCTACCCCTCCAGGAAAGATGCGTGACTGTATGTATGTATATGCTATGAAGTTACATTTTTAAATAAGATAATGAAACGCATTCTGCATTCAACTCGCGCGCGTACTGTAGTTTACCAGTAAGAAAGGTTAAAAAAAAAACCCAAGGTGTCAGCTTGACTGGCCTTAACTGTACAACAACAACAAAATACATAAACTAAAATTGTTGTAATTAAGTATTCAACAACAAAACTAAGTCGTAAGCCGCAGCCCATCTCAACCCATTGAGTCATAGCGATGTCCAATCGCCACAATAAAGCTCTTATGCAACTCCTTGGTTGAGTTGCAACATTACTGCGCATTTTCTTTACAATTTTATTGAGCAATTGATTTACTTGCTTTGTAAATTTAATAACGTTATCAGCTCTACCATGGCTCTACGAGATAGATAGCATCGGTGTCTTCTTCTTCACATTTAAGAGCCGCGCTCTTGTCGGTGGAGTCTACGCCACTCTGTTCTGTCTTCCGTTCTCTGTTTGATCTCCTGGTACGACACGACGTCTATTCCTTCCTTAATTTGGTCTATATATGTCGTCCTCTTTTCCTTTTCCCTTGTATCTTTCCTTCAATGATGCTTTTGACAAAGTCGTCATGTCCGAGTATCAAGTGACCCACCATCTTCCCTTCTTCTATTTGCAATGATCCCCAGTGTCTATATAACTTTTTAAAAATATGACTTTTGTTTTTATAAGGGCGTTTTTTTAATGCGAAAGTAATTTCGTCCGCCTATCCCGCTTTCATGTCTAAACGACTGAAGAGATTCATATTTAATTTCAGGGTAATAATTAATGGCATCGCAGTAAAGGACAAAAGCTATTTTTAACCCCCGACGAAAAAGAGGGCTGTCTGTCTGTCTGTCTGATCTAGTTTATTTGTTTGCAAGGTGTCACAATCGAAAGTGTTCTTAGCTATGATCCAAGAAAATATCCTCAGCCATTTGAAGATTATCAGTTCTTTTCTAGTTGTCGAAAGGATCAAGTAGGTAACGGTTTTGTGTCGGGGGTTATTAATTTTTTTATTTATTTACCGTGGGAAAACATCTCATTCAAAACTAAATTCAAGAATGGAATAAAATATGCTTACTAATACCTAGTTAATGTGAATTTCATTCGACCACAATTATAATAGTAGTGTTTGATAAACTGGCTACATTTCTACATTTCATCCCAGTTGCTGAACGTTATTCATGGCTAGGTATTATTAATTAGTGTTCCACCCTTGTTTGCGGACTGGGTCTATTAATTGTGCCCGCTTATTGAGTACAAATACAATAAATTTATTTTGCTATTGCGTTGTTATTCAAATTTCAAATGCTGCAAATAAATAAAAAGTTTTGAGACACAACATAACCGCCGCGCCATCTTGAATTTTTGATATTTCCAAAATGTCGGTTGCTTGCTACGTTAATTTGATACTGGTTTTGAATAATATTTTTTATACGACATCTCGACGCTGTTGCACTTAAGGAAGACTTACTGTAACAAAGGTAAGGCAATTTTAAAATAAAGTTCATATTCACTGTTCGCTTTACAATAATTTCCTGCGGGACGTAAAATTTCTTTCGAAAGAGAGAGAAATTCCCAGAGAGCTAGGAAAGTCGTTGCGCTTCGCTCTTTGACTCTGAGGACCTACAGGGCGTATGTCAAAATTTGTCAAAATACAAAAAATACAAATTCTAAAATATATATTTTTCTCAATTTTGTTTTTTAGTTAAGAGCCTACCAAAGAAAGAAACTGGCGAAATAACATTAAATTTTAAAAATTGAAACCTCCGCCACAAAACCGTTGTTACTTGATCCTTTCAACAACTAGATAAGAACTGATAATCTTCAAATGTCTGAGGATAATATTTTCTTGAATCATAGCTAAAAAAGAACACTCTCGATTGTGACACTGCAAATTAGTTAGAATAGAAATTTAGTAGTAGTATTTTAATTAGAATAGAAATGAACCGAATGAAAGATTGCAAAACAAAAAAAAAAACTAGATCGAAATCGGCGAATCCGTTTAGGAGCTACGATGCCACAGACAGACCGACACACACGTCAAACTTATAACACCCCTCTTGTTGGGGGTTAAAAAGATACCACCAATGCCACAGTACACCTAGGAAGAAATTTAAAGGTTTTGTGTGAAGTTGACCAACCTGCCCCCGTAACATGCAGTGCTATGACAAAAGTTTGTCGCGCGAGAAACCCGCCATATTGAAATATCCTCCAATGGGATAAGAAAATACGCACGACAAAATTATGTCTGTCACGCGTGGACCGGGCATGTTAGATGCGCACCACTGGTCCAGTTCAGATCAGCCTGCTACGAAGTTCAGAATATCGAATGCACTGACAATCGCCGCATTATCATACAAACAATGCCGAGTTCACCGACTAACTTTATATAAAGTTCAGTAACGGTTGGCATATAAAGTGCACCCAGCGAGCCCCTTCCGCCGCCGGGAGCCGAACCCGATAACGATTGCGCTGGTGGGTAGTCACGACACGACCTTAATGCGTGCTCCAAGCCATGAGAATCGAGGGAACAATAATTAATTACATAGTAAAGCTTTTGTGAACTAAAATACACAATATTGTAATCTGCATTTTTTTATTTAAATTAGAAGGCCTTAGGGCGAGGGCTTTCCTCCTTGTTTTTAACTTTAGGATATTTACATCACTAATGCCCGGGATACACGAGGCTAGTTTTTCAAGCTAGGATAGCAAGCTAGTGTCAGTAAGCTAGCAAGCTAGTACTTCTGGCTTCGTCTAGACAAAACTAGCTTCATTTCTAAGCTAGTAAACTAGTAAACTACTAGTAAACTAGTTGACAAGCCAGGACAGTTTTTAATAGGATGGAGTTCTATTTTTCTAGCTTGCTATCCTAGCTTGAAAAACTAGCCTCGTGTATCCCGGGCATTAGTTAAGTCAGTTACCTACATATTATTTTCTTGCGAGTTTAAAAAATTTGGCTGACTCGCCGAAAGAAACTCATCTTTTGAAATTATTATTACAATTGAATTGTAAAATATTTCTCAGGGTTGAACCGTGTCCGGATATCGAAGTTAATATGCAGCTTATCACATAGAGATTTCTATGGGAAATTACAGGCGCAGGCGCATATAGTCCCGCAGTTCTCGCGTCTGCCTTTAAAACCCACACGAAAGGAAGGATAGCTTATCGCTTACACCACCCCCCGAATCTAGTCGTTCAGTGTGAGATAGCGGTCTGCCGCGCTGCAACAGTAAATAATGCCAGACAAAGGTCAGATTGCCATGGAAACTGGAATCGCGATGTTTATCCCCACACAACGGGTTTAGACAGCCTCCAGACGTGGCCGAGGCTCCAGGTTCGAGTCCCGGTGGGGCGCCAGTCGGACAAATATGGGGTAAACCCAGTACAGGTTTGATTAGGATTTTCAAGCCGAAGTGTCACCTGATTGTTCGCAAAGAAACGTGATTCCATGCTTCCGAAGATCCATTAAGCTGGGTCTTGGCTTCTATTTGCGGATGTAGTCAAAACAAGTTAAAAAGCTAACACCTTCTGTCTGCGACACCTTTTGGTGTGTGGCAGCCTATCTGCAATCCGTCCGGTTTTTTAAGAACGTGTGCACTCAGGTTAACGTCGAAACCCGCAGTATAGCAAGCAACGGATTTGGGAACCTGTCGTGAATTCATTTAATTTTCTGCTTCAATTGCTACGGTTTCTGTGAATCGATTTAGATGTTGTTGACACGAATCGAAATTAATCATTCGTGTTTTATTGCTTTTGCTTTATTTGGAGCTGAAGAGAGTAATAAATAAAAATACATTTTGTCAGCAAATATCCGCATCGTTTTTATTAATGTTTCAATTTTGTCAAGCTGCAAATAGCAAAGGATTTTCTAAAATATTCTTTCTTTAGGATTTGTGTGCAATACAAAATATATCTTCCTTATTTCAAATATAATTTTACGAAGTGAATTTCGTATGGCGAATATCCAACTGCATGTGCTGGCTTCTGTACATAAAAGTATATTATTTAAACTGAAGAGATCCAGAGCCAAAAACCCTGGCCACTTCAGTATTCAGTTTAAGAAACATAGGTTTAGTTTTTTATTATTTTATTTTATTATATTGCACACAAGCATTTTACAAATACAGGTAGGTATTAAAAAAGTAGACACAACAGGCACAGCTTATCTCTCACGAAATGTCTTCCAGCTGGCTTAGGTTTACTTTCATCATTTGCCTGATCCTGCCTTATATTTCTTCATATATTTTTTAAACATAATCAAATAGGTATCTCCTTTCATTTGTCTATTTTATGTGAGTCAATAAACCTTTCTGTACAACATATAATAGCATTCTTTCGCACTGCGTAAAGTGACATCGTGGGACAGTTTTTTACGATCTACCATAATATAGAAATTAGTTCAATTCCCATAGTATAATAATCTGGTATTGAATAGAGTTGTGATATTGCAACCTATTGCACTACTTTACACGTCATCGAACCGTCATATTGTTTGTATGAAAGGTTGATGAAGAAATCTAACCTGAAATATTGATTTATGGCGGATTAGTAAAGCGATTAAGAGCATTGTGTTTTTAATTGTTGCACCACAGGGTTTACCTAAGCGTTCCCATTGTACTAGCTTACGTAGTTACCGCGCCAAACTATCTAGACCAGACCAATATAAGACTAGTTGCGTTTTAGACCAAGTGATACTAAACCATTTATTCAATACATTGAATTGACGATGCAGAATTCAACATGCAGCCTTATTGCTATAATAGCTCTTTCAGGCAACCTTAGGGTTTGAAGATTGCGAAAAGAAAAACTATGAGGATCGGTGGAATGTAGTATATTATCCTCAGTTCCCCACTATAATAAACTGTCCTGTCCAGATGAGAGCAGCCCCCGTAACATGCCCGGTCCACGCGTGACAGACATAATTTTGTCGTGCGTATTTACTGTCGTAATTTTGTTATACTATTGGAAGATATTTTTTGACAGTTAAATGTGCGACAAACTTTTGACATAGCACTGCATGTTACGGGGGCTGGAGCAGGAAGATGTCAAAAACAAACTGAGATTATCCACAAAAATATAAATGTCTCGAAAAGGGTTAAATGAATGTACTTGCAGCCAGGCCAACAAGCAAAAGAATTGGCAACCACATCTCTCCTCCTGAAACCTTTTAAAAGGTTATTCCTTGGTTATTCGTATTTCCCTGAACCGCATTAGAACAAAGTCGGATCGAGCCTTTGTATTCCTAAACCACCGACCACACTCACCACAGCTGGCGGTTACACCGTTCGTTTGTAGAATTAATTGTGATTTATATGTACTTGCTTTATTTGTTAAGATATAAAGAAGGTCTTTAAAATAAATAAAAATACGAAATCTATACTAATATTACAGGTGAGGTTCGTCTGTCAGTAATTCTTTCAAGCCTGAACGGCTGTATAAATTGGGATTATAATTGGCACTCGGTGAGATCTTCTTCAATCTTCTCTGTACAAACATAAATAAATAAAAAATACGTTGATATACAAAGCGCAACATTCTCAAACAAAGATAAATTGAGTCAATAAATAAACTTGCCGAAAAGATGGTGTAAAAGTTTAGATTTTATATTTGCTATAGATTTAGTATTTATACCTTAAAATTGTGTGTAAATTGTGTTTTGAAACTTCGTTTCATTGTTTCAGGGACCTACCTTCAATCTGGACCGCTAAAGCTATGGATTCCGAGAGGTAAGAAAAATAATTCTAAATTGTACCTATCGTTAAAGCTATCGATAAATCGCATTGTATTTTCAATATTTAAAACTAAAAAAAGTTTGTTTGTTTCTGATTTCTGTTAACACGGAGCTACTGAAATAGAACTGGTTTTCTACTCAAATCAGAAACTAGTTACTTGAGACCAAGTAAGAAGGTTCTTAGTCCAACTACTGGATTTTTATAGACTATGCCGGTCCTATCCTAGTAATATACTACTATTTGGTATTCTGTGGTAAAATTATTATAAACGCGAAACTTTGTGTTAGTCATAGTTATTACGGTCACTTTTGGTGAAAATACTGCACTTTTGGAAGAAAGCAAGCCGCTTTGCACAGTGATAGTAGAGACCAAAATATGCGATTTGACTCGAGGAAATCCTCGATTCATCCCTTTGGAACAGAGATGGCGCCACTTGTTCAAAAAATTGTTTAAAAAATTCTAAAACCTAAACGGATCATTCAATTTTGATAATTAAGGTGTCAATCGAAAGGTAATGAATTATACTATTATAAAAAAAATAACTAAGCAGCTAAATATGATAATAAATACCAATAACATCTTCATTTTTGAAAAAGTATGACTGTATGTTCTTGTTTTTGTGTAATTTTATAAAAAAAATATATGAAAGTGGTACATTTTTATTTATTTATTATATTACGCAATTCATTGAGCGGTTATTACAAAAAATCTCATATCAATATCTTTTATAGTTAGAGAGATATTTAATATTAAATATGCGCTGCTGTGTCGGGGTCATTAGCCTCGCGGGCAAACGCGAACCCTGTATCGTTAGATTTTGATGATTAAGGTGTCAATCGAAAGGAAATACATTATTTTATTATAAAAAAACAATTATTTGCAAAAAAATATGATGAATTAAAAAAAAGCCATCAATAATAAAAAAATAATTGAATTGTATTTACTTATGTAATCTTATGAAAAAAATGCATGAGCGTGGTATATTTTTATTCGTTTATTATATTTCACTATTAATTGTAAGTTAAATTTTTTTTTAAAACTATATTAATATATTTTAAAGTTCCAAAGTTATTGGCCGGTGCAGTGCTGCTGCCACACGTGCAATTTCCATTATTTTATTTATACTTCCGCCGCCCCATCGCAGGTTTTGCTGAAAGTAAAATCGCTTTGAAATTATGATTATTAGCATTTATGAATCTGTATTTTACTTTCGTTTTATTTTCGCATTGGCTTTTGCAGATTTTGCACTGTAACGCGCAAGGTAGGCCAACGCGTCGGCAGCCACAACGCATTGTGTCACAGCCTGACTTGCATCCATAATGGTAAGGAAGCTTAAATTGTGGCCAAATTGAAGTAACTTTGGACCACTGTGGAGTCCATTTGCCATCAACGTCCGTCCATCCCCAAAGAGATGGGCTGAGGATTAATGGATTTATACATTTCCCCATTTATGTTCCGCTTGAAACGTTGCACAAAGAGCATGTTGTTGAAGAGCAGCTGAAGTAGGCAGAAGGCTTGTCACCGGCCTGTTTTTTGTCGAAAACAAATATAACCGAACCTCATTCACAGAAATACTTATGGTCTTTTTGAGCATCGTACAGCTTGCAAGTGAATCTGGAAGTAAGGTTTACCATTATGAGAACAAGTATCTCGTACACATGTACAATACTCTCGTACACATGTATTATAAATATTTGGTATCATACAACTAATAATGGGTAAAAACTGTTCCAAATCAGCCATTACTTTTCAGAGATCATTTCTATGGGAATTGAGATAAATGTAAAAGCAGTGGTAACTTCGCGGTGTGACATCCATGTTTTGAAACAAGTTATTTTGCCTTTTGTATTGAAATTAGACGTCGTGTCGCAGTTGGTGAACGCATGAAAGCCTTGAAGCGCTTTAGGTCATGAATGATGTCAACTGCGCTTCGAGACTTTCATGCGTTCCCGGCTGCAACAAAAGGCAAAAGAACCTATTCTAAAACATGAATGTCACACCGTGAAGCTACCACTGCTTTTACATATTATACATATCTCAAATCCCATAGAAATCCTCTCTGAAGAAGTAATGGCTCATTTGGAAAGGTTTTTACCCATTATTAGTTGTATGATACCAAATATTTATAATACATGTGTACGAGAGTATTGTACATGTGTACGAGATACTTGTTCTCATAATGATAAACCTTACTTTCAGATTCACTTTCAAGCTGTACGATGCTCAAAAAGACCATATTTGAATGAATGAGGTTCGGTTATATTTGTTTTCGACAAAAAACAGGCCGGTGACAAGCCTTCTGCCTACTTCAGCTGCTCTTCAACAACATGCTCTTTGTGCAGCGTTTCAAGCGGGACATAAATGGGGAAATGTATAAATCCATTAATCCTAAGCCCATCTCTTTGGGGATGGAAGGATGTTGATGGCAAATGGACTCCACAGTGGTCCAAAGTTACTTCAATTTGGCCACAATTTAAGCTTCCTTACCATTATAGATGCAAGTCAGGCTGTGACACAATGCGTTGTGGCTGCCGACGCGTTGGCCTACCTTGCACGTTACAGTGCAAAATCTGCAAAGGCCGATGCGAAAATAAAACGAAAGTAAAATACAGATTCATAAATGCTAATAATCATAATTTCAAAGCGATTTTACTTTCAGCAAAACCTGCGATGGGGCGGAAGTATAAATAAAATAATAAGAATTGCACGTGTGGCAGCAGCACTGCACCGACCAATAACTTTGGAACTTTAAAATATAACAATATTGTTTTTTTTTTAAATTAAACTTACAATTAATAGTGTAAAATAATAAACGAATAAAAATATACCACGCTCATACATTTTTTTTATAAGATTACATAAGTAAATACAATTCAATTATTTTTTATTATTGATGGCTTTTTTTAAATTCATCATAATTTTTGCAAATAATTGTTTTTTTATATTAAAATAATGTATTTCTTTTCGATTGACACCTTAATCATCAAAATCTAACGATACAGGGTTCGCGTTTGCCCGCGAGGCTAATGACCCCGACACAGCAGCGCATATTTAATATTAAATATCTCTCTAACTATAAAAGATATTGATATGAGATTTTTTGTAATAACCGCTCAATGAATTGCGTAATATAATAAATAAATAAAAATGTACCACTTTCATATATTTTTTTTATAAAATTACACAAAAACGAGAAAATACAGTCATACTTTTTCAAAAATGAAGATGTTATTGGTATTTTTTATCATATTTAGCTGCTTAGTTATTTTTTTTATAATAGTATTATTCATTACCTTTCGATTGACACCTAAATTATAAAAATCGAACGATCCGTTCAGGTTTTAGAATTTTTTAAACAATTTTTTGAAGAAGTGGCGCCATCTCTGTTCCAAAGGGATGAATCGAGGATTTCCTCGAGTCAAATCGCATATTTTGGTCTCTACTATCACTGTGCAAAGCGGCTTGCTTTCTTCCAAAAGTGCAGTATTTTTTTCGTAATATGTATGACTATGTGGGTAGATGGATGTTTGGTACACTTTCACGCAATAACTACTGAATTGATTTTAATGAACTTTACAATAAGCTTATAGCACCTTATTATCAGAATTACACAAAGGCTACTTTTTAGAAAAAGAAAAAAAAAACAAAAAAAACCGTAATTCCCACGGGTAAAACTAAGTGCGGGCGGAGCCGCGGGTCGGTAAGCTAGTTGCAATAATACTATTAAGTAGTACCGACACAAATTGTGCAAATTCTTAAATGATGTATGTAGGACATTCCACAGAAATGTTTTGTCAAAGCTTCCATGCCCTATTTGTCAATACATTCTGAAGACTGAATGGGCTATCAAGAACCCATCAGTGGTTGCCTCAGAAACGATGCGATTGTGCACAATAATGGTTCACAATGATGTGACACTTCTGCGTTTAGTATTCTTGGTCAGTGGAACTTGGGAATGGAAATGTGCGGCCCATGTTCTATTTGACTGACATTAAAAAGAAGCAATCAAAACAAAACAATATGACTGCCAGTCATTAATCGAATTAGACGCGGGGTGAAATGAGTAAATATGGAAAAGGGTATAAAGGAATAATTGGGGAATCTGGGTATGTTATGTTCCTTTTAGTGACTGGACAAGCCTAAATCAAATCTAGTATACGTCCTTTATTTCAAGCATTCTAGAAGTGATTACCTCATGTTTTTTTTTTACTTTTTCTGCCGTTAGAAGATCATATCCTTAGCCGGTAGCCCTCTTGTGTCCTGTCTTTCTCTTGCCCTGCCATTTTCCATAATATTCTTTACGCAGTTAGATATAATAGGTGCCGCGATGTACCTAATTTCTGGATGGAGATTTGTTCTGTCATTATTACTTAGAAACCTAAACGGAGCAGATAAAAAAGATACGCAGGCAGTAAAAAAAACAAACATTTTTCGAGACACAGGCGGTAAAAAAAAATATTTTCCGCAATACTATTCTACAGGAGTTGCTATATCCTTTTTTTTTAATTGACCTATGCTTGTGTCGAAAATACGACCAATCAAGCTTCACCGGACTTGTTGCTAAATCCGTTCGACCAATCTGTATGATCTGTATCTTTACTTTGCTAAAGCCGATATTAACAGATTCTATCAAACCGTCGAACTCCTGAAGCCTTTCACAATTACCAATTCTGACGTTCAGACCTCGTTTGCCGTACAAACAAACTGTAAAATTATTCAAGGGGAAGGATCAAAGGGTCTATCATTCATTTATGGCGTCTGAGAGTTGTTTTAGTGCTGAAGTTTTGACTCTGTGTGTTGATTGGCTGGGAATTTTACTTCAATATTGATGAAGCATTTTAGTTAATTAAGGCTCGAGATACACGTCGACAACTTTTGAAAGAAAAAAAAGCAATATGTAAGTTTGCATGCAACGTAGCTGAATTTTTTGTCTTGCTTATCGTGTGGGTTTCCAGGTTAATCTACCTCACAAACTCTGGTGTCAGAATTATATAAAGATAACTTTTTGCGACTTTAATGAGATGCATACAAGGATTTTTCTCTTGGAACAAGAAATTTGAATTTATCTTCATATAATTTTCTTATTAACCCAAGAATTAGTACCACCTACACAGTTTCGTTATTATTTCTTTATTCACGTTGTTTTGACACTTATCCAGTGTCAAAACAACATGAATAGACCACAAGTTGACAAACCAGTTAGTAGTATACTTAATATTATAAAGAGGAAAGATGTATGTGTGTGTGTTTGTAAGGAATAAACTTAAAAACTACTGGGCCGATTTCAAAAATTATTTTACCATTAGAAAGCTAATTTTTACCTTTAGAAAGCTACATTAACCCCTAGTAACATAGGCTATCTTTTACCGCGGGAAAATGCCTCATTCCCACGGGAAAAACCGCGGACCGAAGAGTATTTTTTAAACACGGCAAATACATACATACTTTTTATTTCATGATGATAAAAAATGTGTACCCGAAGATGTCTTCTGCAATAAAGTAAAATCAATAATTTAGAAACCAGTAAAAGCTCGAAGAAAAATGTGCAAAGGTAAAGGTTCGAAGCAATGTGGATCTTCAGCAATCACGTCACGATCTCAATATCGAACGAGGAGATAGACTTGATGCAAACCGAAGCCTGGTAATGCATTCAGTAGCAATTTAAACTAAACAACCTATGTAAGTTTTCACCCTTGGTCTGATGTGGGGATTTTGGCTTGATTGACATTCTTTTGTTTTGTAAGATAGCTACAGAAAGAGTGAACATTTCCTTGTTCTTCGATTGTCCCGCCACGTTGCGTCTCTATCAGTGGACTATGATACTTCGCCTAACATTACAGTGTTTTATATTGAGATCAAAATGTACAGTAGCCAGCATATGCGGCTGAACACGTTGACCTTGAAAGCGCCCGTATTTCATATCGGTAGGAGTAAATTTCGTAGTGCGTATGTGCAACCGCATGTGCTGGCTTCGGTACAATGTACAGTCAAAATGTCACAAATATTTACGAAATTTTGCTTCAAGCATTTTCCACACAGGTTTTGCACTTTATTGTTAGGTTGGACCTTAGAGCAACGCGGGCCTTCCGGTAGGGTTGGGCAATTGTAGCTGGCAAATTCAGAGTTGTGCATTCTGTGGTTGGACGTAGTTAACTACAAATTTAAGTTGGTCCCACATTCCCACAAGATACCACTGGGCTCGATCGAAAGCTAAAAATAATAATTATATCTAATACAGACTAAATATTGTGTTAAGATTGAAATTAACTTTAGGGACAGAATTATAACATTCAAATTTTTAAGATAAGTTTTTGATTTACTAGGTAGAGGTAGAGGAAAGAGAGCTCTATCTCGTCTTTTTGTACTTTTTGATTGAATAAATTCCTTATTTTTGTGTACAATAAAGCATCTATTACGTAGCTAAGATTCAAAAGCAATAAAAAACAAAGAAACTAGTTAACCAATCAGGATCAGACAGTATTTTTAGTTCCAACAAAGTAACTTTCATTTTGCCAATTTTATGGTTTGGTAGCAAGTAATTATAATTTACGAAATATTCCGATTTTTGAAATTCCTCCAACAAATGCTTACTATCCAAAGAATTTAATAATAATATAACGGTTACAAATGTCAACAATTTGATTAGGTACCATGTAGGTGGGGATTTTATAGGTAAACTGATTAATTACTAAGCCGTTGTTTTATTACATCTCATAAAATATTATACTATCTGCCGTTAAATACTTTAGTTGATTTCGCCTTTGCTTAGTTTTATTGCTGACTAACATTATATTGACGTTTTGTTAGTAATTGGTCTACTGGATTTATTTACAACTGAATTGACTAGAGTTGATGAGGAAGTGGTTATGAGAAAGAGGATGCGGATGAGGAATATAAACAATTATACAGACAGAGTGTTATATTTTTCTATAGTTTTCGTTGGAAATAAAATAAAAGAAGCAGTTTTATACATTACGTTAATTTTTTATTATTTCCTAGTAATCGAATTATTTGAAGACTAAATTTAATTGAAATAAATTCCTCTTAAATTCCTCATAAATCTATCGAGAGAGAAAGGTATCTGCTAGATGGCGTAGTAAAATATGCATCGTACGAATATACACTTTATTATTGGTACTTAGAGAATAGTTTATTTTTGGAAATATAGCATGGCGACCGACGCCCGCTCGTCACGGTTGCCACGCCAATAAATCAGTTTTACCCCTGGCCTATAGATGTGTCACATCAAAAATGTTGTTCAAAGAAATCTTCCCCAATTTGCTAAAGGTCTCATTTTATTGTCTAGATTTATAACAATTGTAGCTGTCGAAAGAAAGTGTTTTCATAGATAGATAGCAAATCAACAGATAAGAACACGTTAGCGTTAAGACTGTGTTCTTTTGAATTCATTGTTCTTTAAAAATTATGTCAGAATATACGCGACCTTGACAAAATGTCTTACAAACCACAAAGATATTATTGATAGTCATAATAACCTCAAACCAAAACAATGCTATTGTTTTAAAATGTTTCATTTTTCGAACGCTTCCGTCGTCCCGGCCTTGAACTTTTTGTTTCGAATGACAGTTAAATTAAGTTGATGTCATTGGACGAGGTTGGTCAAGAGATATTTTGTTCTTATTTTAAATTAGATTACAGTTCAAGTACTTTTATTTTGTTTTACTAAAGTGGAAGGTTCCCTTTAGTAAAACGAAGGTGGCGGCAGGTATGATTTAATATTTAGTTATTTTTCTGTTTTGTTGTGCAATTCTGTGACGTAGGACTTTAAAAACAGTGTAAGAGAATAGCATATTTTAAGCTTTGCGTAGGTATTTACTTACGTGGGTGAAATAAAAGCTCGTCCCAGGCTCAGTTTGTCAGACATCGAATAGTAAAGTGAGTCTCGACATGTAGCGAAAGAGACTTTTAGTGTTACTGTTAGTGGATTTGTCTCCAATCTAGGGTTACCAAATCGAAATATCAAAGTACCTACGCTAGCAAATACCACACTTTTCAAAAAATTGAATGTCCGGTCGCTCGTACTAAGATAAATGACTTGTGACACACCAAGTTTTATTATTAACATTCAAATTAATCAACTAAATTATCCTAAAATTAATCTCAATTAAAATCATGTACAATCCGACAAAAAAGGTCAAAAAGTCTACGATAAATCTCACTGTTCTCATTATTTTACTAGCGTCATCTATGGAAATCTTAAAGATCGCCCGTTTTTTTTTTTAATTTCAAGCTGTCAGAAAATCTCTTATTGTATCATCTAACTAAAGTCCGGACGGCTAACTCCCCCGCAAACCGAACATTGTCTTAAAATTATAATATTTATGACCGGATATGTCCGGAAGTATGGCAACCCTACTCCCATCCCACTTGTAACTTTGATTCTATTTGAATGTCGTTTTTAGGTAAAGCACTTTTACAATTGTAAATTCTCTCTTAGCAACAGTCTCCCAACCACAAATCACTAGAGTTTGGCTATTGAAAGTAGAAAATCGATGAAATTAGAAAACATTGTACTTGCAACAAAGTTACGTAGAAAAAAAGTATCAAATTAGGCAAATCCCTTAGAGTACCTATAAATAGAAAATTTTCTTCTAAGGTTAAATCCATAGAATCGGGGTAAAGAACCTATTGGCACATCTTTGCCGCGTTTTTTTATTGTCTACTTTTAATAGCCAAACTCTATCGTAACAAACATTAGTGTCAGCTGCAGGAAATAGCAAATAAATAAACTTTTTTTTAATTGGCTATAGTTGGTTAACCATTACGCTAATCAATTTTCGGTAAAACATGTGCAATGGAATGTTTTGCAAGTTACTTACATAAACTCACTTCTACATTTTGATGACCGCGTAGCCTAGTCGGTAGTGTGCTTACCTTCTAAGCGCAGGGTCGCAGGTTTTAAATTCGGTTTTGTTTGCCTTGTGTCTGGCTAGCCTTATATATTTATCTAAATATGTATTTATGTATATAAGTACATACATAGGTATGTATAACAGCTGTTTGATTGTCTAATTTGGGTTCAGATTAACCCGGAGAATATGTTGACCAACAACGCAACTGTCTCCTTTTATAATTAACTAGCTTTCCACCGCGGCTCCGCCCGCGTCAACAGTTTTTCCCGTGGGAATGAGAAATTTTCGTCGTGAAAAGTAGCCTATGTTACTCAGGGTGAATGTAGCTTTCTAATAGTGAAAGTATTTTTGAGATCGGTTCAAACCTAAGATGTTAATGTGCAAATAATCCTATCGATCAAACTACCAACAATTTCCCCTCGTCAATTTCCCTCGTCATCTCAAAGTGACATATATATCATAAATACAGATTAGTATGGATTTTCTAAGTGCGCCGTAAGTCTAGTCTAGATAAGTGCCCCAGTCTGGCATTGCGTAAGCGCAACTAAATGAATGATAGCCACTATAGCCAGTAATCACTTTCGCCGAGCAGTTGCTGGACGCTGCTGGGTGCTTATTGACATGCGTAAGAGTGGCTACCGGACAACGCGTTTGTACAGTGACCATGGGTTCAGATCTTGCTCGGACTTGAATAATAGTGTTTTAATTATTTATTACCTGTTCGTATTGCATTTTACGAGAGATTTTTTGACGTTGTTATTTCAGACCATTTGATTGACATTTAATTTAGAGTTTTTTTTTAGAAATAAAAATTTTTGCGGATTGAATTTGTCATAATTTTGGAATTAAACTGAAATTTTACCATGAAATATTGTATGTTTTTATATTTACAGGTTTACAAAAATAAATAAGTCTTTACAATCTAAGCTTCTATTATATTTTGAACCGCTTATTTTACGTACGTTTGATGTAAGCAAATATTATATTAAATATTAGACAAAAATATTTGTCGGCCTCGTAGCCTAGTTGGTAGTACATCTGCCTACGAAGCACAAGGTCGCGGGTTCGAATCCCGCCCAGGGCAAACATTCGTGTGATGAGCACTTGTGTTTGCCTTGTGTCTGGATGTTATATATTTATATATGTATGTATATCAGCTGTCTGATACCCATAGTACAGGCTCTGCCTAGTTTGGGGTCAGATGGCAGTGTGTGAGATGTCCCACATATAAAAAAAAAAATAAAAAAAATATTATTTATGATAAAAAAATAGCATGCATTGCTACGAACTTTACCCCCTTTTGCCTTCTTTCTTCACTCAAATACAAATCTATAGGCATTTGAAAATCGTCATTCAAGTTAACCTAAGAACTATGGAAGGCAAAATTTTAATAGCCTACTAGCGGCAAATGTGTAAATCCGCCACTGAGTTACCAAACTTGTAATCACCCTATTGTGAAGGTGTCGATGACGTAATACGAAGTGCGCTGGCGCACTTGAAAACAAGTTGTGATCACGTATTGTTTAGTACAATTAGATAGCAAGTCTTCTGTTGTTTTAAAATCAATTTCCATCACCAAGCATCCTCGCTTCCTCACCAACTACAAATTTTATGGGAAAAGCAACAGCCAACGCTCTTGAAAATGTAACGTAATGTTTCTTACATTTACGAGGTTCTTAGTAAGAAGTAAGGTTAAGGTTCAGTAGAGAAACAATAGAATGAAAGCCTTCTTCCGTGCCTAGCGGAAGGCACGCAAAGCCACCCAAAAGTGTAGGTAGGTATTTCAATTCAATCCTTTCAGCCATTTTTGCTTGACTGACGGTCAAGTCCGGTGAAGCTGGATTAGTCGTACCTTTTCGAAACAAGCATAGGTCAATTTAAAAAAAAAATAGACTGACGGCGCCGCAGCCTAGTCGATAGCAAAGGGTCGCGGGTTAGAAACCCGTCCAGGGCAAACATTTGTGTGATAGTACTTGTGTTTGGAACTCTGGATGTTGTATATTATATAATTATGCTTGTTAGTTGTCTGACACCCATAGTACAGACTCTGCCTAGTTTGGGGTTAGACGGCCGTATGTGTACTCACATATTTTTTTATTTTTTTTTAAACCTAAAGCTCTAGTTTGTGTGTGATAAAACAGATGGTAACACAGCAATGTGTGAAAATCTCGTACAATCCTCTGGTGGATCTGACATGTTTGCGCGAGAATATTTCATAGGATGATAGTAAAGCTATTTGACGGCAGCGCGGCGGAACGTTTTCGATATTTTGCAACATGTTTGCAACATATCTCGCGTTTACGGCTTTGAAAATGCAGCTGAAATGGAAATGTATCAGGCTGAATATGTTTGAATTGTAAAAATATCTCGGAAGTTAGAATTTTCTTGTTTTATGATAATTTACTTGCAAACAGAGTGAATACTGACTTCGAATTCAAAAATTACCATATGATAATGTAGTCTAATCATTGATATATAATAATCATACTTCATACTATCATATCTATACTAATATTATAAAGAGGAAAGATTTGTATTTTTGTGTGTGTGTGTGTGTGTATGTTTGTAATGAATAAACTCAAAAACAACTGAACTGATTTAAAAAATTCTCTTACTATTTGAAAACTACATTCACCCTGAGTAACATAGGCTACTTTTTACCGCGGGAAGATGCCTCATTTCCACGGGAAAATCCGTTAACGCGGGCGGAGCCGCGGCGGAATGTTAGTGACTTTATAAATATAAGGAGTGGTATAATCTCAATAGTCAAGTGGTTTTTACTACTTCAAAATTACGGAAGTTCTGGATTTAAATCGCTGTGGGCATTTTTTGAATAAATATTACTTTGTAAATCTTTTCCTAGTTTGTAAGGACGTTGCAGAGGAAATCTTCTGATTGTTTGTAAAGACAGATGATTCTGTGCTTTGGAAGGTGCGTTAAGCCATACGCAGCGATATATGATATTATAACGAGGCCACGCATAACCCTATACGAGGCCACGCATAACCCTGTAGATTTAAGGTATCAGGGTCTTGTTTAGTTTTTTACTTTGTCATTATTTTTTTTTGTTTTTTAAATACGGTATTTAAAAAGTCTGGTGTGTAGACAGTAGGATCAGCATACAAGCAATGTTTTCACCTCATGTTTTAAAAAATACGAGAAGCAAGAAATTATTCAAAAACTGGGTGTTTAAAAGAATAAAACAAGCCTTATTTACGATGCGACATGAAAGTGGTTACGTTATAAGGATCTCAAAGAAAAATGGCCGCTTTGACCAAGGCAATTTCCACGGGACCTCAGAAACCACTATTTCATCCGCCACGTTATTATATCACTTCAGGCTAAGCTTCAGGTTTTGCTCTACACAATCGTCCTAGTTTTTTTCTGTGTGGTTCTAGTTTTTTCTTGTCTGAAAAATGCTTTAGGTGAAATTATTTAGTTTATAAAATTATCAAAAAGCGGCCAAGTGCGAGTCGGAATCGCCCATGAAGGGTTCCATAGCAGCCAGTAACATAATATAAAAATTTTTGTAGTTCGTTGTGACTTTGATCGATGTTTTAATAATAGTGAAAGGTAAATTGCGGTTTACGATTTATGACGTATTAAAAAAAAAACTACCCTCTCGTTCAAACCAATTTTCGTTGGGAGTTTTCATGGTAATGCACATCATATATTTTTTTTAGTTTTATCATTCTCTTATTTTAGAAGTTAGAGGGGGGGGGGGACACTCATTTTTCCACTTTGGAAGCGTCTCTCGCGCAAACTATTCAGTTTAGAAAAAAATGTTATTAGGAACCTAAATATCATTTTTGAAGACCTATCCATAGATAGATACCCCACATGTATGGGTTTGATGGAATTTTTTTTTATAGTTTCATTTCTATGTATGGGGACCCCCTAAATTTATTGTTTTTTTTTCCAATTTTTGTAAGAAAGTCTTAATGCGGTTCACAGAATACATCTAGTTACCAAGTTTCAACAGTATAGGTATTATAGTTTCGGAATAAAGTGGCTGTGACATACGGACGGACAGACAGACAGACAGACAGACATGACGAATCTATAAGGGTTCCGTTTTTTTGCCATTTGGCTACGGAACCCTAAAAAGGGTCTCGAGCCCCTCGGTGTGGATATTTGAGCTGTTAATGATGATGATGTTCAAAGTCAAGTCCGGTGAAGCTTGATTGGTCGTACCTTTTCGACACAATCACAGGTCAATAAAAAAAAAGGTGATCAAAGTTTTGTTTTATAGCCTTTTCAGCACTGAAACAAGATAGATACTTTTTCGGAACATTAAAAATAAATCATACTTTCGAAAAATTGTAATAGTCATAGAGTAGGCTTTTATGACACCTAAGAAAACCTTTGTATTGTTTTGTAATTTTAATATTTTCAAAATAGCAATTTTTTTTCGCCTGGTCGTAGATTGCAATAAGGTGCCTTTAGTTTAATCGCTTGACTGTTCTGGACTTCGGTTCTGGAGACAGTGTAGTAGATATAATGCAAAAGTGGCGACTCTAAGAGAGTCCATTATGTAGAGAACATCTCACTCTTATTTTATTTAGAGGGTAGACTTGCAATTTCGGCCAAGCCGACCGCACGAGAGTGAATTAGTGAATAATTAACATGAAATTATGATAAGAATTGGCGTAATTACACAAAAATATCAAAGAAATATTGTAAAAAAAAAGTTTTTGTTGAAAATTTTGAAGTTAACTAAAAATCGGAACTTTTAGCCCGGCTCTCCCCTACATCGGAAACATTTTGATTTTTGATTTTTTATTTATTTTTTTTATTTTGGAAAAATAATGCTTTTATGAAAAGATCATGGCTGGGTCAAGACTTGGTTAGTTTGTTGGTTGGTCGCTGGTTGGTTTATTGATTGTTAGATTTTTTGTCTGGTTGGTTTCCTTTCCATGTTCTACCTAGGTACGTTTTGCGTCCTTTCTGCTATGCATTGTCATTTAAAAGCTTTGCCTTTATATAAACAGTTTCAAAGAAAATTGGTGCTGACGGACGGAC
The DNA here is from genome assembly GCA_948473455.1 of Teleiodes luculella. Lineage (NCBI taxonomy): Eukaryota > Metazoa > Arthropoda > Insecta > Lepidoptera > Gelechiidae > Teleiodes > Teleiodes luculella. The sequence goes on from OX419585.1 coordinate 2,968,035, forward strand.
AACCAAAAGTGGCCATTTAAGGGTTCCGTTTGTGGAACCCTATAAATAACCATTTAAATTAAATTTCATAATGTCATTTGTTTTATTCCTACATAAAAGTTTTCTTCACAGAAAAACCGTACTTAGTTTGCTAGTCTCTAAAGCCTTGTTATACCACTCGGTATAAAGTAGTCATTAGTTAAACGACCGTAAAGATTGTGTAGACGGAATAAACTTTTATATCCCCTGGGTTATTTATCTTAAAGTGCACTTTTCCGTGCAGCCATTTTAAAAGAATAATTAAGTATAGAGGAATAAAGCGGAAGATAGAAGGTAATTTGGTTCTTCGTTAATAGGTCATATATGTCCCTACCGAGGGGCTCGGGCTTACCCTGAAATCAGGGTGAATAGGCCTTAGTCGAACACGCTGACCCAATGCGGGTTGGTCAACTTCACACACAAACTTTGAATTACTTCGCAGGTGTGTGCAGGTTTCCTCACGATGTTTTCCTTCACCGTAGAGCGTCGAATAAACGTACATATGAATTCGAAAATCGAAAACCATTGGTACGTGCCGAGGTTCGAACCCGCGAACTTCTAAATAGAAGTCAACGGTCTCAGCAGCTTGGCCACCGCTGCTCTGGTTTCTGTTCGATTTGGTTTTTATTTAGAGAGCCATTTCTGGCATACAGAAATTCGGGACCTCTGATGTTCTGTCAATAGGATAAAAGTGGAAAAACTATGTTAGTCATGCCTCAAAACCTTATGCTAGCCCAACTAGGGGATTTGTAAGAATTTTACAAAAAAATAATTCATGTATATCTTTCGTAAAAAGTCCACTATTCACTTCACTGCAGCCAAGAATCTGTTCAAATATCACAGGAATCAAACCCTAATCTTAAACATGCAACGCGTATTACATTAGTTCCATACGTAATCCAATTTTCGATTCCAATTTTCGAATCGTGTTCGGCTAAACGAGTTACGGTAGCCGTCGACCAGACGTGGAGAATTAGCATTGCGCACGGTGCATGCGTACTAAGATCCCACTGCAATTATGCAACCTTAGAGTATAAAATACGTCAAACCCGTGAACGTGGTGCTGCTTGGGAGACTGGTCTACTCTAGTCGATTGCCGGTTGTTTTTTTGGTTATATAATTTAGTTTTTCTACTTTGACTGGTTGCCTTCCTCTAATTGCATATTTCGTTTGTACTCTTTGTTATATTAATCAAATTGTATAAAATAATAATTATGTAAAAATATTTTGAAAAGATGCAACGCCTATGGAGTTTCTTCCGGAGAGTTCTTCTCCACAGAAGAGAGCCAAATCGTGAACTCTCCTCGACGTCGAAAAGTGATTTGTAAAATCTTACTTAGAATAAACACATTTTGAACTTTGAACAAAAAAAAATCTGGGAGGAATAGAGCACGCATAACCAAGTATGCACTGTAAGCACAAGTATGCACAATATTATCCCGATTCGTCACCACCGCTATCAGTGTCAATTCACTACGAAAGCTTATATATCTGCTTACGATTGGCACAAAAGCGCGGAAGTGACACGCGTGTTCTATGCGTCCCAAATTTTTTTTTTGCTCTAAGTATGCAAATATCTCTTAATATAAAATATGAAATTAAAAAATTCCCACGCACTTGAGCCCCGGTATGAAGCACTGAACGCTGTGACTTGAAATTATCCACTCAAAGACGAATAACAATTGACAGTATTACTACATACCTTATAAAAAAGGTCGTAAAATAATGATAATTCGCCGGCTCTGGCTTATGAGGTAGACTATCCCACACGATAAACAAACAAGCAATAAAAAATAATTACCTACCTAACTCAAAATATGTTTTATTTTCTCCAAGAAAAAGTTTGATTATAACTGCATAAAAAGTAGCCTAATGTTAACCAATGTTTGATGTAATTAATGAAATTGACAATAACACTAAATTAAAAAAAATAACAACCCCCGACACAAAACCGTTACTTGATACTTTCAACGACTAGAAAAGAGCTGATAATCTTCAAATGGCTGAAGATATTTTCTTGGAACGTAGCTAAGAACACTATCGATTGTGGCACCTTGCAAACAAAAAAACAAGATCAAAATCGGCTCATCCGTTTAGGAGCTACGATGCCACAGACAGACAGACACACACGTCAAACTTATAACACCCCTCTTTTTCGTCGGGGGTTAAAAATCAATCGTATCGTTGTCTTTTGAAAGGCAAAAGTTAACTATCAATAATATCATCCAAGCTCTTGTTTTCTTTAACTGCAATATTCTTTCTAATATAGTCCTATAAAGATTAGTTGCATGTTCTTTCGGTGGGATCTTAGCCTATTGAGTTACCTTCTCTCGATATTCAGGAAACATATCGACTAGCCAGTCCAGACCGGAAATATAGAAACAGCCAACGTGATCCATTTTACATGTTAACTAGGTTATTTATATACATGCATGTGTCGTGTCGGCTATTAGTATGTATACCTAGAATACCTACATACAATGATTCTTATACATACGTATAATACTGGTACGTACCTATGTACCTAAATTTTACTATTTTCTCTTAGATTTCATTATGTTTGATTATGACTATTTCTGAGAAGATTATTTTTGTCGCAGTCAAAATTCCAGCACTATTAATTTTCCACACTTCATCTAAAGCTGTACAGCCGTTTCAACGGAAGAGCAGCACAAACTAGTCCATACTTGATGAGATATACCTATTACATTTAGTATTTTTTTCTTATCAGCCCAAAGAATAAAAATCTAGTATGAAAGAAATCTTGTAGAAGATTGTTTAGACACGCGTTCAACGTGTCTTTAGCTGTAGTGAGATGGTGAATCTTGCTGCTAGTCAACTTTAAGGCTATTAACATAATGGACTCAGCTTTTCAAGTTGGTCTGGCTGGACCTTTGCCAGAATTATATGGACTTGATCCAAATAAAGCTGTAACCGTGAGCTTTTGTAAGACCTTGTATAAATGTTAGCCTTTCAAATGGTATAAAAAGAGTTTGTTGAATGTTTTTTGTCTTACTGAAATGGAAATAATTTTATATTTAACTAGCTTACCGCCGCGGCTCCGCCCGCGTTAACAGTTTTTCCCATGGGAATGAGAAATTTTCCTGCGGTAAATCGTAGCCTATGTTCTTTCCTGACGTCTAATCTATATTTGAGCCAAGTTTTACCAAAATCGGTTCAATAGTTTCGGAGCCTATTCAATTATTAAGAATATTATAGGTATTTTTTTTACACCTTGGGTTACATTATTGAAGTTTTAGTAAGGATCCCTGATTTTTTTGAAAATAAAATATAGCCTATGTTACTCAGGGTGAATGTAGCTTTCTAATGCTGGCAGAATTTTTGAAATCGGTACAGTGGTACACACACACAAAGAAACTCTTGAAAATCTACTTTTGAAATCATCATGGATTGCGTTTTCACCATAGACGTGAATGGTAAAATAAAATTCCAAGTAGGTATTTGTAAATTATAAAAAGTTAAAATGCAAATTAATTTTTACAAAACTGTACCTACTGTAATGGACAATAATGGACATTTCTTGTTTCTCAGTAAAAAGCCTCTCATCAGCGCCGTATCTTCATTAACGCGGGAAAGTTTTGATTGGCAATCTCTTACAGCAATCCTATGAAGAATAAATTTACGACTCCAATCTGGCCGAGAGGAGCGGAAACAACGAGTCTTCAAGGCCCAGATGAAAATTATTATATTTCTGTTTTAATTTCCTGAATTCAAGAAAACGGGACGTCTGTACTCTGTAGAGATTAAAAAAAAAACCAGTTAATAGTTTTGAAATTCTTCTTCTATCCTTTAAGTACTTACGTACCCACAGGAAGAATTGAATTGGTCCAAATATAAATTATTTATTTATTATTACATTTTTAATTGGGCCAACCCATAGAGTGACAAATATATTTTTTTGTAGTATAGAAGCGTAATCAAGGATGTTATAAGTGCTACCATAATACTTATAACATCCTTGGGCGTAATATGGCGACCTGATGCTGTCAACGCGTCAGTGATATTTATAACATAGTGTTTATAGTGTAACTATAGTAATACGTCTATAGTGATATGGTACTGAAATATCTATGTTTTCCGTCAGTTTCGACCACTAAGTCGCCAAACCGACTAACGTCAATTACAGAGAAATAAAGATTATAGCAAAAACGGTTTTCCGAAACTGCAAACGCTTTAATATGCAGTTTGTTTCGATACACCGTTACTTTATGTACAATTTACGTGCCAACACACCTCATTACACTGAGAATATTCCGTTGCACGTTAAAGTGTGTAGGTTCCGTAAATGGCGCTTTATGCTGTGATGAAGTACGCTTTTAAACCGCAGAGAGATTTAAGCGGATACTAGAGTTCTGAACTTCTGAACGTGTTTAGTATGTGGATAAGTCAAGTCTAAATATTTCTATGACCTACAAAAAGATAATATTTGTAAATATACTGAAATACAAAGAAAATAAAAAATTTGGTTCTGTTTATTTGTTCTGCGTGTTTTTTGTTTTGCCAGCATGCTCTACTAAGGCCTAGGTTCTAGTCCCGCGTAGGGGACATATGAGCTGTTAACAAAAACTACAAAATTGTGTTCTTTAAATGACATCGTGCAGCGTAGTCGGTGCCTGCGAAGAAATTCAAAGGTTGTGTGTGAAGTTGATCAACCCACACTGAGTCAGCGTGGTCGACTTAGGCCTATTCACCCTGATTTCAGGGTAGGCTCGAAGCCCTTGGTGGGGCAAAGTATCTGCTGATGACGAAATGTCGTCTTGGCCGTATGGTTCTGGTTCAAGGCTTAGAACTGGAATTTTAAGTCGGGTGAAGATTAATAGACTAAGGGAATAATGAAGCAGCGTTCACCTGTCTAACCAACAGCGACTGCGATCCCCAAACCACATGCCAAACTTGGGGATTATGGCAATAAATTGATCCTAAGATCACTACATATTATAAAACAAAGTCGCTTTCTCCGTCCCTATGTCCCTATGTCCCTATGTCCCTTTGTGCGCTTAAATCTTTAAAACTACGCAACGGATTTTGATGCGGTTTTTTTTAATAGATAGAGTGATTCAAGAGGAAGGTTTATATGTATAATAAATGCGTAATATACTTAAGGATAAGCCACAATAACCATTTTCCCGTGCGGAGCCGGGGCGGGTCGCTAGTTTCTTATAAAGGATGTGGGTGTTTCGCTTATTTAAAAAAAGCTCTAAAATGTTTGTTTATTTATTAATTGCATTTGACTTGAAACCAAACGAAAGTCCAATTAATTAACTGAGTGCCCTGTTCTAATTATTTCCAATCAACAAATTTAATTGGATCGGAAATATTTAATTGAATGAATAGACATCTGATTGGGATTCCTAAAATGATTTTGCATCAATTCATTTGGTAGAACAACTACAGAGTTGTAATTTGTCTCTTTCAATATTAAGAAGACAAATAAATCTACGTGTACATCATACTAATATTATAAAGAGGAAAGATTTGTATTTTTGTGTGTATGTTTGTAATGAATAAACTCAAAACCTACTGGACCGATTTCAAAAATTCTTTCACCATTAGAAAGCCTTCACCTTAGTAACATAGACTACCTTTTACCACGGGAAAATGCCTCATTTCAACGGGAAAAATAGTTAACGCGGGCGGAGCCGCGGCGGAAAGCTAGTTAATCCATAAAGACAGACCGACATAATTTTTTTTCACATTTATAAAAATAACATTATAATACAATATAAAATATACTTCATCACTACACAGTAATACTACAGTAATAAATAAATAATACTAAAGATTTAAGTTATTTTATTATCGTCAGAAAGGCAACTGACGACGCTATTTGTGTGGCTAGTTTCCGGCCCGAGACTAGTTAAGATGTCCGCTTATTAAAAATATTGCAAATCTCTATAAGTACTTTTTTTGACATAGATGTCTTTGTAGAACATTTTTCATGGGTAACAAACAGCTGTCCAAACGAGCTTCGGAGCGGAAACGGCGCCGCAAGCCACCTGTCGCTGCGCCTGCGTCGGTCGACCGCGGCGGCACTGTCAAACCGTTGCGTCGGAGGGGTATTCTTTGAGTGTTCTAAATTTGAAAATTCAAAATATATTTTTTCTAGCCTGACCCACTGCATGGCAAAGGCCGCTCTCGCCTCTATCCTCTTTTCCCGATCTCTAGCTATCCTCTCCCACTCCCCACACACAATAAGCCAGTCCGAACCCGTGGCACTGGGCGGTCACTCCATACAGAAAACGCATTTTGACAACCTACTTACAACTGAATATCCGGTACAAGTCAATGGCGCTAGGCGCTATGTAAAACACCCCCGAACACCACCGGCGGAGTCCCGCGGTGCCTGCGGGGTGGGGCGCTATATTGGGCGGGGACTCATTTTGGCGCGGGGGGGTGAGTGTCCTTTCTGTACGGGTTAGTACTATTATTTTCTTCTGTGCCCGTGGTTCACCCCATTAGTCCACCTGGGTGTACCAAGGGCGTTTTTTTCTTCCCATAGTTCACCACAAAATAACTATGGGTGGACAGTGGACCACCTCTTTCGGGGCCGACCGCGACATCTTTCTGCATCTTGAGGCACCCAACTGCTGATTCTTTTGGCCCAGAGTTCATTTGTATGTATCAAAACTTTGATTTGGGCGCTCTCAATAATTCAATATGACCAGCCGCATGTGCTGGCTGGCTGGCTACCTACTGTACAATAATACGACGCTCTCAACCACAAAAATAATGGTGATTAAAGAACATCATCCAAAAATTTACTATTACTGACATTACTATCGAATTGCCTTGGGCTTGACATTCTAGCTACCTTGTCACTTCCTTGCGACCACTCGATACCGCGTTTTAAAATACAACTAATGCCATCTAGCGGAAATTCATCAAACTAAACTTTGTTCTGTGAGAGATGCTTGCAGCGAGTAACTTTGTTTTAATTTTGTTTTAGCCATGTAGGCTTAAAGAGCCGTTATTGGCGAATCGAAAATGAGTAAAGAAAAGATGTTATGAAAACGAGTGGTAGAATACTCGCCACTCATTTCATGGTCCCAGATTTGACTGGAATCTTGGTGGCGCCAGGGGGGGTCACATAGTAGTGGTCAAGTCACAAGAAGTTATAAATATTTTTTTATAATAATAGATACAGGCAAAAAGTAGGTATTTTATTAATGTATGTCAATATTGTACTAAAAATAACCTACGCCTACGGCATGTCCCAAAAAATTGTGTAAATCGGAAGCCCAGAGATAGAACACGGAACACTCTTTAGAGTATTCGAAACCTATACCTTCAGCGGCTAAGTAGTTTTGGTCGGTCAACGACCTTGCAACCCACACGAGAAGAAGAATAAGAAGTGTACAAAGAGTAATTATTTAATTAGTAACTGAATAACCCTCCTGTTCCCTCAGCGAAACGGGAAAGGAAGGAGTGGCCGGGCACGCTTCCTTGCGCGGACGCATCGATTTAGGACCCCCAGTTGTTCCGGTCAGCCGGCGGGCCCACACGAATACTGGCCACTTTTAATAAAATTAATATTTGAAATTAGAACTAAGTAAATCTCTTTTCAAAGAACCTTGCGGCCGACGCTGATATTGACCATTTTTAAATTTAACAAATGTTTAAAATTAGAACAACCTATATGTAAATCTCTCTTCGAAGAATAGGTGCCTTTGTTACAATAAATAGTACCTATAACTTACGCGGACAGGGCTTTGACTTGCGGACAAAAGTAAAAAAAAGTGATTTTAAAGAACCTATTATAAGTGATATTGATTTAATGTTATGTTAGATAGAGTTTTAAATTATTCTTCAGCTTGATTTCATGAAAAAGGTTTTGTGCGGACTAATAAATAAAGTTTGGAATTGAATGTGCAAATCGAAAAGGAAATTACGTTTGTGAAACATGGGAGAGTCTTTGGAAATGTTGGACGAGATAATGGAAATATTGTTCAGTTCTGAAAGGTAGGTAATGAAATGAAATAGTTTTGCTTCTTACAAAGTCCAAACGTAATTAATGAGGGCCGTTATTGTATTAGAAACTATGAGCGGTAAACGTAAAGAAAAAAAATATATTTTTCAGTTTAACTTTCAAACCACTTAAAGAAAAATTCATGCTTGTTAGTCTATAACTTGCAATGGAGAATAAACAGCCACCGTAGCCAAGTGGTAGTTTCCGGAAAGGAAGATGATTTCGTGCTTCGGAAGGCACGTAAAACCGTTGGTAATTCTCACTACAGACTTAACGAGCTCAGAAAATGTATAATAAATATAAAACCCTAAAGAATCTAAATAATAAATGAGGTAATAATACCTATCTATCCATTTACGTGATAGAGAATAAATGTCTTTAACAAAAGCACAGAAGAAAATAATAGTACTATGACAAAAGTCATCATCATCATCATCTCAGCCCGTAGACGTCCACTGCTGGACAAAGGCCTCCCCCAAGTATCTCCACAATGATCGGTCCTGCGCTGCCCGCAAAAACCGACAAATAAAAGTGTCGTGAGTAAATTGTTTTTCAGTAAGAAGATAACCCGCTTACAAGTTAGGCAAGCTGTACTAATGCTTAGCGTGTGTTACTTAAGCACTTAGCTGAACGCTCTAAGGCTTCTAATTGGCTGCAGATTACCAGCTTCTGACTTTAATCCTGTTAAGTGCAGTGTTTCGGTAATGCTGTTAGCCAATTAGGGGGTACACAGTACTTTGCAACTGCCTAAATTCTGTGAATGACCGAAAATATACTTAGGTGCTTTTAGCAGGCGCCTGACATAGCTGCAATTATTCTAAACACTTATTCCGCTGGCTCAGCGATCCAAAATGAATCTTTGCCTCCGAGTCCGACTGCTCTGCTCTAGTCGATTGCCGCTTGTGCTTGTGATAGATTGGTTGGTTGTATAGAATAGTACGTATTTTAATTTTTAAAATTTTATGAATAATAATTTATAATTTTGTAAACATATTTTGAATAGATGCGACGCCTGTGGAGTTTCTTCCGGCGAGTTCTTCTTCACAGAAGACAGCCAAATTTCTGAACTCGCCACAAAAGAATATGTACCTAACTGATGTAGGTAAATAAATATCCTAAAGTTAAAAATAAATACTTTTAACTTTGAACTTCAACACGCCACTTGTCCCGGTCTTGTGCAGTAGTTAGCCAATCGTGAGCTTGGAGCTCCCGGAGATCAGCATCTACCACGTCGCGCCATCTGTACCTCGAGCGCCCGTCGCGAAACCCCCATACGCTCTTGTGACACCTCGATTTTTTGTCATCCTTTTTAAATGGCCAAGCCAATGAAGTAAGCTTTTGTTTATTATGTTCATCAGCAGTTAGGTTGGTTGGTGCGGTTGGTGGTGGTTGGATTTGAACACTTATGATTAAATGTTTACAACACGTAATAAGAGGCACGGGTATTTTTGTGAGTGTGAAGTGGTGTCGATTTACCGTAGTAATCATGTTTGCAAACATGTTCGTGTGTGACCACTTAGGAAGTTTACGGAATCGCATCTTTTGACACTTTTTTTTTACTTTACACACACGATCTGCCAGCTTCTGTAGTAGGTAACCCAGCTATTTCTAAAGCCAGAGTGCACACGAATTTTCTGATCCCTCTCCACCGTCGTTCTCATCTCGCCCTCTACTTATGACCAAGAGCCTTTCCAAGAGCAATAATGTATGTAGACAAAATCGTGAACTTTCGAGACGGTACCCTTGTTGATCGGTTCCCTTCGTGAATAATCCAGTCCAGGGTAGTCCATGCAAAAAAACACTGAATAACCACAGGCACATTGTTAATAACTTACCGTCTTTTCGTTCAATCAGTTACATCACAATGACGTCATGATAGATAAACGTCTTCAATGAGGAAATTCACATATAAATCAGTGACCATTTTGAAACTACATTGTGACCACGTTACCTTGACACCTGGCACGTATGATGCGCCTTTGACATCAGGTGCAAGGTTAACTTGGCAGGTCCATAGCAAAGCAACCTTTACAGTAACGTATCCAGAGAGTTGTTGGCGTGAAATTATACCTCCAGGCTCAGAATAACGGGTACATCACTTATGTGGTACGAGCAACAAGCGGTAGTGGGAGATAAAAAGCGATTAATATCTAATATAATACAATATTATTTTTTTGAAAACAAATTAAAACAGTACAGAAGAAACAATTAAATCCGCCTTTTGTTTTAATATTCATCATCATCATTACTTCAGTTTACCTTATAATAACTCACACCACTCCACACGATAAGCATAATATATCGAAAAACGACCACTACAAACGAATGTATACTAAATCATAACTATCGATAGTTATGATTTAGTATACATTCGTCACCTTTGATGTTTTGTCAAATGCGGATAGTTATAATAATAAGAATGTTATGAAATTATTAATTAATAAATTAATGTATTTTAATTACTTACATTCATTTAATACTATTTTATTAAAATTTTTTTTATAATTATCCGCATTTGATTAAAACATCAAAGGTAGCGAATGTATACTAAACCATTAATTAGTTCGTATTTATAAGTCTGAAATATTGTTTATTTGTTGCTAAGCGCTCGTGAGTCTATAGTATAGACACTATACAATATTGTTTGATACATTTTGATGCTATGTAATACAAAAAGACCGAAAAAGATAATGTAGAGATTCGCACCAAGAAAGTTTTTCGCCCTTCGCCCATGACCTGGCCCTATCAGTAATATCTTCTGGCGCATGCTTCTCGTTCCGTTGGATAAGTTACATTTATGGTATGAATATTAGATGCAAAGCCGGGAAATGGGGCTTGTATTTTTGCTTAAAACGTACCATTTTGAACGCACTGTCGGGCTCGTGGCAACTTTAAATAGAGGTTGTTGTTATAGTAGTGAAATGGTTAAGTGTCTAAACATACTAACACAAGACTCATTTTGCGTCGCCGTGTGAATGGAACAGGCGTTTTGAAACCAAATGTAGCAGAAATTGCGCGACCGAAAAAACGCGACTCAACTAAAATTACTCTCGTCTGGCCTCACCCTAACTCGGTCAAGATCAATGCACAATATCTTCATAATCCATAAGACATACAGCTGCTTTTATCTGTGTACAACTGGGGTCCCCAATCCGCTTGTCGAGCGTGAAATTTATGGCAACACCGACCTCTTAAACGTCTTAGTCCAACAGGAGACTGCTATAAACTGTAAGTAGTTAGCAATTGTAAATTTTATAAATTTCGTTTGTGGTTTATTATGTTCGGTAACAAATTCAATCACGTGTAGGTAAAGTTTCTTGTCCCACTATACGTGCTTTATTTTGATGACGGTCACACATTCATGCGCCTGCGACTATTTATTACATAATTCATGCGCTGCAATGAACTAGCGTGTCAATGGGCTCAATTCTGCAGTGGCCGCTAAAATCTCTAAATTTAAGTTGTTGGGCTCTTTCATTCATATATGGGAATTGAAAATATGGGAGATGAATGAATCTAAATTTGAATGAATGATATTTAAAATAAGCAGCGCAACTACGCGTAAAATCGATGTTTGACGTCTCTAAAATTTAAGTTGACAGTCACCAGTCCCTGAACGTGAACGGGACCAAACGGGACATATGATTTTTAATGAGGAAGTGTCCTAAAAAAATCTAATGAGTCCGTCAGTTAGATTACTAAAAAATAATGTACACGTATTTTTTTTTTCGTCTGGCAAACGAAAAATGCCGACGATACAGCACTTTGAAATTTCCAGTAACGACACGCCGCCATACAAATTGTACGAAACAAGTGACGTCATAGTATCTACCCTTCTCATACATTTTGATTCGGTAAATCTTCGTCAAATAGAAAAAAAAAATACGTGTTAAATTTTTTTCAATAATCTAACAAAGGGATTAATTAGAATCGATTACTTTTTTCCGAGGACACTTCTCTATTTTAAGTTAGAGCTTAATATGTAGAATCGGGCCCCATGTCTGAGTTTAATATTTAATTATTATTCGACGTCGAAAAGTGTTTTGTAAAATCTTACTTCGAATAAAAAACTTTGACTTTTGACTTATTAGCAGATTGATTGTTGTGCATTTAGTATGCGATTAGTAATTTTGCAGAACTGTGTACGTCGTTGGTCAAAATGCGTATTGGTCTTACTGCACATCTGATTGGGTACATACAGGGTGTAGTGTAAATGACGACTAAGCAAATACTGAAAGGATTGGAACAATTTTCCCAAAAACTTATTTCGGGAACAAAAAATATTGACACTCCCATGATCTATTACAAAATAGTCATTTTATTTTATTAAAAAGGTCCAAAATTAACATTAAGTATGTATGTTTTAATATAAACCACGAATCTAAACTAAGTGCTTCCTATTCGTACAAACCGCATTGGTTAGTGTTCTTGTTTTTCTAAATAAGGAAACTGGTTTTGGTCTAGCCAAGCCCCTAGTCTGGCTCCGCTAAATAAAGCAAACAAAGGTTATTGACTCTAGCTAAAATTTATATCAAACGACCCCATAGTCGAGTTGGTTGCGTCTCCTACAGGGTCCCGGGATCGAATCCCACCCAGGGCAAACGTTCGTTTCATGAGCACTTATTGTGTCAGTGTTCGCCTTGTCTAGATGATGTATAGTTATACATACATGTAGGTATGTATATCAGCTGTCTATACCAATAGTTCAGTCTCTGCCTAGGTTGTGGTCAGACGGCCGTGTGTGAGATGTAAAAAAGTTCTGATCTCATTTTGAGGAACCACATTGCAAAAGTGAAGATAAAAGTCTAACAACTTAAGTAAGAAGCTGGTAGGTACATGTGGCTGGATAGATACTGTATTATGAAATTCGCCTCTATTACTACGGAATAAAGGCGCTGTCAAGGCCAGCTGTCCAGGTGTCCAGCTGTTTGCTGGCTACTTACGAGTACTTACATAGTTATATAGGTAATGAATCTTCAAGATAAACATTTATTTGTATTTAATATTTGGTCTAAAATTCAGAGAGCTGTGTATCTCACTCTATAAATTAATATACTTTATGCTACTAATATATATGATCAAAGATCTTCAAAGTTCTAATTACCAGTTGGAAAGCTTCATAATTAATACCTATACCAGTAGGTTCTTTAACTGATAAAGTTTGAAGATAATTAAATTGTACAGTTTTAACTCAAAGATGCTTGGAGTTCGTTATGATGTTTCGAATACAAGCTCGTTTGAGATACATGTTTATCAGAAACATTGTAAACATAGGTACATAATTATTAACGACTTTGGACCTTGGTACCTATAACATAAAATAAAAAAAATTAAAAGCCCTGCCACAAAACCGTTACTTAATCCTTTCAACAACTAGAAAAGAGCTCGAGCTCATAATCTTCAAATGGCTGAAGATATTTTCTTGGAACATAGCTAATTACACTCTCGATTGTGACACCTTGCAAACAAAAAAACTAGAACAAAATCGGCGCATCCGTTTAGGAGCTACGATGCCACAGACAGACAGACACACACGTTCAACTTATAAAACCCCTCTTTTCTGTCGGGGGTTAAAAACGGAGGCTGTGCTTACACCATCAACATCAAAAAGCAAGTACTAAAAATTGGCACAGCAATTGCTTTCTAATTTCTATTGGAAATGACGCTATATTGGATTCCAAACGTAGTTAGCGTTTGTTGTCACCAGCGGCACTTGCAAATTTCATCAGACTCGTCTGTCGCAGTAATCCGGTTAGCGAATGGAGTGCTCCGAATCGGCGCAGCAAATTCGGTTATCTACTGTCTACTGAAGGCGTTGGATTGTGTTGACTCACCATACATAAGGTGCTATTAGACAGACTGATTGGTCTTCCGATCTAGAACTATCAGGAGCAGATCCAGCTAAACTCTTTGTAATTTGCACCGTTTTTAAACAGGCGTAGCACGGTAGCATTCATTTTGAACATTTATTTTTCCGCCCCTCGGCTCCACTCGCGTTAACAGTTCTTCCCGTGGGAATGAGGCATTTTAAAAGGGTAGCTTATCCTATCTAATGTATAAGCTATACTATTGTTAACTTTCATTAAAATCCATTCAGTAGTTTTTGCGTGAAAGAGTAACTACCATCTATACATCCATCCATCCTCACAAACTTTCGAGTTTACAATATTAATAGAACACGAAAACTTATACACAGGTTATGGTTCAGGTATTTGTTTGGCTATTTGTATGTATCGTATTAGCTAAGCAGATTAAGTAGGTCCTTATATTATTTGCTTATGACAATGATTGAACTATCCATACCTTCATACTATAATATTATAAATGTGAAAATGTGTTTGTTTGTCCTTCCTTCACGCCATAAGCAACCAATCGTCTTGATTTTCGGCATAGAGTTATTTGAAAGGATGGAGAGTGACAAAGGCTACTTTTTACCGTGGGAAAATACCTCATTACCACGGAAAAAAGCGCGTGGCAGAAAGCTAGTAATCAATAAACGAAAAAAAAAACTAAATTTGAAATCTCACCTAATCCATTTTGCGAATGAAAAAGCAGACAATTTCTTTTATAACATTATTTATAATGAGCGTTTTAATTTCTTGCGGACAGCTGAGTAACTGCCTCGTGTTTCGTTCTAGAGAGAGCACTTTGTAAAACAAACGAGAAAGTGGATTAAGCTTATTATTATTAACCACTCACAAAGTACTTTAATTAGCTCTCCTTTTTATAAATCCAACTTGTCTGGAATATCTAAATTTTTCAGACGGAGTTATTTCTGTCTTTTTTATTGTTTCTGTAATATTGGCGAAAAACCTATATGAGACCTTTGACCCCTCCTCCTCCCGGCTCACTTCCTAGACGTCAGGACTTTTAGTATGTTTTATCCCTAAGCACCCTGAATAAGATTCTGGAGAAATCGCTTAGGTTCCCGCTCACGCACTCTACATTAGTTTATTGATCGGACTAAGAGTGCGGTTCGCTTATGTCGTTTCTGTGTACGCTAGTACAATAGTATTTTTATACTAATAGTATATTTCTTTTGTCTCCAGCCGGAGCGAGTCGGCTCTCAACAGTCCGACGGAGCCGGATGTCTCGCTGGCTACGTCACTCACCGACCCCCTGGAAGCTCACACCCTGGATGAAGCCAGGAGAACCATCAGGTACAGTACCATACATAGAGCTGGAGTATTAGCTGAAGCTTTTTTATGCCAAGTGCACATCTAGAAGTCGGGCAAAGGTTGAGGAACCGTGGCAGTGACCCCCGTGCCGGCTCGTTCCTGGTCCAGCAATTATCGCTGGCTATTCAGCGCGGAAATGCGGCCAGCATTATAGGCACGTTCGGGCCTGGAGCGAGTTGGGGCGGGGTTTTAGACTAAGGATTTTTTTGTTACCAAACCATCGAATTGAGTTTATATCCAGGAATTTAAATCTACTTTGCTAATTCCGAAGAAAGAAGACTTTCTTTTTTGAATTGACCTAAGCTTGTTTTAAAAAGGTGCGACCAATCAAGCTTCACCGGACTTGAGATAGTAGATTACTTATGATGCTGATGCTTTTCTGATTATTCTAACATCTTTGACTTTAAAAAAAAAATATTGCACGTTTACCTAAAATCTTCCAGTCCTTGTACGCCAAGGCTCGTGGCCGTGACACACTCAGGATAACTAGAGGGTTAAATTTATCTATGTATTTTCTTACAAACCTACATTATCTTTACAGAGACCTCCGCATGAAATACCGCGCGCAGGCGCACCAGCTGCTGACATGGCGACGCGCGCACCGCACTCAAGAGGAGCTCGTGTCTCGTCTCCAGAGAGAGAAGGCCGAACAACTCAAGTCCCTCTCCAGCCAGCTCCTACTCTTCGAATCTCGCCTCGTTCGCAAGCAAAAGGAAATCTCCACCATGCTCGCCCTCAGAGAAACCATCATCATGAAACAACAGAAAGTCATCGAGTCCCTACAAGCTAAGCTACTCGACAATGGCATCGAAACTACCAATGTCATACCAGATTTTCGCGAAATGCTTCAAGATTCACATATTACAGGAGATTTCGATTCTCTTAACGATTCTGATTCGGCTGTGATCATGGAAGACGTAGATTCTGATTGTAGTAATCTCCCCCATATACCAAGGTTCCGGTCAGCTAACCCTGATAGTGTCACTATTGTTAGATCTATATCTGACGCCATAGACCCCAATTTGAAATACAGCATTGTCAGGCGGTCTAATGGTTTTTTGAGGAGACCGGAGATCTTAGAAACAGTATATAGTGTGGAAGAAGAAGTCGATGGCGATTCTACTAAAGGTCTTAGTGCTCAAAGCAGCACAGAGAAAGATATAAAAGATGCTAACAGAACCGATGAAGAAAAATGTAAGGAAACAACTATAAATCTCCTTGCTCAAAGAAGAGATAATTTCAGGATGAAGGCCGGCGTCTTGACAGCTGAAATTAAGAGTATTGACGGAGAACAAAAAGATCTCAAACAACCAAAAATAACTAAAGCAATATGGTCCTACAGTTTCGTGCCAAAAAGGATGACTCCTGCTAATGATTCCGACGAAGAAGAGGTCACTTCAAACCCTGAAAGCGACGAGGGTGACCCTGAGCCACGAGCGAATCACGTCGTGACTTATAATCGAGTGATGTCCAACCACAGAAATGTGACTAAACCAAAAGATGTGAAGTACAAGAGGATAAATAAAGCTAAGTCGAAAAGTTTGGAGGAATTGAGGGGGAGGTTAAAGAATTGGGTCGATAAGGGGAACAAAATATCAAACATACCTTTAGAACACGCGCAGAGCTACGCCTGAACAATTCGCAAGTTCCTTTAATTAAATTTTACGTGTGAATACGAATATTGGAGGTGAGAGGTGGTAATTGGCGCGACCTTTGATCGGTTGAATGGATCCGAGAAATTCTCTCTAACTTTACCAAGAATTTCTGCTCCGCTTATTCCAAAGTTTTATCACAATATTTCTCTTTTGGAGAAAAGTTTTTTTATACCTACTTCAAATATTATTAGAAAAAATACAATGATATTTTGTAGTCACAAAATTAACTGAATGTCTTGAGTACATTTAACGAGTTTTGGTTAACTATTACATACAATTAATTTTACGTAGTAAAATGTTTTAGAATGTGTGAATTGAACTGTAAAATGAACGTTTGTGTTTTTAGATTAAGCGTCTAATTTTCACATCACTTAATTACAATCACAAACTTAATGTACCTTTACAAAGATAAAATTACATTATAGCATTAGGTACTAATAGCTTTTACAAATGGAGGCATATTATGTTTAATACTCTATTCTTGATACTTAACTATTGTAAATAGTATTTCTTATACGTATTGATCGTTTGTGAAACTCTTTACTGTATTGTAAAGTTAAGGTTTAGATGTAAATTTTATGCCGGGCTTACACGCTTGCCGTGGCCTACGGGACGCAGATATGCGTTAGAATGAGATACAAATACACGATCCTGTATGCTTGGCAAGCCACGGCAAGCGTGTAAACCCGGCATCAAAATTTTATTTTTCACAGTTCTCTTTAGATGCACTTTCACTTGTTGTTATTTAGATAATTATAACAGAATATTACGAGAAAGTAGTTAATGTTGTTATCCAATTCATGTTGTAGGTATGTTGTTAAATTTAAAAACCAGTATTATTAATATTTGTCCCGTTATTATGCGGCTAGATATTTTTAACAATAGATATTTAATTTTTTGCTCATTTTCAGGTGTTAAAAGCTTGCAAATAGTTTGACGGCACGATTTCAAGAATTCTAAAAAAAAAAATATAAAGTTGAATAGAAAAAACTTGCTGGAGATTTTTTTAATACATAAATATAATCTGTTATGCTACAAATATGCAATGGCCTAATATAGAAAAGCGTATTTATTAAGAGCTGTGAAAAAAATGCTTTAAAACTAATTCTTGTGCACGACTGATTTTGAGTATTTCGTTTAGTATAAGAAATTGTAAAAAATGTAGATCGCTTGAGGGTTTGTAATTGAGGATATTGTACTGTGATGTATAAGAACGTTATTTTATTCGCTGCTCAGTCATTTTGTTTTTGGCATTTATTTTAAGATATATAATACAAACATACATGTATTTAATATGTGTAATGAAAGTTTATGGTCGATATAGAAACATATTTTTGTCCTACTCATATCTTGGTGCCAATTATTAAAGTAATTTCTCAATGTTTTAAATAATTATCTACAAGTTATCTATAAGGCGCTGTAAATAATCTTCAGAGGTATATTTTCAGTAAATCAAAGAGAAGTCTATTTTTTTATTTTCGTAACGTCAATCATAATTGTGTAAATACTTTTGTTCATTTGCACTTTTAACGTTATTTGAAGTGGCAAGTAGAATAATTAATTATCATTGCTCATAAAAAAACATAGTATTTTACTTAAACAAATTCCCTTTAACGATTGTAAATGTAGAAGTTGAGATAATTTTCGTTAAGTATCTTCAACCCAGTATTGCAAAAAAATTGCTTTTGAAACGCATTTTTCACTGATTAAATTATATTATTACCCTGGATCTCTGTTATAATTATTATGAGATAATGTTGCCAACCTTGCATATTCTGCGGCGTCTGCAAAAATAATTTTAAACTGTTAAATTACATATCGTGTTCCTGCTAAATTTGTGTAATATTAGAACTAATTGTACCACCTAGTATCTGTTTCCCACAAAATAATTATAATTGCTAACAAAAGTCAATCACTGGTCTGTAATTGAAAATTAAAAAACGTAATATTAAAAAATGATGTTTTTTTTCTTACATTCCATAAACATAAATTAAGGTATCTGCATGCTAAGGTCACGAAAAGCTGAACACTTTACAATTTGCGCCGTTCCTATGTCTATTGAATAAGGGAGAGAATCGCGATGCCCGTGTTTAGCTTACCATGCACTTGACCGTATCTGTGTAGGATAGAATAAAAAATCTTGACAAAATATAATACCTATACATAATAGCTTTGTGAGGAAAGCATTACAATACAATACAATCATTCTTTATTGACACTAAGAAAATACATAACAAATAACATGAACACAAATTTTAACAATAGGTTTCAACAGGCGGCCTTATTGCTAAGGTAGCAATCTCTTCCAGGCAACCAACAACTTTCAGGAAATTAATGGTTGCCAGTTTTTTATGAATTATAGTATGAGTTGACCTTTCAATATTCCCCATCGTAATCCGACCACAGGGTTTGTGAGGAAGGTTAACCTCGAAACGATACGATAAGCTAGCAATATTCGTTTTTAAAATGCATAATTAAAATATTTGTATAGAAAATAATGTTAAAATTTTTTCGGAATCCATCCCTCGAGAATTAAAACCACAACCTACCCCAAGTTAAATAATTGTAGTTGTAACATTTGGATGGATTTAGGGAAACCGCAAGACTGAGATAGATTGACATTGGTAAAGTTAGCCAGAATTATTGTTGTTGCTAGGTTTTATTGACATTGGAAGTGTTTTTTCCAGTAAAGGCCCCGAATTCACTAAAAAGTGGGAAACCCTTATACATCGGAAAGTTTTTTTTTTAATTGACCTATGCTTGTGTCGAGTAACACTAAAATAAAAAATTTAATAACCCTCGACACAAAACCGTTACTTGATCCTTTCAACAACTAGAAAAGAGCTGATAATCTTCAAATGGCTGAAGATATTTTCTTGGATCATAGCTAAGAACACTCTCGATTGTGACACCTTGCAATAAAAAAAACTAGATCAAAATCGGCGCATCCGTTGAGGAGCGCTACAATGCCACAGACGGACAGACAGACAGACACACACGTCAAACTTATAACACCCCTCTTTTTCGTCGGGGGTTAAAAAGTACGACGAATCAAGCTTACCTCTGTCACATTTGTCACCCTCAATAGTTAGCCTTGGTATGCGAGAACACCAAATATCTCACCTCCTAGTCAGAAAGTTCCTCAACTTGTTTCATCTGCTGTCGTTAACATGCCAACTCCAAGTTCCTAAGTATCCGTGAAGAGGAAACTTTGATCCTAACTTCCTGCCGTACAATACGGTTAAGACAGTCATTAACTGATGATGGTTGCGTTATATCCATGTACAGAAGCCAGCACATGCGGTTAGACATTCGCACTACGAAATTCACCCCTACCGCTGACGGAATACGGGCGCTCTCAAGGCGCATGGTGCTGGCTACTGTACTTCAGAATTTTTCCTGGGGAATTTAAGGTGGCAGCTCGAAAAACAAAATTGCTGTAGAGGCGTGGTTTATCTGCGCGGTAAAGTACGGACCACGTTTTTTCGTTCCCGTTCATAACAGGTCAAAGTCGAGCCTACCTTGAAATTAGGGTGAATAGGCCTTAGCCGACCACGCTGGCCCAGTGCGGGTTGGTCAACTTCACACACAACCTTTGATTTACTTCGCAGGTGTGTGTAATAGGGTTCCTCAGGATGTTTTTCTTTACCGTGGGCGTCAAATAAACTGACATAATTATTAAAATCAAGAACATATTGGTTCGTGCCGAGCATGATGGAAGAAAACATTTTACGCGCCCATGGACGTGGAATTTTTTTTTCCTTTATGGTGCTGAGGCTTAAACCCGCGAACTTCCGAATGGAAGTTAATGGGCCTAGCCACTTGGCCGCGTATATATATATTATACTAGCTTCCCGCCGCGTTAATAGTTTTTCCCGTGGGAATGAGGAATTTTCCCGGGGTAAAAGTTAGCCTATTTTCTTCCGTAAGGTCTATTCTATCTTTGTGCCGACTCCGCCCGCTTTAACATTTTTTTCCGTGGGATTGAGAAAATTTCCCGCAGTAAATTGTAGCCTATATTCTTTCCTTAGGTCTATTCTAACTTTGTGCCAAGTTTCACCAAAATCGGTTCAGTAGTTTCGGAGCATTATCAATTATTAGGAATATTTTACGTATTTTTTTTACACCTAATTTTTTTGAAAATAAAAAATAGCCTATGTTACTCAGGGTGAATGTAGCTTCCCAACAGTGAAAGAATTTTTGAAATCGGTTCAGTAGTTTCGGAGCCTATTCGATGCAAACAAACAAACAAACAAACAATCAAACCTTTCCTCTTTATAATATTAATAATAATAATAAGTATAAGTATAAGTATAGATTATATTCTAAAGATTGTTACTTTTACTTCATATTTAAGTGAACTCTCCTTAGATACGTTGTATGTACCTACAATTACTAAACCAATATCATCGCCGCGGCTCGTACGTGTTCTTTACAAAGTTCTGCTATCATTTGACCGACTTCTTAAGTTTTGTAATATTTATATCCTATTTTATTCTGTTCATTCGTTTAAATGTCCGGATACTTTCGCAATTAACTTGTGAAACTGTAGAAAGAACTATAAAAGGAAGCCGCATGTAATAAAACGAAAACAAAGGAAGTTGAAGTTCTGCGTTTAGTTTTTGTTATTTTCCAAGATGGCGGCGCGCCTTGTCGGTTTCCTGGCTGTTGCCGTTTTCTGCTTTTTCAAAGTGAGTCTTTCTCTTGTTTTATTTTCTCTCTATTAATGTTGACGATGGCTGTAAAGTTATAATTGGGTCACCGCGAATATAAATAAAATCTATAGGTAAATAACAAAAGTGAAATGAGGAAAATTAGCCAGTAAACGAGCTTATTTTTTGAAGTGTCAAAACTATACATATCCGTGTGATTAATTGATTGAAATTAAAACTTTTATCTAGTCTAGACAACACTGCGATCGTGATAACATTGTTACGCCACTGATATTATTCTTATGCCACGGTGCGTTTGTATATACAAGAATTTTTTTGACGCAGATTATTTTTTACATAATTATCCTAAACTATTTAGGTATTTTGGATACTGGTCAACTTCACACATATTCCTAGAATTTCTTTAGAGGCGTGTGTGGTCTCTGTTTTAAAAGGTAATAAAGTCGTCTGTGGGAAAATATACCAGTGAAGTTCTTTGTTGAATCTAATCCGTAATTATTTCTTACGAACGCCTTTGATATCTGACATGGCTAGCTGTACAGATCAGAGACAAAAAATCCGATGATTCAGCCTGAAGGGGTTAGTACCTACTATTATTTTCTTCTTCAAACAAAGATAAAGTTATAATTTGATCTCCTTACCTTAATTACCTAACTAAATGTGAAAAATAATTGTTTTCGTTCACTATTTAGTATTTACTAAATATTTTGTAGGTAATGAATACAGACAAGTTTCGAGGCTTCTAATGTCTCATGAAAAATGCTTTTATGGTCATATGAATTGTATATAAAATGAGGTTATAAGTTGATAGTTGAAATTTTTAAGGATAAAATTATTTTCTTCTTTTTAGAGCGTTGAAATAAAAGCTTCTTTAAAAAAAGTTTTTTTGCATTTAATTTATTTTTTACTTTTTAGCTATCCCACATTACATTATTTTTCAAGTTAGGTACTCTTAACGAGCCCTATCATTTGATACCCATATTGTAGAAGTGCATTAAAAATAACTACTCCGCCATCTTGCATTGGCTACTCCGCCATCTTTCACATACTTACCATATCGTGCATTGTCATCCAAACTAAACATGTATACAAAATTTCAGCTCAGTCGCTTGAAGATATCTAGGTACTTCAAAATTGAGTTCAAAGATTCCACCCGAACAAACTTACATACATACTTACATTGCAAGTTAAATAAAAGCTTTTAAAAAAGAAAAAAACATTTTTTGAAATATTATAGAGATTTCTAGGTCATAAAGTTTCAGCTGTACTCGTGTAGAATGTAGTGAAACACGTGTAGGTTAGTGGCGAGGGTACTGTGTGAATAACATTATTTGCGGGCGGCTGGCGCGCGTTTAGAAATTAAATGATAAATAGAGATGAAATAACGTATTTACCGTCCTTAAACAACTGTTTTAGTGTTTATTCAAACGTAAATTTGAATTCGATAGATAATTTGATTCTATTTTTTCAAAAAACTCAAGGTCAACAGGTCCAGCCGCATGTGCTGGCTACTGTATTAAACGGTCAAGTGAAACGTAAACTATAGATGAACTAAATAATAATTTTGCAAAAACTAAACTATTCAGATTATCTTGCTCTTGGCTGTATTAACAAAAACGAAAACTTATTAGAATGTCCACTGTCTCAAAATGACAAAAGAACTACAGGAAAATCCTTAAAGCCGCAGTCAAAATCGTGGGACGAACGCTGTTTACTAAGGTACTTAAGAAAATGAACATTTTACTTATTTACCTACCTACTTACTTATTTAACTAGAAGTAGAATAATAAAGTGGGTTTTTGTCAAGTTTTCTACAAGTTCCATTAAGAAGTTACAACAAGACGCTTATTTATAGGCTGTACTTTGTGACTGAACACTGTAAAAGAAAAAGTAAGTTAATAAAAGTGTGTAGCGCCTATCGTGTAAGCCCGAGCAATAAACCTTTTAGTATCACTACTCGTTGCCGCTCTCTCTATCAGGCACAATACACAGGGCCGTAAAAGGATCCTAAACCTGTAGAGTTGGTACCTGTTACAATCCACTCAGCCAGGGATGTATTCAGGGCAAGTATTTTTACAAGTTTCATCTGGTAGGTAAAGTTTTAGGTGAGATTGCAGACAGAGGTAAACAGACACGTCGCGTTCTGCTGTACTTTGTGACTGAACACTGTAAAAGAAAAAGTAAGTTAATAAAAGTGTGTAGCGCCTATCGTGTAAGCCCGAGCAATAAACCTTTTAGTATCACTACTCGTTGCCGCTCTCTCTATCAGGCACAATACACAGGGCCGTAAAAGGATCCTAAACCTGTAGAGTTGGTACCTGTTACAATCCACTCAGCCAGGGATGTATTCAGGGCAAGTATTTTTACAAGTTTCATCTGGTAGGTAAAGTTTTAGGTGAGATTGCAGACAGAGGTAAACAGACACGTCGCGTTCTGTTACTAGAATTAAAAGATTGTTTTTATCCCTTTTTCACATAAAAATGTTAATTATACTGATAATTTGTGAGCATGGATTTATTGATGGTTGTTTATTACTCAAAACTACTAACTAAATATTTATACTTTGTGGAATTAAACTTTACTATAATTTAGCTTATACATCAGAGTAACACATAGACTACCATTTACCGCGGAAAAGTCCTTCATTCCCACGGGAAACACTGATAGCGCAGCCGCGGGGCGGAAAACTAGCGAAGAATATTTGTATTTGTATTGTATGTTATCCACAAAGATTGGTCGGTCCTGCTTGGCCAGCATTCTTGACGGCGATTCCGATCCGTCAACATTGAGATCGGGTATTTCGTACTCTCGAATACCACACTAGCGTGTCACTATTGGGCAGATATAAACTAAATGAAATTGGACATTTGTCAACTCTTGCCGGGCAGATTTTAAAGAGTGGCGGTTTAAAATTGACTTTGTTATTGCATTGGGTTGAAATCGGGATTGATATTGATTTCAAGAGTAGAGCCCCTGGTCGTCGGTCCACCCTGTGGGGGGCCTGCCCATGCTACTCTTTCAGACACATGGCTGCCATTCAAGACCTCTTTTTGCCGCAACGGCCGTCGGTATTCGATCAATCGGCACTCGGAATCAAATCAATCGCTTTAAGATCTTTCCATGAAGATCTAAACACAATTTATTTCCCTCAATATCTCCCTGTCCTTTAAGTACAATTTTGACCCTTAAGCTTCCTATCATACAGATAAAGGAGACGGCCAGCTAAGCCCTTCTGGACGTTAATGGTACCTACGTTATAGTTATTATTATTACCTGTTGTAGGCCACGTTATTGAATGTTATGTTATGTTACAATAGGGGCCGATAGCAATATTATGTGCCATTATTTTCTTATAATAAGAAAGAATTTTATTGCTCACGAAATAAGTGTTTTGATAGAATGGGAAGGGGGTTTTTTCTCCAATTTCAGAAGATGATAAGGTCCATAATAGAAAATATGCGTGAAAAATTACTATGGGGTGCTGTTTGTTGGGATAGTGATTTGATTTATTACATAAGCCTCGCTAGTTTGATATTGGGACCAAAGTCCATACTTTAATTTTACGTCATTGTCCTGTAAAAAAATCAGAGCCTGTACTAAGCGCGTTGGGCTGACTAGTTCTACCTTTTCTTATTTCTCTACTTCCCTTTCGATTTTCGAATTAATTTGCACGTTTATTCGACGCTCTTACGGGAAGGAAGATATCGTGAGGAAACCTGCACACACCTGCGACGTAATTCAAAGGTTGTGTGTGAAGTTGACCGACCCACACTGGGCCAGGCTGGTGCAATCCAGAAACTGGACTTCAGAGTAGGCTCGAGCCCCTCGGTGGGGACATATAATATGAGCTATTAATAATTGAAAATGACTTCCAGATCCAAGAATCCACCGCCTGCTGCTTTATACCCAAAGAACCTTGCGTGTACCAGACCAGTGGCTGCCCTATCACTCCATCTGGCATAGTTGCCTGCATGGGCTGTTCTTGCGACACCTGCAACTCCTGCAGCATCACGCCGACCCTCACTGGTTGCTCCACCTGCGACTCCTGCTTCAGAGACACCGCTTGCCCCTGCAAGACCTGCAAAGAGAAACCCTCGCCAGTCTGTTCCTGCTTCCAGACCTTGGAACAGGACTGCGGGTGTGGATGTGGGTGTGGATGTAAAACCAGGATATATTTTCCAGAAGTAGAGTATCCTAACACTATTCTGGAGATGAATCCTTTGTTCTTCGCTAATTGTTGGAGGTTCTAAAATTGACTGTTATTGATTTGTACTTTAATAAATACTTTTTTATGAATGTTTTGTTTAAATTTTTGTACAATATACTTTTTATTTTATTTATTTATTGTATATTTTATTCAATTCTTCAATAGAAAGGTATATAAATATAATATAAAGGTAGTTACTTTCCTCAATCAATCTTTTCATTTAAGTTTATTTTACTCATTTATTGTTTACTAGCTCTAACCCACGGCTTCGCTCGCGCACGTTTACTCTGGAACTTCTCAAACCTTTCTGGATAGGTACTTTATTTAACTTGTTAATTTGTTTATTTTACTAAGTATCGATCTATGTTTTATTCAGATAAAAGATTGGACTGCTTTTTTATTATAGAAGTAAAGTACCTATATAATACCCCTAAGAATTAGAAAACATTGCAGGCCTTAAAGCTTAGCTTAAGTACGTCCTTACTTTTCAATCTGTGAAAGCTGACCAGACAAGACATTGAAACTTAAATATTAATGTTGATTTTCACTGAAAATACGCCTTATGAAACTTTCAAGCGATACCTAAGTAGGGCGTTTTTGATTGTAAAACTTTCCAAACTTATCATAATATCAAGTTGTTTTCTTAAAGGTCTATGAAACTAAACAACTAGAGGGAGATATTTATGATTCTTGGAAACTAACATTAAGCTTCAAACGATTTATAACTTTGCCAAGGCTCTCAGGCTTTGTTGGATAAAGGGGCGCAGAATA
Organism: Teleiodes luculella; assembly: GCA_948473455.1. Lineage (NCBI taxonomy): Eukaryota > Metazoa > Arthropoda > Insecta > Lepidoptera > Gelechiidae > Teleiodes > Teleiodes luculella. Next base: position 2,994,524 of record OX419585.1, read on the forward strand.
ATGAATTATAAACACGAAATTGTTTGTCACTAAATGTTTATTCTACTAAGTCAGTGGCTGTGTATGGCGTCTGAAGAATGTTTATACGAACGTATAACTTACGTCTCTACTACAACTCTGTGGAGGCAAAGGGAAGATCTTCCTTGGGGCATGGTGGTGAGCCCAGGGACCGCGGTCCGACTGCTCTTCGTTGGCACTTGTACGAGTATTTGTTCAATGTCTTGCGAAAACTCTGATAGCGCGTTCCAGGCCTTGGCTTCTAATTGGTCGCTCTTCTAATGCCACTGCTGGATTAAGGCTTGGCAGACGTGTTGGGGATCGTAGTTACACTGGTGAAAGCTGGTTCCTATACCCTTAGGGTTATATTTGCTTCTTTTTGTTATTATTATGAATAGAACCCATAAATTAACCACTGTTACCACTGCACTGTACTTTGTAATGTACATACAAACAAACGAACCTTAAAAATAATGCTAAGGATTTTTGCAGATTTTTTCGTCCAGTGGGTTTGTTCTTTAAATTCGAAAACCACAGGTTCACATTTATACGTTTTAGTTTATAGTTTAACAAAACTTCAGTTAGTCAGTTCAATCGCTTAGTTTTTCGTCAGATGCGCTAGTAGAATAAAAACCATTGTAGACATAAATAAATTAACTTAAGCGTTAAGTCATCAAGCCCTAAATCACCCTTAAATAACAAGTAAATCCCAAATGAAAGGACTGAATACAGTTTATAACACCATATGTTCAGCGGCTCAGAACTTTAATATACCTAGTGGTTTGTGAACCTTTGTTAGAAAGATTTGCTTTTAATTACTATTTAGTTGTGGAGGATCTCACGGCAAGGTCAAAATTTCGATTAAATATTGTGAAAATAGAGTCGTCGTGGTTATATGACCGAATGAACGCTTCTTTAATTTTCCAATTCTTAAGAGTGTTCGAAGATCTGAGTGAGATGGAGAAAGCGGGTTCTGCAGTGGAGACCACGTCTAGGTAAACGAAGTGTAGGACGCCCCCCGGCAAGATGGAGTGACGATCTGCGAAATGTTAGCTGGCAGCAGGTGGATGCGTGCAGCCGAAGACCGGGCCAAATGGCGCGCCTTGGGAGAGGCCTATGACCAGCAGTGGACACAAGCAGGCTGTTAATGATGATGATGATGATGTTCGAAGGTCGCTGGTGAAATAAAGTTTTGTGTAGAAAGCACTTATTATACTTATACACAAGATACTATAAATGATTCTTTTATTAATTATGAGAGGCCTATTACAGTCTATTAGCGCCCTCATTTGATATTCCTTATTTACTGAATAAAAATGGAAAAAAATAAAAAATAGGGGACCGCTATCAACTATGCTTTATATCAAAGTAAATTTAGATGATATCAGTCAGATTATGATGAGCATAGCTTGAATAGTCACACTATGTATTATTGCTAAAAACGGCCATTTTTTAAATCCTAATTTGATGTACTCTAAACGTACTTCATTATAAAGCATAGTTGATAGCTGCTTCCAATATTTGATTAATTTTCATTTTTATTCAGAAAATAAGGAATATCAAATGAGGGAACAGTAATAGCGGTCAGACAAATAGTGGACAGTATAGCCCTTTTAATTATCTACTAGAGGCTAAAAATTAAATACGATTCTTTAAATAGTAATGCGAAATCAGATACCGAATATGAGTTTAATTACGTATTTTAAGTTTAGAGAAGAAGATAGCTTTTTTCTATTTTATTTTCGGACAAACACAACAATTGACAATCGGTTTGTAAAATAAAAGTATCATGAAGTAGGCTTTGAATGTAAATAAATTGGAATCCAAAACCGAATTCCGATAAGACTCTGTTCCGACAAGCTCCAACAAAACATAAAACCTAACCTAACCTACCTAAAGCCTCTGTCACACACAGCGAATAGTCGCTGCGATTTATAGAATTAAAAAGATCTCTCACCATAAATAATTAACCATGAAATTCAGCCAAAAAATCTAAGCTACTTCAAGCCTCGCCATGTTTTTTTAAACCTTGATTCCAGCTGTTCAGTGATCAATATTGTACCTACAGCGAGTGAAGGCCTCGTTAATATTTGATGGCGGTAAGAAATTGCTGGCCACTGCTGTCTAAACGAAGATTGAGCCTCGGGGCTATTGATAGGAAATTGAAAACTCCAACCTTTGTCACAAGGGGACAGCGAGGAAAATTTATAGACAGTCTTTGGATTAAAAATTAAATTACTTTGGAAAGTGTATTAAGAGGACTATATATGAACTAAATTTCAGTTCTTTGGACAATAAAAAAACTCAGTGCAACATATGATGGATATTAATTTAGTACTAGCTATCCGCCCGCGGCTACGCCCGCGTTGTTTTTCCCGTAGGAATGACATATTTCCCGAGGTAAAATTATTTAAGATATTGACCGGTGATATAAAATTTCACCATACAAAATGTTTTAGATTGCGTGGTGTTGTTAATGTTCACTGCAGCGTAATGACGTCACAACAAAAGGGCCTTTTTTTTAAATTGACCTAGGCTTGAGTCGAAAAAGTACGACGGATCAAGCTTCACCGGACTTGCACGGGAACGGAAGACTCTACCCTAAATAAATTCATATACCAACGAGCCTAGGGGCGGCTCGAGGGAACCTCGGACAACGGCCTAGTGCGTTGATATTGAAAAACATCGTGAAGGAGAAAAGGGCCACATTCAGCTAATGCCCAGTATTTTAAGGGCTCTTTAAAAATATGTCTACTAGTCTGTCCTTAAAAATACCTTTCGGGAATAAACCAAAAAGGTCAGTGTGTCGAAGTTTAACTATTCAGGAGGCCCGCAGTTCACCTTGACATACTTCGTGTTACATCGCCTAAAACTAAAGCTGAACTGTATGAGCATAAAAAGGTTAAATCCCCTCTTACAAGCAGGACCTCATGAATTCTCTGTTAAATCTTTCAGGAAAGTGGGTTAAGTTAAGTCAAAGAAATAACTTCCTTTCGAAATAGGTTTGTAGCAAAAATTAGGAAGGAAAAGTATTTATTTCACACCACAAGAAAACATTTTTACAAGCACCATGGATTTTAAATAACATTGTTTTGGAGGACTGCTGTTGTTTATGACATAAGTACTTTAGCTAGATCAAGTGTAGATTAAGTAGTTCTTATTACCATGAAAGTAAGAAAAATATAATTAATTATTATATACTAAAGATTAAGAGTGAGAATAAATGGGAAACCCCATAGAAGTATAATGTTTGTTACACAGTAATTACAGCGGAAAAACATTTTCACTTTTTTTACACTTGGTCTGGCTAAATAGCAAAGTTCAAAGTATTTATTTTTAACTTAAGGATATTTACATCACATAGTTACGTCAGTTACATATTCCTTTGTCGCCACAAAAATTCAAGAAATTTGGCTGTCTTCTGTGGAGAAGAACTCGCCAGAAGAAACTCCACAGGCTCTTTTCAAAATATTTTTACAAAATAATAAATTAATCTTTTATAAGTACAATTTTATTAATATAACAAAGAGAGCAAACGAAATATACAATTAGAAGAAGGCAGCCAGTCAAAGTAGAAAAACTAAACTATATAACCAATCAATCTATTACAAGCACTTAGAGCAGACCAGTCCCCCCAAGCAGCACCCGTTCACGAGTTTGACGCATGGGTCACCCATCGCCGGGCTCAACCATAAAGCATATTAATGATAGCCCCTTCACATGCGGAAGTAATATATAATTTTTAGCACTAGATTCTGCCGCAATCTGGTTATATTAACACGCCCCTCCCTTTTCCCTGAATTATGAGCGCCTGAAAGGCTTGAAACTAACCTACCCTCATTTCACGTACTATGACAGTCATTTGAACAAATGAGCGACGGAGAATTCCATTTACTATATTAAAGTTGAACAATGCGTAATCTTATATATAAAATTCTCGTGTCACAGTGTTCGATTCCATACTCCTCCGAAACGGCTAGACCGATTCTCATGAAATTTTGTGAGCGTATTCAGTAGGTCTGAGAATCGGCCAACATCTATTTTTCATCCCCAAAAAAAAAAAAAAAAAAAAAACAAATAAAAAAAAACAACGCGGGCGTAGCCGTGGGCGGACAGCTAGTATAATATACATTCTTATTAATATTATAGCTAACCTGTCGCATAATATATTTTTACGACCTAATAAAACGTATATAAATAACAAAGAAAAATTGTAAATCAGTGAACTGAAATGATGTCATATATTTTGTGAAAGTACGGATGCTTGTTTGTTTGTGCGTAATGCTAAAAAAATACCAAACTGCCAGTTGAAGTTATAAATTACTTACTTTTTTTACTTATTCCCATGTATAGGATGAAATTGTCAAAAAAAAAACAGTCATCGTTTCTCCCAATAAACTTCCTCCCTGGTTCCTGAAAGAAATAGCTACCTTATATAATAATTCAGTCAATTTGTACACTTTTCTGATTGCGGATTGTTTTCTTTTAACCGTATATTTGTAGCAGTTTTTTTTTGTAATAAAGCACAATATTGTAAAACCCCACTTTCTTCTTCTTTTTTGTTTATGGCACTTTGGCAAAGGGCTGTAAATAACATAGCGGCTGGCTGTATTAAGCGCGTTACTTATTTTCCCTTTAATTTACTTTAAAACTTGGACACTTTGCTAAAATCAGCACAAATGAAAGGGAAATACGAGTGTACTAAGGACATTACTCATAATCATTTATTTTAACTAAATATGTAACCCCCCATTATTTGCACACACAGAATTAAGATACGAAATGTCTTAAAAATTAATTGTGTGTAACCAATAAAAAGCTTTGTTGGTATCAACGATCTCGTCCAGAAGACCTTTATATTTAGAGAAAAACAAAGTGTGATGGAAACAAGGAATGATGGAAAAGAACTCTTTGGACAGGATTCGAACCCAGACGTAACGAAAATATAAGATCTGTAGGTACCTAGTTGATAAAAATAAAGTTTAATGCTGGAAAAACTTGTTTTCAAGTCACGTATACTAAAATCTTGTGCTAAAGTCTCTAAAAGAACCTGAGGTAGTCAGGGCATGAATATTAATAGAACTTCTGCAGTCGTTAGTACAGAAATTGCTATAGTTTTTATATTTAGTTGGTAAAGACATTAGGATAAATAATTCTGTAAGATTCAAGAACGAATGGACTAATTAAGATACAGGAAAGAAAAAGAGGAGAGAAATAAACTAAAATGAAATTGCGCGTAGAACCGACGGCCTTTGGGGTAAAAAGGTTCTTGAATGGCGACCGCGCTCCGGAATATGTAGCATGAGCAGCCCCTCCACAAGGTAAATCAACGATAGCGGGAAGCTCCCTAAAAGGACCGATCTTTGTGAAGACCTTTAGGGAAGGCCTTTGTCCAGCAGTGGACGTCTTTACAGGCTAAGGTGATTATGATGATTAGAAAGATATTCTTCAAAAAACTATGGTTCTTTTATTTATTACTAGCGACCCGCCCCGGCTCCGCACGGGAAAATGGTTATTGTGGGTTATCCTTAAGTATATTATCCATTTATTATACATATAAACCTTCCTCTTGAATCCCTCTTTCTTATAAAAAAAACCGTATCAAAATCCGTTGCGTAGTTTTAAAGATTTAAGCATACAAAGGGACATAGGGACATAGGGACAGAGAAAGCGACTTTGTTTTATAATAAGTAGTGAGTAGTGATGATGATGATACTAGGCCGCGGCTCCGCCCGCGTTCACAGGTTTTCCCGTGGGAAAGAAGCATTCTACTGCGGTAAAAGGTAGCCTATGTTACTTATGAGCTTTCTAGTGGTGAAATAATTTTTGAAATCGGTTCAGAAGTTTTTGAGTTTATTCATTACAAACATACACACAAAAATAGAAATCTTTTATCTTTATAATATTAGTATGACTAGTATGATATTACCCACAAGTTGTATGTATACCTAAATGTAATGAACGTAGTTTCTGCCTAGTCAACCCACTACCTATTGGGATCCTCAACCTCACTGCCAAGCACATAAGAGCTATATTGTAATGGCAACTATAACTTTAATAAAACAGTGTACGCAGTGAACTGTTACTGATTTGCGATTTCCGGTCACATAAATAATTAATTCATGCGCAATTAAATTAATTGCTCCAATACAAAGTAATTTATAAATGATGCTAAAATAATTCATTAATTAAATTAATTAAGCCTACTTGAACCCAATCAAGCGCTACCAGTGCCACCTGTTTCAACAAACGTGCTCATTATACAACGGGCGCCATTTTGGATGACCAATCAAAAACAAATAGGGGTTAATTTTTCAATAGGTTAAGTCATTGCCCTATCTCACCGACTTTTAAAAAAATACTGATACATAATATGTCAATATTGTTAATCTTCTCTCTGACGACGACGGTTGGAATGACGTTCAGGCTTCATTTGTATATTGACAGTAAAAATAATATGTCTCACTACATAGTATAAAATAAAGTCGCTTTCTCCGTCCCTATGTCCCTATGTCCCTATGTCCCTATGTCCCTTTGTACGCTTAAATCTTTAAAACTACGCAACGGATTTTGATGCGGTTTTTTTTAATAGATAGAGTGATTCAAGAGGAAGGTTTATATGTATAATACATGCATAATATACTGAAGGATAACCCACAATAACCATTTTCCCGTGCGGAGCCGGGGCGGGTCGCTAGTTTTTTATAATACGAGGTGGACCGACGATCTGGTGAGGGTCAAAGGAGGCCGCTGGATGCGGACAGCACTGGACCGATTGTTATGGAAATGTTAGAAAAAGTAATTGTCAGCTGAAAAAGGTTTTTTTTTTTAATTGACCTATGCTTGTGTCGAAAAGGTACGACCAATCAAGCTTCACCGGACTTGGGCTGAAATAGTGACGATGCAAAACCAATATTTACGTCTGGATCGTATTAAGTGAAAGGAAGTGGTCTCAGTCTGCCCCTCCTGTAGAAAATGGATTCTGTTTGTATTATTGATGTTATTTTTATATTAGTTTTCGTTCATCTATCAGTGTCTCCTGAACGGCAATCGTGGTAAATCCCCGTCGCAGGTGGGTCCGGATTACTCGTACGTTGTCCTTATCGCGTACGTGCGCCATTTGTCGGATGTGACCTCTAGATGTATCTAAGGATGTCACCTGAAAGATCTTAATATTTGTCATAAATCCCTACTCATATTATATCACATTTATATGCGGAAGTAACTCTGTCTGTTTGTTACGCTTTCACGCCAAAATCATTTTGATAAAATTTATTTGGTACAGATATAGAATAGAGCTTGTGGAAGGATATAGGCTACCTTTTACCGCGAGAAAATACTTAATTACCACGGGAAAAGGTAAAGCGGGCGCAGCCGTGGGGTGGAAAGCTAGTTGCAGATATAATCAAAGATATTTGTCTATTAAAAGGTTTTTAAAGTTTGTGATGGGTTTTAATTTAAAATAGTTTTGCACTGTTGTTATTTCATCTTTCTAAAACCCAACGAGAGGGCGTAAAGGCGGCAGTCAATCGAATACTATTAAAATGTACGTTCCATGACGATAAAAATTTGGGGTAGAGTCTTCCGCTCCCCGCAAGTCCGGTAAAGCTTGATCCGTCGTAATTTTTCGACTCAAGCATAGGTTAATTAAAAAGAAAAAAAGAAAAAGGGGTAACAATATTTCTGTTCCTTTTCAATACATAAATGTGTATAAGGTTTCATAGGCATTTAAATTTCGGAAAGAGACAGACTATTCTTTAAGTTTAGCAAAAATAAAATAAAGGGGATTATGTTAGTAAGTAACACTTTATATTGTAAACACACGAAGAAATACATTAATCACAAGATGTATACATATATCAATACCATGCACATAATAGGTATAATATATTTTTTCTTATGTTACTTTGCTAACAAACTATGTATTTTTACTTATTAAATACGAAGTACACCGGGTCATTACCTAAGGGAAATAAAACCATACACTAAAAGGAACCTGAAGAATTCTTTAGGTGGTAGGCAACCCTACCCTAGCGAGACATGCTCGGCGCGAGTTACTGTAATGGGATATTCTTTTTACATCTGCTACCACTTACGTTTAGTCTACAAAGCAATATTCCAAGATGCGCAATTTGATAGGAAACTTGCCAAATTATGGTAGTACTATTCCATGATAAAGTGCTTTGTTGACGGTAAAATTAGGTATCAAGAATTTGTGTAATATATTATTCTACATGACGATTTTTTTCCCAACGGTCTATTTCGCGTGTCCCTACCATTATCTTGGTGGTTCGGGTCTTATATGAACACTAGCTTCCCCTCCGCGTTGATAGATTTTCCCGTGGAAATGAGGAATTTTCGCGCGGTAAAATTTAGCCTATGTTATTTCGCAAGTTCTATTCTATCTTTGTGCCAAGTTTCATCAAATTGGTTCAGCAGTTTCGTTCGGAGTCTATTCAATTATTAAGAATGTCATTAGGTATTTTTTTTACACCTTGGGTTACGTTATTGTAGATTTAGTATTTTTTTTGAAAATAAAATATAGTCTATTTTACTCAGGGATCATGTAGCTTCTCAACAGTAAAATATTTTTTAAGTCGTTTCAGTAGTTTCGGCTTCGGTGCCTATTCGATGTAATGAAACACACAAACAAACAAACCTTATTTTACTTACTTTACTCTGCTCTTGCTAAAGAAATCACGTTTCACCGTTCCAAACTGTAATAACTCAACAAGAAAATGTTTGTTGTTTATTTAGATAGGGTGTTCTATTAACACATAAATATTTTAATAATAATCTAATGTTGATCGACTCATCGACTCAAATAATGCTGACTATAAGATTTTTTCTGTTACCTACTTAATTTCTTTCACTCTGCCCTTTAAATACAAAATTTTACAATAAAATCTCTTTCTATCTCTCTTTTAATGTTATATGTAACATAGGTATGAGAATATTAAAATAAAAATGTCTCAATTTGTTCTGCAGCTAGATTTTAATTAACCCGGCGGGCATAAAATGTAAAGAGGCAATTCTCAATATGGCAGTAGAGTCGGGTGGTCGGATGTCGAGAGCAGAGCACACATCCAACTTTTTTCATTACCGGCAATGTCGAGGACAATGTTGCAATGAAAAGCTTTGCAATTTTACTTATTTGCATCATCACTTCCTCTCTCATTAGTAACTTTTTTTGGCTATGGTTTTAGACGTACTTTAATAATAATAGTTCAAAATAGTGAGCTGATGGATAACGAAGGCTGCTTCTATCAAACTCTTTGAAATAAGCTGATACACAAAGTATAGGTAAATACTCCACCACAGAATAAATAGTTTTCTTTAAAGCTTATCATAGAAAGAAGTATAAATTTATAAACTAAAATAAAATTAAATGAAATGAAACGAACCGAAACGAAACGTAATAAATAAAATAAAACTAAACGGATGCGCTGATTTTGATCTCAGTTTTTTTTTGTTTGCAAGATGTTACAATCGAGAGTGTTCTTAGCTATGATTTAAGAAAATATCTTCAGCAATTTGAAGATTATCAGCCTATTTCTAGTTGTTGAAAGGATCAAGTAACGATTTTGTGGCGGGGTTTTTAAATTTTAAGCTATAATATTACGAAAAAACAAATGCAGCTAAAACCATACATCTTTAGATACAATGCTAAAAACACATTATTTTCTATTTCTTTTACTGTGAATTGGCGAGACAGATTGATTTTGATATTAAGATAGATGGTGGCTTGAGACTGACACGAAAACAAAGAAGCCGAATTACATTTGCCAACGTTTTATTTAAATGTGAAATTGCGTTTTTTTATGTTAATTTATTCTTGCGATTGTTGACGCTGCTTGGTGAAATTGTAATTATTGTTATTAAAACACTTGTACTTGTTCCACAAAACTATTTTTTTTGACATGTATTTGTATTATAAATTTAATAAGTTAAACATTCTTATATTCTATACTATACATTTGGAATGTTATTTTTATTTACATTGTTTATGTTAACAGCTCATATATGTCCCCACCGAGGGGCTCGAGCCTACCCTGAAATCAGGGTGAATAGGCCTTAGTCGACCACGCTGGCCCAGTGCGGGTTGATCAACTTCACAACCTTTGAAACCTGTTTGCCACCAACCAAACAACAACCTTTTGAACCTTGTTTACATTGTTTATTTTGCTTTATTTAATACTGATGAATGATTTCGGAAAGTGATCATCTTAATCATTTGTTAGGAGTTCGAAAGAGGACAAATAGCGAACTTTAAAATATAATGTGATGTGTATAAATAATTAATATAAATAATGAATAATATAATGGCTTTTTTATTACAGTCCACTAGCGCCCTCATTTGATATTCCTTACTGAATAAAAATGGAAATTAATCAAAAATTGGGGGCCGCTATCAACTCTGCTTTATAATGAGGTACATCAGACTATGGATATGAAGTTGAAACTTAATTAATTAAAATCAGTTCAGTAATTTCGGAACCTATAAAATATTAAGACAATAAATCAGATTTTTCCTCTTTAAAATATTAGTATATTAGTATAGATGGGCTGAGCAAAACAAGATACCTACAGCTAATGTGCCCTTCAGAATGGACTGAAAGTACTGTAACCTTGGTTCGGTTACAGCGTGGAACGTGTCCCGCACTATAATTTGAAAGCAGCGTAGCTCAACTGAAACATAAAATAAAATTGGTAGTTCATTTTTATAATAAGGGATTACATGTAACACATATCAGAGTCCCTTTTTAAGCATTATATAGTACATGACTTCGCTCTTATAGATAAGGCAAAAAAAAGAAAGTTTATCAAAAAGAAAATAAGTAAAGGAATTAGGTGTTTACTAGGCTCGAAAAAGATGGGAGATGCATAATTTAATTTTAAATGAATGATAATTATTAATAATAAGCAGCGAAGCAAATCAAATTAAGTGGTATGTTTTCGCATGCTTGTTAAACTAGTGCAAACTACGCGCCAAATCGATGCTTGATGTCTCAAATTTAAGTCTCTAAATTGAAGTTTTCGTCTTTAAGAACGTAAACCCTTTTACAACAAATGGTTTTTAATTTCAAGTTAGAGCGAAGAATGTATGAATGAAGAATCGGGTCTATAGTGAATTTGTATGATGTATTGGATATCTAATGATTTGACAGATATATAACAACAAAATAATAAAAACAATAATAATAATAATAATATTGGGCAACAAAAGTTTAAAACTAGCCAGATGCAGAAGAAGAAACATAAATATTAAAATTTCAACAACAGAAATGTGGTGTATATTATTTTTTTAACCCATAAAATTGAATATTGACCGCTTACCTATTAAGCCATGTACCACCATACATAATATATGTGACGTTCCACGTGCAAAGGTACCTTATGTTATGGTCGGTATTGAGTTATGCATATCCCTGTAATCAGCAACTAATAAGCTACTCAAATCCAAAAAGATTATCTACTAAAACCCGCCATAAGTTACCTTTGCACGTGGCACGTCACACATAGGTATTTTGTTTATTTGAATACGAACCATACGGAGGAGATAATGCGGTCGAGTTTTACTATAAGTGACTCCTAGTTATTCAGAGAATATTGCTGGAACGTAGGAACTCAATCACAGGGTCAATATAAAGTTGGACATTACCTTCATGTTGAAAACTCAGCACATCCTTTCAGAGCAGAACCACCCATTTGTTGAGAAGTTTCGAAACTGGGTATGTTAAAAAAAACTTTTTAAACGATTTTTACGAAAATAATTCAAAATGTCGCTTTTTGAAATTGTTAAAAAATATTTATACGAGTATTTGTGGCGTTTATGACAATACTGACCACAAGAATGAAAACCTCGTTATTACGGAAAAATTTAACTTACTTTATACTATTAAGTATACTACATTACTAACAAACTTTTTGCAATACAACAAAGACTAGAAAAAACATGTCAAATGAGAAAAACGATGGTCACGGGATTTCAAACAATATAACAGACTAGCTTTACGCTCCGCGGCTCCGCCCGCTTTAACTGGTTTTCCCGTGGGAAAGAAGTATTTTCCCGAGGTAAAAAGTAGCCTATGTGTTAATCTGATGTATAAGTTTCATTAAAATCCATTTAGTAGTTTTTGAGTGAAAGAGTAGAAACATACATCCATACTCACAAACTTTCGCGTTTATAATATTAGTAGAATATGATAGATAGGCAATGATTTTAAGTTTAAGAAGCACATACAAAAACGTATATCACTACTTTTTTATTTTTAGCGAAAAATTAAGCATACCCATTCCCTCGTTTCGTCCACTACCGCCATTGAAAATTGCACGAGCCAGTTAAAAATAAAATTGCGACGCAGTTCCCGACGAGTATACGGAAACTAGAGCAGTCTTTTTCCATAAAATGTGTATCTATAGGTACTCGCGGTAACGGCAATCGATATAATGACATCCATAGAAAATGACCCACCTCGCCTAAAGGGTATGTTTGTCATCACTAAAACAAAGTCGCTTTCTCTGTCCCTATGTCCCTATGTATGCTTAAATCTTTAAAACTACGCAACGGATTTTGATGTGGTTTTTTAAATAGATAAAGTGATTCAAGAGGAAGGTTTATATGTATAATACATGCATAATATACTTACCTAAGGATAACCCACAATAACCGTTTTCCCGTGCGGAGCCGGGGCGGGTCGCTAGTAATGAATAAACTCAATAACTACAGAACCGATTTCAAAAATTCTTTCACCATTAGAACACTACATTCACCCTGAGTAACATAGGCTACCTTTTACTTCGGGACAATGCCTCTTTCCCACGAGGAAAAGATTGTTAACACGAGCGGAGCCGCGGCAGCAAGCTAGTATTTAATAAACTCAATACTCGCGTTGCGTCATAATTATGTTGTTTGTTGGAAACATAATCATTCCATCCCTCACCCCCCCACCCCACCGGGATTTGAAACCGGAACACCTTGAAGACAAAAGTTGTACCACTGTTAAAAGAAGAAGATATCTTGTTAATTCATGCAGGCTTGCTGAAGTTCATAATAAACAATAATGAATGTTAAGACTTCCACCTAAGAGACCCCCCACACTCTTTCAGCGTCGTCGTCGTGCCAGTATACAACGTTTTTTGCGAACACAACATTCTTTTGTTTTACTAGTCTATGATTGTATGCGCGACGGCAAGCGCTGCTAGCACGACGGCGATGCTCCAAAGACGCTAGTGCGGAGGGTCTCTAAGTTGTCTTTTCATGCGATGTGCAATGCACCGTCCACACGCATTTAATGCAGATGCACAGGCGATCTTACCGCACCATATTCCCCAAATACTCTACACGTGTTTCTTACTTTCTTCCCACCTTAGAGCATCATGTACGCTCACTACATAACGCTCGGGAGACTCGAGGAGCTGACAAACGCAATATAGTGACATAAGAGTCATAGTAGTTCATTATTACTCACTTCATTTTCCTAGCCTAGTGATTCTATTGGTGGATTTTTTCCTCGCACACCGCTTAGCTACCTCGCACAGCTCTGATGGAAAAGCAGCCTTACACCTTGATATTTTTCGTTACAAGCTTACTGGAGTTTTGTGCCGAACACGTTCATTATAAGCGTGGAAATAGCTAAAGATTAATCACAACTACAAGAAAATCTTGTTACTTGGTAACTATTGATCAGGGATGCATAATATGTGAGTATCGCTCGAAATGTTCGCCGAAGCGCGGAGCTTGGGAAGATTGGATTGTGAGTGAATAATAAAGTGGGTAAGGGATACGCCTGTATTGGATGAGGCCGGAACGGAAACTGATAGATTGTGTTACAAGTATTACGTCTTACTTGTTATCTTCACACTAAATGAAGTAGTCAGTTAAATTATTGTCGAATTGTTCATGAAACACCTGGCTAGGTGGTCAAAATGGTGAACCACGGCTGCACGGGTTGAGATTAGTTAATATTATTAATATTTTTTTTTTTTAAAGAAAAATTAAATAAAAATAAAAATAAAATTATGTAAACGAATGTAATTGTGGCCACGGATTTCCAGCAAATTCTGAATTCGACGGAATCGCGATTTGGCAGATTCGCTACATGACAGATTCTTGGATTGGACAGATTCAGAATTTGAACAGGCTACTTTTCCATTAAATAAATAAATAATAAATTTATTCATCAAAACTTAATCTAAATACAAATATCGAAACACAAAAAATATAAATGATCAAAAAATATTGCTGTGATACCTAAACTAAGAATTAACTTTGTGAATCATTGTGAGAAAATACAATAATCTAAACAAAAAATATATTATTATAATGCGGGCGCCGTTGACATCCGAAAGGAGGCTAACCTTAGAGTATAAATAGAAATATTTCAAGGAGGATAACATATTACGTTTTTTTTTGGATTTTTAGTTTTCTATTCTATTTTAGAATATGCGTAGTCATTCTGAGACCCACGAATGATACTCTATACAAAAGATATTTAGAGTAAGTAATAAGCGGCATACGAGTAAAGCATATATCATTTTGTGGAAAGAGCTTGCGCTATAAAAATGTGGTCTGCATATTAATCTCCATAGAGTAGAACCACTACAAAAAATATCGTGGAATGAACTGGGTTCATCAGGCTAAGAGGGAGCGAGGCGCATTGTGCGGTAGTAATCCATTACTGCAGTAATAGGCTGCGCTTGCAACCGACGGAACCGAGGTCGAAGCGGAACCAACTGTTGAATGTCCTAGGGTTGACAAGCCTTGATAACTGGGTCTATTGACGGCCCCGTAGCCTAGTTGGTAGTACATCTGCCTTCGAAACACAGGGTCGCGGGTTCGAATGCCGCTCAGAACATAATTTGGTCGTGCGTATTCTCTTATCCTATACTTCAATATGGCGGGTTTTTTTGACAGTTAAAATGTGCGACAAACTTTTGTCATAGCACTGCATGTTACGGGGGCTGGGCAAACTTTCGTATGATGAGCACTTGTGTTTGCCTTGTGTCTGGATGTTGTTTAAGTATGTATTTCAGTAATTTAGTTTGTTAATTAATGTAGCTGAGCAGAAAATTAACTTGTTTACTGAACAATATTTAAATGAAAATCATTAATATATTGTTTATTGAACATTAACTTTCATTTAATATTCGATTTACATTTAAAGCCTGCTTGCAAAGGCCGTAAAGCCTTCGGACTGATAAATTGCGATTCGATATTGAATGGGTGAATTATTACAGAGAAAATTACTTTATATGCAAGCAGATGATTATTTCATAAAATATAGTATGTCATTTTGGTAAACAATTGATATTTTACATAGGTTATATATATCTAGGGTTATATTTTTATGCCGTTTACTAATAATTTACGAATTAAAAAGGAATTTACTATGTTCCTACAGTACAGTCTGCTGCGCCACAACAAAAGCTTTAATTTCACTGTTTGTAAAGACGTATTTGATTTTTCGATACACGTAGGTAGAGATGAGTAGGTAATGCGTATGATATCACAAAAGTAATATCACCCTAAAAGGTAATGCAATATCACACATTACGTGAGTATTGTAACCAGTACACGTACACATCACACATTAGCTATTATGGAAGAAAATCAACTTCTTTCGGGTCAGTTATTGAAAAATAAAAACAAAAAGCACTTTTTTTGTGTGCTATCTAACTCGAGTAATGCTGTCGCGCCCAGGTAATGTTATGATAAAGTAATATGTGCTGACGGTACGGAATACTACAGAGCATTTCTTCGTACTAAGTAACAAATTTCATTTAACATTTCGGGTAATGTTTAGGGTGATGTGTAATGGTACGGGGTGATATCATCTTTTCGAAAGTAATGAATGAGTAATGTGATATGGCATTAAAACGTACTGTTTTGCGCATGTCTACACGTAGGCACATTATTTACGTCTTACGTACACTTTGTAATTAATTCATTGCGTAGTTAGGTGGTGGGACAGTTGAGTATTACCACAGTATTACATAGATTTTTGCCGGAGTGGATACCTAAAATTCTGAATTCTATCTATAATCATATACAAATATCTTAAATCATATACATCTATCTATCATTATATCATAGGTTAGGTTCTTTGAGTCGGCGTACAAATTTGTTTAGCAATAATGATCAGTAGGCTACAACCACCAGACAAATAGTCTTTGAGTAGTTCTTTGAGCACCCTCAAAATGTGGTCACAAGGTCTTAATTCCTAAACTATCGACCATACAATGTTGAAACTAAATAAAGATGATTCCTCATATAACTATGCGTACGATTTTAACATAAAACATATAAAATCATGTATAATATTTTGCAAAATAATATTTCAACATCGAAAACGGGATCAAAATAGTCGTTCTTCGCAGGTCACACTTGGTTCGCGCTCAAGGTAATCCTTGATAAGTTTTGCATTTAATGCGTAATTGTATAATTTATTACGTGGAATGAATATTTTTTTAACTAGGCACATATTTATAAAAGAATATTCATTCTATCTCTTTGTTTCGAAAAATTATATTATATAACATCTCTGTCACACGATTTCGCTGGCTTCGTGAGCGCTCAATGAAACTACACCTACCTTCCAAGAACGCAAACTTGTCGCTGCAAATTTTAGCTTGCAGATACTTGGTAGTGACCCAGCATCAGTGGAGGACACCAGTGTACTCATCGCTTCAAAACGAAATAAATACGAGGTAAGTTATTCTTCGAATATTTTCAAGTTGGGCTGGTCATGTAACTTTCATGCGCATATGTAGAAAGATATATTATGTTATTATCAAAAAAATATTTTTAATAAAAAGAAGATAGATCGAGCGAGTTTATTGTCTTGTACTTAATTTGTAAACTTACTTATTACTTTTATCATAATTCTCAAAAATGTGTTATTTTTGTAACTTTCGTGGCCCAATTTTCGTGGACATTTGACCATGAAAGTTACCTGATGCACCACGAAAGTTACAAATGTCCATTAAATACTCCTTATTTCTTGTGATGCAGTTATTGCATTTGCCCCTAATTATACCGAAAGCTAGAAATAAAATATTCTAGCACGTTTGATGTGTTTTTTTCTATGTAATATGTAATTCTGTTTAAATGCTCTCTCGTAGCTAATTTCATAATTTAGTCAGCACAAAAGTCAGTTTTTTAATATTATTGAATGAGTAAAAACTTTCAAAGTCAACTTCAATAAGTTTTACTGTAAAATTTTGTTTTCAGATTACTTTCGAACGGAAACTATGCCATCACAGAGTTCAGAGGAGCGGCGGGAGAAGAAACATGCAATATCTCTGTTATTTGTTCATTGATTTACATTAAAAACTGTACACATTGTTTTTAGTCCTTTTTTAATTTACATCTATTTATATTAAGATTGCATTATAAAAAAAAATCGCCACGAAGGTTACGCGGAGAATGTTTTCTGAAGAACTACTCCTTTACATTTTGTATTTTAATGTCGTGCCACCCCTGTACCTACCTCGGCTGTAACTTACAGTTAATAGGAACAGTGGTACTAATTGAGCCGTGGGAGGATGTAAATGAGAATCTAGTGCAAGCTGTATAGAGGCGCTTTTACAGTGGGATTTATGAAGGCCTGGTACGTGTATGGCCTTTCAATGCGTGGGTTGGGTTGGCCTTTTCATTGAAGACATATGTTTTCAAAAGAAATATAGGCAGGAAGCTCATGAAAATCCAATTTGCACAGCCTCGATCCTGTGTCTCGAAGGCAAGTGTACTACCAACTAGGCTACGGGCCGTCATGTTTTGCCTTTAAATCACAAAAATGGTCATAATTTGCCACCCGCAAGTTCTCTTCAGTCGTCCCGTGATCATGATGCATGCAACTGCATCGAAATATCGGGCACTCACACAAAATAAATACTACGGTAAATATAGAATAGAATAGAATAGAATAGAATAGAAAAGGTAGAAGCCAGAAATTTTTCTATTTATACTCTAAGGGTAGAAGATAGAATGTTGTAATTAAACATGTCAAAATCAGTTCCATTCATCCCGTTTAAATCTTAATAGTTATAATTTGTCTATTGCCTTCTTCCTTAGTAAGAAATAGAAAAAATATTATTTCATTTTTCAGCCTATCTGTCTCATTCCAATCTATATAGACTTCGTTAAATTCTGAGTAATAAAAACTGATTACTCGTTTGAGATAGTCTAGTCTGATTTAACTAGATTTATTCCAATTAATTATTCTTTGATATTTGATCCAATTGTCTACTACCAACCTCGTGTAGACTAGTACTCAACTTCAAAGGTAGAAGCCAGAAATTTTTCTATTTATACTCTAAGGGTAGAAGATAGAATGTTGTAATTAAACATGTCAAAATCAGTTCCATTCATCGGTTTCAATTCGCAACTTTATTAATCGAACTTAAATTATTAGGATTACTCTCTTTGTACGTCAAGGGTATCGAAAAACATATGAAAGGTTTTATAATTAAAATAGTATTTTGTAATAAATCCCTTGATAAGCGAATCCTCTTCGATGAAGCTGTGGGACTGTAGTTAGGTATACGGGGTTATTTTTAATCAGTCCACACATTTTGTGTACACAGTTCATATCACTACCAGATCATATAATTATGACGAAATTTTTTTATACTTGTTGCCCCTTTTAACCTTCCAATTAAATATGTCTAAGAGTGTGTATGTATACAAAGTTTCAAGAAAGTTGGAGCAAATTAAATGTCTTCCCGCGCAAAATGGTGATATTTAATTTTTTTTGTATGTCACGTGATAAAATAAAAACATACGGGTTATTTATTTTCAATAATCTATGTCTATCTACAATATGCTTACTGACTAAAAAGAAGTTGTTGAATACAAGTTATACTAGAGTGGATCGCGTATCAGAAATTTTCCATAGCGGCTATAATAATAGATGCGAACAAATTATAACGCGATCAATACTTTTTTAAATTTAAATTTTCGATGATAGTTTTTCATTGTAAACACAACACTTCCAAAAACTATATAAAAAGGTTATCATGTGCGTTTTAATTTAACCATATCTCATTTTGTATGAAAACGTAATTACATAAGTACAGATTCACAATTCTTTTAAAAATACGCTTTAGCTTTACTCAAAGAACCCTAAGCGCTTGAATCTCAGCTTGCAGCGCTGTCTTGCTAACAAATGAGTTCCTCGCAGTTTGCTCTAATCTCAGCTAGCCACTCGTCACTCGACGCTATTCCACCAGTTTAATAAGCGCTTTAAAGCGCACGATGGATCGCTCTTTAGAACAAGCGCTGAACAAAATTGCTGCTGACGTTTATGTCAGATAGATAAAGACTACGGCGTAGTAATTTGCTACGTGTTGCTACGGAAATGCCTACGAAGACGACCTAAAGCAAAAACCAGCGACATTACTTTTCTTATTTCTAGGGCTCACAGTGCTTTTTATCCTCGCCTCGCTTTTATTGAATTATGTCTGACGCAATTCGGGGCTGATATATGTCTTTTCACAGTTATAAGTTAGTGTATCATAAAATCGTTTGTAATAAATTGAACAGATTTTCATATGCGTTATCAAAATTAGCTAAAGTTGCCAGTAGAGAAACAGCTCTGACGGCATATTATGCATATATTGAGTCAGTGTTACGGTATGGAATTACAATATGGGGTAACAGTACCAACTCGCCTAAAGTCTTTATTGCCCAAAAGAAAAACATTCGGTCCATAGTGGGAGTTGCCTCTGATATATCTTTATTTAAAATGTATATGTTATTAACATTCATTTGTTTTTTGTAGGTTGAAATATTTTCGGGAACTGTCGCTCGAAATGATTGTTGGGACCTAAGATAAATGTGTTCCAAACGGCTCTCCTAATTTTAATTTTTTTAGCGTAGGTAGTTGGACCGTAATTAGGTATGTTGTTAGTATATTTGAGAACCTTGCTAAAAACACTCTTTGTTCTAAATTGCAAAAAGAGCTTAAGTCGGCTTACAATGAAAATAAACTAAAATCACATTGGGCCTTGTAAATAGAGATACGCCATTGTTTGCAGCACTGAATACCCAAAATCCCGTAATCGTCACGCGACACACATGGATAAGTTATTTTTATTCTTTGTTTCTGTTTGCTTTCCTTTTTTGGTGATTTGGTATACAGGGTAGCTTGCTTAGTAATTACTGTGATAGTTGTATGTCAGGTGTTGTTCCTTTACGCTCACATTTTTTTAACACTAATCAAGACATTAATACATATATAGAGTGTGTACATGTAAAATACAAAGGCTTTTCGTCCGCGCAATATGGATATTCTCTAGGAATATGGAGTGCATCCGATCACTGATTAGTAATTACTGTGTAATCGATATTCTGTGCGCCCAACTCGCTCGCAATTATTGTAGAGCGACATCGGATATTTCGGACTCGATTCTGACGGACTTTTGTTTACTTAGCGAGTGGGTTTCAAGGTTAACCTACCTCACAAACCCTGGTGTCAGAGTTATTGAGCCGCCTTTGGCTTCTGACATTCGTGCTTTCAAATTACATTGAAAATATCACAACAAAGAGTATCTAACTATTCAGATTAAAAACTGGATGTTTACTACGGTATTTACTGTTTTATGTGAGTGCACGGTAAATATCCCCTTTAAAATAAAACTTAACAACATTAGAAATATTAAACTAACTGTTTGTTACGTTTTACATGAGGAATGATGATGATTTTTTACCACGGGAATATATCTCACTTCCTCGGGAGAAGATCAAAATTTTTGCTGAGACGCACCACGCAGCCACCACACGGCGAGAAATGAATAGTTAAACGGATAGAGTCTGTGGTATACTACGATAGCGTCCTCGAGAATCGCGTCCATTTACTGAGTGTAAAATGAAAGCAGGTAGTTTGCTGCACGTGCCCTTAGTATTTATTAATCTGTGCCTTAGTCGCGCTGAAATTCACGTGTAATTTTACACTATACTAGCTTTCTGCCGCGGCTTCGCCCACGTTAACAGTTCTTCCCGTGGAAATGAGGAATTTTCCCGCGGTAAAAAGTAGCTTATGTTACTCAGGGTGAATGTAGTTTTATAATGGTGAAATTTTTTTTGAAATAGGCACAGTAATTTTTGAGTTTATTCATTACAAACGTACACACAAAAATAATATTCTTTCCTCTTTATAATATTAGTATGATTGCGTATTAGATAGATAGATAACACGTACTCGTACATTTGAGATCATATTTTATGCTACACTGAATGACAACACTCTTATTTGTGTTTTCTGCAGTCTTGCGTGTGAAAAGTTGTCAAACGCGACATAGTGACATTAAAGCCATAGTAGTTCTGTCACTTTGTCGCGTTTGACAGCTTCTCGAGCTTCTCACGAATTACGTAGTAAGCCTGCTGTTTCTAATAAACCTGAAAATTGTTTTGAATACAATGTTTCATATACATTATGTAGGTATATTAAATTCTTTCAGTGATGCATTCATGCTTCTTATGTTAATAAAACTGCTTATCTATCTCCCATAAAGTTTATCAGAAAATAATAGTTGTCGTATCTCCCGTATTCCTCTACTCTATATTGGAGTTTGGACAGTAATGACCACGGCGATTACAACTAATTGATACAATTTAGTATTGTTCGTGTCGATCGAAAGCCGAAGATATCACTACATAGTATAAAATAAAGTCGCTTTCTCCGTCCCTATGTCCCTATGTCCCTATGTCCCTCCCTTTGTACGCTTAAATCTTTAAAACTACGCAACGGATTTTGATGCGGTTTTTTTTAATAGATAGAGTGATTCAAGAGGAAGGTTTATATACATATATACATGCATAATATACTGAAGGATAACCCACAATAACCATTTTCCCGTGCGGAGCCGGGGCGGGTCGCTAGTAAATTAATAAAACATTTACTGAACTGTTTGTTTGAATAGTTCAAAGTTCAAATTGAATTTATTTTTGACATTAGGATATTTACATCACTTAGCTAAGTCAGTTACATTTTCTTTTTTGGCGAGTCGACAATTTGGCTGTCTTCTGTGGAGAAGAACTCGCCGGGAGAAACTCCACAGGCGTTGCATCTTTTCAAAATATTTTTACAAAATTATAAATTAGCTAAATTTTATACAATTTTATTGGTACATAAATAATTATATAAAAAATCTATAATATAGTTACATATAGTCGAGTTAGAAGAAGAAACGCTGCATCAAATTTTATCCCAAAAAGTGCAAACGAAATATTGGATTGGAGGAAGGCAACCAGTCAAAGTTTAACTTTAAATCTTTATATTTGAATGAGTATGTTGAAAAACGACGACTACATTAATAAAAATACGGGTGGTTTAAGGTCGCAGTTATTAAAGTTTGTCGATCATTCACTATTTTATATAAATAAATATTATGTGGGGACATCTTACACACGGTCATATGACCCCAAAATAGGCAGAGCAAAGTAGGAGTATTATCAAAACTAAGGTAATACATACATATTCATTTCTACCAAGCAACCCTTAAAAGACCAGTGTCTTGCCGGGATCCGAACCCGGAACCTTAGTAATGCGAGACAAGCATTTTACCACTCGGCTGCAAAAGCTGTTGAGTAAGAATATGAAGTAAGAATTACTTTATGTTTCCTCTTATAGAAAGTCGCCGGGTCAAGGGTGTATTTCAAAATGCTCTGTTTATTTATTTACTCCAAGGACTTCACAGTTGGGAATATGTGTGGGCTGGCATTGAAAGTGACGCCTACACTACAGCACTTAAGGGGCGACACGGCGTGATTTAACTTGCGACAATTACAAGGAGTTTAGGAATCACCTGTCATTTGACATGCCAATTCTTTTAACAATTTACGTTTTGCAATCGCATGTTAAGCGGATACTTTCCGTGTTACCGGAAAAAGATTAAACACGTGTTGAAAGCGTGTCTAAAAAATCTTCTCTGAGCTTTTTCGTACAAGCTTTTTAGACCATCGTCCTATGGTGTGTTTAAACTTTTTTTGTGGTAGACCCTTTGTGTTTTGGTAGAGGCATTATACATTATTTCAGGATGCAAGTGGCAGCTAAGCAAATACTGCAATCTAATCATTCATTTTACACACGTTATTGTAATCATACTATTATTATAAAGATGAAAGATTTGTATTTTTAGAGGAAAGTGTGTGTATGTTTGTAATAAATAAATTCAAAAACTACTGTGCCGATTTCAAAAATTCTTTTACCATTAGAAAGCTACATTAGCCTTGAGTAACATAGGCTACCTTTTACCGCGGAAAAATGCCTCATTCTCACGGGAAAAACTGTTAACGCGGGCGGAGCCGCGGTGGAAAGCTAGTTTATATTAAACACATTCTAAAATAATGTAATTTTAAAAATAATACATGTTTAACAATACTGTGAAATAAGTACCTAGGTGTTTTAATAACAATGAATGGTCTTTAGAAACTCCGCGCTCTTTTTTACCCCATTTTGGATCACGACATAATTCAAGCAGGAAATTAGCAAGGCGCAAAAGATAATCTCATTAGTTCCTTCCCTCTCCTTTTTACGTTTCCAGTTCTACGTTTCCAGTTCTACCCACTAATTGCAATAAGTTAAGTGGTGAATCGCCGAGCGGTTACGGCTGGCCGTTTGTTTTCATTTCATTGTGAGGCGAGTGGTAGGTCAAGGTTTGCAGTAAGCATTATTAATAAAGGTTTAAATATAAGTTATTTTTTAAATAAAAAATATAATGTGAGTTTGGTTTTCAAGTCAGGTGAAGCTTGATTAGTCGTACTTTTTCGACACAAGCAAAGTTCAATAAAAAAAAATGTTTGGTTTAGCTTTCTGAATACACGTTTTGTGAAAAGAGGGATGAAGGAAGATGTCATTAGATCTATAAAAATGTGATAAGTGGGGACATCTGGTCCCTAACTGATATACAGACATACATACAAATATATAAATAATCAATAACATCCAGACACAAGCAAATATAATGTGCTCATAATACGAATGTCGCCCTGAGCGGGGATTAAACCCGAAAACCTTTGCTTTGCTCCCAAGTAGTAGCCTACGGGGCCGTCAAAATAATAGGAGATTTTTTGACAGCTTCAAATTAAAAACAAGACGAGCGTTCTTTAAGATTTCCATAAATGACGCTAGTAAAATAATGAGAACAGTGAGATTTATTGAAAACTTTTTGACTTTTTTTACTCGGATTGTACTGACTGAAATTAATTTTAGGATAATTTGAATGTTTTTTATAATCCATTACTTCTGCTTTTACTACCTCACTATTTACTAGTGCCATCTGGTGAGCCGTTTTGTAAGGATATATTTTTCTTAATTTGCTTCTGGAAAATTTCCCAATAGATTGTTAATTAATACGAGTAAAAACAGAATTCTTGTGCATATTTTTCTGACTGGCTTCAGTAAATGAACTTTCTAGGCAAGCCTTCATTTCCTCGTTTCAAAACCTCATCAAAATAAAGCAGCTTTTTGAAATAGGCAATCTGGAGTTACGTTTATTTTCCTTCTTTTTAAAAAAGATTCGATACTAATTTTAAAGGTTGGTTATTAAGGAGTCGTGTTTTTAAAGAAGCGTTTTTTGTATAGAAATCATCAAATTAGAGCAAATAATACTAAATAGTAGTCCTTACCTTAGAGTTATTCTTTTGTTGATAGCAACAATTATAAGCATATATGTTAAAGATAATATTAAATTACAAAAAAGATTAAAGCCCCGCAAAAAAACCTTGAACATATCAACAACAAGAAAAAAGCTGATAATCTTCAAATGGCTGAAGATATTTTCTTGGATCATAGCTAAGAACACTCTCAATTGTGACACCTTGCAAACAAAAACTAGATCAAAATCGGCGCATCCGATTAGGAGCTACGTTGCCATAGACAGTCAGACTGACAGACAGACACACACGTCCAATTTATAACACCCCCTTTTTGTCAAGGATTAAAAATGAGAGACACTTTGAAAAGTTCAGTTCATTATTAGTATTATATTATCTGTGGTTTTGTTTTGAAAATAGAAACGATCTCTTTATAAATGAATAAACCCGCGTTCAGAGAATGTTAATGCAATTATAATATTAATTGAATTCCTGCTACTTTCATATCGGGAAGACGTCGCGTCGCTTAAATTGCTTGTCTTACGCATTTATTTAAGTGGCGTGTAAATTCAATTAAAATTAACTGTTTTTGTTATCGGCTTATATTCTGTCAGGGTTTAAACAAGAAGAGCATCAATTTTTTACCGTTGTAGGACTTGACTCCCGCTTTCTTAAAAAAATCCATAATATATCCTCGGGATAAAACATTAAGCTGTTGTTTTTGTTTTTTAACATACCACGCGAGGCTTGATTCCAACTTTATTCTACACTTGTTTTCTGCCGTGGCTCCGCCCGCTTTTATAGTTTTTCCCGTGGGAATGAGGCATATCAAAGGGTAAGGCAAATGTAGCCTATGTTACTCAGGGTGAATGTAGCTTTCTAATGGTGAAAGAATTTTTGAAATCGGTTCAGTAGTTTTTGAGTTTATTTATACACACAGCCACACACACAAATACAAATCTTTCCTCTTTATCTTTCCTTTTATAATATTAGTATGATAGCATGACTGTTCATATTTTAGTTTTATATGAAGAATGAGGATTGTTTTCTTCAGCCGTTTTGCATATTGCCATATTTTACGAAATCAGCAATATTACTTAATACTTATCATGAATGCGATTGTTCTACTTCCACGCCTAAAAGAATTAACATTAGTTAACTACCTATTTAATCATGACTTGTTCGATTCGAACGTCAAGATAAATTCGAAAGCTATTTTATACAAATTCAATTTCATTTTATTAATTTATTCATGTAATAGGATTACTTGAATCGCTTATTACTGTCGAAAATGTGTGATGAACTGGCAACTGGTACTTAAATAGAGAAGAATGTACCTTCGTTATAGTAGAAAAATATATTTCGCATGGGAAAATTTCTAACTATTGTACTACAAATTACAAAGAGTTAAAAATAATAATAGTTGCATAGTGCGGTAATATGCGTCAACGACGACATTCAAAATTTGCCATGTAGTTTTTTAAACTGAGGGATTTTTTTACTCTTTGTGGTATTGTGTTGAAGGCTTGTGAATAAACGTATGTAAAAGTACGCCGGTAAGTAGCGGTTATTGAATCATCACCGCGGGCAGCCTTTCAGTAAACCTTTTCGAATTATTTATTCACTACCCTTTTGGGTAAAATGCTACTAATCTTATTGATGCAAATATTTGGATATTTATAAGATCACAAACGAAAGGGATTCGACGAAGAAATGCTTGCATGTTTTTTTTTTACCGGAAAAGAACATCTTTCTCATAAGAAAACTTATTTGCGTAACAAATAATTAAAGAAAAGTTAACAAAACATGTTTTTTTTTTGTAGACAGGCGTCTTTTTTTTAATTGTCCTATGCTTGAGTCGAAAAAGTACGACGGATCAAGCTTCACCGGACTTGCGGTAACAGAACGTGCAATAGCGATCATCGCGCGATCTTAAGATGTATGGAGAAAACGTGTTATCACGCGATGGTCTATTAGGACACCTATTCGACATCAATAATAATGTTTGATCGCGCGAATACGCGATGGCGTATCGCTTACTCGGACGATGCCATAGCGTAGGCTGTCTACGGCGTAGACGGACTACGCCGTAGCGTCGTGTCGTCGTAGCAAGCATAGATGAAATATCAATTTTAGATCAATGTAATTAATATTTATTTTAATGGATTTGCTTTTTACAACAGTATTGAATTACACAATCATAAATATTTCTTACTTTCTTTCAATTAATGTGTAAATAAAGCTGTGTAGTCCATCGATATTTATAATCCATACCTATTTCTTCGGCAAACAAATAGCTTAGTTTAGCTTAGCCTAGATTAGTTTGGGATTGTTGTGTGTGCGATATACTCATAATATATTGTATGATATTGTACTACGTATTCTACTAATATTACTACATTAGGGTTTTGTTATCATTAGGTACGAATAGTCTATTTATTACCACTTAGTATGTTAATCATTACTTATAAATTTTCTCTTCTACAGCAATAATAATATATTATTCAAAATCGTATGTTATATAATACTTATATCAGTTATACATACTTATACAAAATCTGTAATAATTAAAACAATAACACGAATATTAGTTGATCTGCTTGAGTATTAGAAGGTTGCGGCGGGTCGCTGTAAACTACGACCCGCCCCGGCTCCGCACGGGAAAATGGTTATTGTGGTATATCCTTAAGTATATTATGCATGTATCTACATATAAACCTTCCTCTTGAATCATTCTATCTATAAAAAAAAACTACATTAAAATCCGTTGCGTAGTTTTAAAGATTTAAGCATACATAGGGATATAGGGACATAGGGACAGAGAAAGCGACTTTGTTTTATACTATGTAGTGATTAACAGACAGTAATATTATTATATTCCTAGAAACATGATCTCTAATTGAGAGCTCACGTTTGTAAGTAAAGTTATAAGAATCACTTTTTGTACAAAAAATAAAATAAAGAATTATTACAAAGCTTATTCATTTTCTCATTCCACATTATTATACCACTTGATACTCCAAACATTTCTTTCCGGAACGGAAGCGGATATGGCATTGGTAATGGCAGAGCATCAGGTTGCCCATTAGGCTAAGCGATTCCGAGCCGCGAAGTGTCGGTATAACTTATAAACAAGACGCCGCCGCCCCGCCGTAAAGTTCCTATTTTAAATTCAAGGAAATGTTTTTTTTTTATTAGAATGTTACTGGCTGTTTTCAAGTTATATGGTAGAATAATCACAAATAAACGTATCACAGAATATAATATTATCGGGAACCGTGATATCGTGTCAGAACTTCTGACTTCTGACTCAGAAGCCATCAATAATTTTGACACTAGGGTTTTTGGCGTAGGTTAACTTCGACACCCACATGATAAGTCAAGCAAACATTTAGTAGATTTTAATTATTACAAAAATAATGGCGGCAACGGCAGCGATCTTATCCCGTGCAACTTATTAGCTTATTTATACTTATCGTCTGTTAAATAAGTCAAGCAACCAAAGCTAAAAAGAATAAAGCCCGTCAAAAGAAATAAGAAACCTCGCCATATTGCGGAATTACAATGGAACTAATTTTATAAGGGAAATTGTTGCAATAGTCGTAAAAATATACCCCGAAGCAGGTTTCTTATTTCTTTGATCAGGCTTTAGATTTCTTTTAGTCCCGCCCATGTTCAAAGAAAACTTTCATTTTAACGGCGTATTAAAAATAACCTGTTTAATTCAAAATCAAATCTAATTTAACTCTATCGGACAAAAACGTTCCATTCATAGTATTACCACAGAATAAATAATAGTGTATTATTACCAGTACCCCTACCATGAGTTGCTAACGTAACTTACGCGCTCGATATCGACTACGTAAACGTGCATTTAGTATGGAATTAAAACTACGCCATCTATTGACAGTTATCTGAAGTAAAATTTCTCCATACTAAATGCACGTTTACGTAGTCGATATCGAGCGCGTAAGTTACGTTAGCAACTCATGGTAGGGGTACAGGCTTTATAGACTCAGTCATGACTATATAGAAAAAAGAAATATTCCAATTTGGCGGCTTTCCAAAAGACACTCCGTTTTAATGGACCAACGACACGACGATGCTAATACGAGTAAATGAATTAGCTAAGCGTAAATAGAACTATAATTAAATATCCTTTGTAGAATAAAATAATATAAATGAGTCTTCCAACAAAAACATGAAATGTATGAATTAGAAATGGAGCCAAGTTTATTATTTTGATTTCTCCGACAAAAAAAATCAATATGTAAATGGGTGCCGCCAAGTTCTTCAGAAAATCCTGATATTAATTCCATCATCATCATTAGCAGCCTGCGGCAGTCCACTGCTGGAGGTTTCACTCAAGGCGCGCCTTTTGGCCCGATCCTTGGCCGCACGCAAATAACATTAAAATTATATAATATAAAAATGTTTGTTCTTATATATCACTTTAGATATTTTAATAGCTGAATTAAGTAGACATATTAAGCCTCAACATGGCTACTTTTTCTACCTAACTAATTTACTAGAAAATATAATAAATTTACTATAATATACTGATTCTACCGAATTATTTTCTCAGTACATACATTGTTATTCCTATGACACCTTTCTCAAAACAGGATATCCCCAATATTCTCCAAGGTAGAGCTGGACCCTTGTCTAGATCGCTACATGACATTTTCAAAGTAGGTATCTACAGAGCGGATCTGAAGTTTTGTTAATATCTGAACATTATTTATAGAATCACAATGTGCTAGATGTCCTGATAAATTCCGTCTATAAAGAGATACGATAGGTAGATTTTACTTCCATAAACACAGCAATAGAGCAGTTTTAACTTAGAATTATAAGACAACATCGTAGAGTCGTCTACTTGAAAAACATAGATAGGTAGGTACTTTGTTGTTCCAAGCTACTTTAGTGTAACTACACACAACTTAATTCTAACGAGTTCCCTAGAATAAGGCCCTTTGTTTATGACACATCTCAGCAGTATATAATAGTAAGAGTTCTACCAACCATACAACAAAGAAATCTAATTATGTAATATTCTGTGGTAATATTCGTTTTCCGCCTCTCGGCTTCGCCCGCGTTGAGAGGTTTTCCCGTGATAAATATATGGGACATCTCACACACGGCCATCTGGTCCCAAACTAGGCAGAGCCTGTAACTATGGGTGTCAGACAGCTGATATACATACATATTATGTACTAGCGACCCGCCCCGGCTCCGCACGGGAAAATGGTTATTGTGGGTTATCCTTCAGTATATTATGCATGTATTATACATATAAACCTTCCTCTTGAATCACTCTATCTATTAAAAAAAACCGCATCAAAATCCGTTGCGTAGTTTTAAAGATTTAAGCGTACAAAGGGAGGGACATAGGGAGGGACATAGGGACAGAGAAAGCGACTTTATTTTATATTATGTAGTGATAGTGATGTAGATAAATACATATATTATTAATACCCATAATATCAATATACAACATCCAGACACAATAATGAGGAATTTTCCCGCGGTAAAGGGTAGCCTATGTTATCCAAAAGTCTATTTTATATTTATACCTAGTTTGATTAAAATCGGTTTAGTAGTTTCGGAGCCTATTCAATGCAAACAAACAAACAATCAAATTTTTCCTCTTTAGTATAAATAATTCAATAAATTCATTAAATATGAGGACGTTTTTTTAATTGACCTATGCTTGTGTCGGAAAGGTACGACCAATCAAGCTTCACCGGACTTGCGGGGGAGTGGAAGACTCTACCCCAAAAAAATATATGAGGACGATACGGTACTATCGCTTTTCCTTTGAAATGTATGTTACAGTAAAAACTCATAACCGGTCAAAACAAAAAAGCTTTCTTGAATTTATGAATGAATGAATATTAAAGAATATTTATTTCTTGTTTCTTACACGCAGTATAGTTTATCCAATATGCCATACCTTGTTCCGATTTTATAGAGTTGCTATTCACAGTATCGTAATGCCTATAAAATTTTATAAACATAAAAAAAACACACACACACATAAAGCATAGTAGTATTTAAGTAATACATAAAGCATTTAATCATTCCAACTTAAAATAGTTTGTTACATAATATAACACTTTATTAATGATTTTCATGGTAAAACTGTTATAATTTCACTGACTGCCATAACTTTTTATTTTACTTGAACTCTAGTTTGAATTTAAACGCAAAAGTGGTTATGGCAGATTTTGGCAGTCAAATCTGGAGTTGACCGGTTATGAGTTTTGCCTGTGAGACATACACGTGTTACGTAAAATTGCTTTTGTTGTACAATGTACAAGGTGCAATTCTCTAGAGAATTTCATTTCCTGGAGATGGATCGATGCAATGCTATTCAATATTCCTTTTCAGGTCATCTTAACTTCCTTCAAAGCGTTTCATGCAAAGAGGTTAGTTGGGGTAGCAAAGTTAGGCTTTGTAGGTCTGCTGTGGCTGGGCTGAAATATGGATTTTCATAATAGAACACCAATATGACGAAATATGTTTGGACAGTGCAACATACCTTTTTTGTTTGTTTATTGAATTAAATTAAATTATTTTTTTTAATTGATGAGATCCGCAGGCGAACCAGAGTCACCGACATAGCCCGAAGAATCGCTAAACTTAAGTGGCAATGGGCTGGGCACATTGCGCGTAGAACCGACGGCCGTTGGGGCAGAAAGGTTCTTGAACGGCGACCGCGCGCCGGAAGACGTAGTGTGGGCAGGCCCCCCACGAGGTGGACCGACGATCTGGTGAGGGTCGCGGGAAGCCGGTGGATGCGGGCAGCGCAGGACCGATCATTGTGGAGATCCTTGGGGGAGGCCTTTGTCGATGAGATGATTGAATTAAACTAACTTTTTCCAGCAGTGGACGTCTTTCAGCTGAAATGATGATGATGATGATTGAACTATATCTTATAGGCTTGCCTGGAAGAAATTGGTTTAAGCAATAATGCCGCCGGTTGCTACGGCTATAGATTATAAGTTATAATTGTACATTCTCTGTTTGCGTGCAATGAAGTATTTGTATTGTATTGTATAGGCTAAATTAAAGTAAAGGAGGGACTATTTATTTATTTATAGCTAGATCATAACAGCTATTATTATGAACGAGGCAACTACCGAGCTAAGTTTTACTACAAACTTGATCAAAACTTTGATTTGATCAATTTCAAATTACGTTTTTTTTTATTCTTCTGATATTCAATCTTCTAAATCTATTTTGTTTATGTCCAAAGTTCATCAAACAATTTATAGTGCAAAGAATTACAGGCGCGGCGCGAAGGTCACAGCGGACACGACCCCCCCCCAAAATCTAATAATAAGAGAAAATTTCTAGCTATCCCCCCAACAGCGATATTATTCCATTTGTTTTATAGGTAATGTATAAAATAAAATTGTGTCTTGTGCAATAGGTAATGTTTATTTTATTCCAGATACCTATTTTTTATTAGCGTAGTGACTCTAGTAGTTTTGTTAAAAAATAAAAAAATGAAGACAATAAATTATTTACTTTGTTACATAAAACGACATTTCTTTCAAGAATACCTATCAAGATATCAAACGTTTACGTCGCAACTCTTGCAAAAGTAGGTATTGTTGACGCTTATCGCTAGTCAGTTGTTTGTTTCAGCTATCTGTCCTGTCTGGAACCGGTACCCAACCCGCTGTGACTAGCCATGACGTCACAATAACAACTTGCAGACATATCGACTACAAGAGTTGCAATGTCATCTTTATGGATACATTTTTAAAATAGGATACTTCTGTAGCACTAAGTATTTAAATGCAGGAACTCACTAAAGTCAAGTCGTGTATTACGAAAACTAATATTTTAAACACGAAAAAATTGTCATAGATTTAATTAGTTAGTACTATGAAAGCGTAAGCGGAATAACGTTTTCTATTCGATGCAGCAAAAAAAGTCTACTTCTCTGTGTTTTTGTCTCTCTCTGTTACGCGTTCACGTGAAAAACCATTTATACGGTTTTCTAGAATTGCATAATTGAGGTTATGCTTGCCTTTATGACGTGACATAGGATACTTCACTATGAGTATCCTATGTTACGTCATATACTCTTCACTATGCAATTCTAGAAAACGGTATAAATGGTTTTAATAGAATGGTCTGACATCAGTCCAAATCGGAATCTGTCCAAAGTGGAATCTGTCCAAAGTGGAATCAGTCCAAATCGGAATCTGTCCAAAGGATAATCTGTCCAAAAGTGGAATCCGCCCAAATCAGAATCTGTCCAAAGTATAATCTGTCCAAATTGGAATCTGTCCAAAGTGGAATCTGTCCAAAGTGGAATCTGTCCAAATCGGAATCTGTCCAAAGTGGAATCTGTCCAAATGAGAATCTATCCAAAGTGAAATCTGTCTAAAGTGGAACCTGTCCAAATCGGAATCTGTCCAAATCGGAATCTGTCCACAGTGGAATCTGTCCAATGTGGAATCTGTCTAAAGTGGAATCAGTCCAAATCGGAATCTGTCCAAAGTATAATCTGTCCAAAAGTGGAATCTGTCCAAATCAGAATCTGTCCAAAGTATAATCTGTCCAAAGTGGAATTTGTCCAAAGTGGAATCAGTCCAAATCGGAATCTGTCCAAAGTGGAATCTGTCCAAAGTGGAATATGTCCAAATCGGAATCTATCCAAAGTGAAATCTGTCCAAATCGGAATCTGTCCACAGTGGAATCTGTCCAATGTGGAATCTGTCCAAAAGTGGAATCTGTCCAAAAGTGGAATCTGTCCAAATCGGAATCTGTCTAAAAAAGAATCTGTCCAAATCGGAATCTGTCCAAAGTGGAATCTGTCCAAAGTGGAATCTGTCCAAAGTAGAATCTGTCCAAAAGTGGAATCTGTCCAAAAGTGGAATCTGTCCAAATCGGAATCTGTCCAAAGTGGAATCTGTCCAAATCGGAATCTGTCCAAATCGGAAACAGTTAATAGTGGAATCTGTCCAATGTGGAATCTGTCCAAATCGGAAACTGTCCAAAGTGGAATCTGTCCAAAGTGTAATCTGTCCATTATGGATTCTGTCCAAAGTGGAATCTGTCCAAATCGGAATCTGTCCACAGTGGAATCTGTCCAATGTGGATTCTGTCCAAAGTGGAATCAGTCCAAATCGGAATCTGTCCAAAGTGGATTCTGTCCAAATCGGAATCTGTCCAATGTGGAATCTTGTCATTATGAATTCTGTCCAAATTCATTATGGATTCTGTCCAAAGTGGAATCTGTCCTATGTGGTATCTGTCCATTATGGATTCTGTCCAATGTGGGATCTGTCCATTATGGAATCTGTCCAATGTAGAAATGTCAATCATGGAATCTGTCCAAAGTGGAATCTGTCCAAATCGGAATTTGTCCAAAGTGGAAACTGTCCAAATCGGAATCTGTCCAAAGTGGAATCTGTCCAATGTGGAATCTGTCCAAAGTGGAATCTGTCCAAAAGTGGAATCTGTCCAAAAGTGGAATCTGTCCATTATGGAATCTGTCCAAAGTGGAATCTGTCCAAAGTGAAATCTGTCCAATGTGGAATCTGTTCAAAGTGAAATCTGTCCATTATTTATTTATTTATTTATTTATTTATTTTAAACGAAATTTACAGCATGACAGCAACTTACGTTACTAAGGCACTGTAAACTTAATTATATAGGTACAGATATACAATATTAAAGAACATTTCATAATTTTTCAGCATATCTCAAACATGTAATACCGAGTCCGAAAATAGGTCAACGTGAGGTGACACGGCTAAGAGCGAGTTAAGTTGGGTGCGAGCAAGTACAAGCGGGGAGTGGTAGTGGTGGTTAGTGCGCATGGAGCCAGTAGGCGATGGCTGCGGGCTCGCAGGTAGTTATTAGGAACAAACAAGCAACACACACGAGATACCAGTTGAGGGCAAGCAAGTGTGCCATTATGGATTCTGTCCAATGTGGAATCTGTCCATTACAGATTCTGTCCAAAGTGGAATCTGTACAAAGTAGAATCTGTCCAAACTTGAATTTGTCCAAAGTGGAATCTTTCCATTATGGATTTTGTCCAAAGTGGAATCTGTCAATTTATGGATTCTGTCCAAAGTGGAATCTGTCCATTATGGACTTTGTGGAATCTCTCCAAAGTGGAATCTGTCCAAAGTGGAATCTGTCCAAATCGCAATCTGTCCAAAGTGGAATGTGTCTAATATAATTTATTTCATACATTTTCGGGCTAATTTAGGCATTGTACCTAGGCATTGTACATTTCCTAGGAATTGTATACAATGACAGATTTCATACATTTCCGTTAACATAATATAAATTGTATTTCTGGTCGTCTAGCTGGCTATTCATCCTCAAAGCCCGGCTTAGGCATGTTCATATAATTAGTGGTCTCAATGCGGGCGGCCATTGTCAGACGTCCTCCTCATTACTGCGTACAAAGCCCGCATGCCTTAATTTCACCGCTAATACGTACACAGTACACACATTACACCTGGACCACAGAATAAATAATAGTACTAGGTACAGAAGGCGCACTTTCTGATAGCAAACATGCGAATTTAACTAGCTACCACGTCACTAACGTTCAAATCACTTTGAACGCGTCGAACGTGATCCTGGCTATAATAGCCTACCGTTTGTCGTTGCGCTCGTATTAAAACAAAATGCACATTAAGACCGCGCCGCGAGAGTCCGTATTACCACAGAATAAATAATAGCGTCGTCACAAGCGCGCGCGTTTTTCCTACTAACTGGCCTCATATATGAGGCCGCCCGGCGTCGGTACATTCTGGAGCTCTGGCGCGGAGTACGAGCCTGCCTGGGCTAAAATTTCCTGAGCTGCTATTTACGAATCACAAGCAAATTCCAAATACATTGCCTTACTTACTTCGTTAGCTCAGCGAGACCTGAATGGATCCTGGCCTCCGACATCAAAGTACACCATTGTTTCCTGTCCCAAACCTGATTCAGGCACACGGACGTAGCTATAGCTTTGACAAGGGGGGGTCCCCATAGTAAAAAAAGCGGCCAAGTGCGAGTCGGAATCGCCCTTAAAAAGTTCTTGTAGTTCGTTGTAACTTTTATCGATGTTTTAATAATAGTAAAAAGTAAATAGCGGTTTACGATTTGTGACGTATTAAAAAAAACTACTTCCTAGATCTCGTTCAAACCAATTGTCGGTGGAAGTTTGCATGGTAATGCACATCATATTATTATATATTTTTTAGTTCTATCAGTCTCTTATTTTAGAAGTTACAGGGGGGGGGACACACATTTTACCACTTTGGAAGTGTGTCTCGCGCAAACTATTCACTTTAGAAAAAAATTATATTAGAAATCTCAATATCGTTTTTGAAGACCTATCCATAGATACCCCACACGTATGGGTTTGATGAAACATTTTTTTTTTAGTTTAGTTCCCAGTATATTTATTGTTTTTTTTTTTCTATTTTTGTGTGAAAATCTTAATGCGGTTTACAGAATACATCTACTTACCAAGTTTCAACAGTATAGGTCTTATAGTTTCGGAAAAAAGTGGCTGTGACATACGGACAGACAGACAGACAGACATGACGAATCTATAAGGGTTCCTTTTTTTGCCATTTGGCTACGGAACCCTAAAAAACAGATTTGACCTTTATCCAAGCAAAGCCAATAAAATCAAGCAATTATAGTTGCGCGTAATTTGTAATTATAAACTCGGATTAGGAATGTACTCTAAAAAAAATAAAATTAGGTTCTTTCAAATAAGTATGTTATTACATTAGGACCACTCAAATGGTTAATAATTTGATGTCCGTCTGTCTGCCTGTCAAGACCCTTTTTCTCAGGGTAGAGCTAACTTTATACCTTAGAGTATAAATAGAAAAAATTCTGGGAGGGATAAAGTACGCCTAATCTAGTATGAACCGTAAGCACGGATATGAACAGTCCGAATATCTTCAGCGCGTTCGTTTAGTATGGTTATCGGAGCTGATTGTTTTTCCCGGTGAAAATAAGTAATTTAATAGGAGAACATTTTGAAATGTGCAGTGATAAGTTGCAAACATGACTCGAGGAACAAATCCAAAAAGAAAAATGTTATTGATTTCGCCGCCCATACAAAATCTGCTGACGCTTGACATAAAGCCGGCGGCGGAGCGATGCGCGTGCTCTATGTATATTTTATTCGCTAAATACTGCTGATGAAATAAAATTTTTGAAAAAAACCCACGACGGTAAAAATCTAATCGAAAAAGAGTAAAATAACTCTAATCCCCCGACTTAACTAATTTTCTCGAAGATATACTTAGATGTAGCAATAATATTTTTACCATAATACATAACCGAGGAATATCCGCCGGGGCTGCCATTAAACCAGCTAAAGTTTTTCTAGTGACGTGAATACAATTATTGAAGAATTGCAGATGTTTAACGACGACATAAAATACACTTATGAGTATGATTAAATTTTTGTTGAAATTTCATATAAAAAAAGGCAGCCCCCGACGGATATTCCTCGGTTATGTATTATGGTAAAAATATTATTGCTACATCTAAGTATATCTTCGAGAAAATTAGTTAAGTCGGGGGATTAGAGTTATTTTACTCTTTTTCGATTAGATTTTTACCGTCGTGGGTTTTTTTCAAAATTTTTAATTTTGCTTAATTTTATTTCATACTTTTTAGAGAGCATATTATACGAATTATCATCTATATAATATGTAGGTAAGATCTCGCAAAAGAATATGTGTGATTCATCCTACCACATAATATTAAGTTCCTTATTAAATATTATACAGTGGAGGGGTTGCAATAATATTGTAGCGCCCTCTAGTGAGTTAAAGACGTAATTTTTATTATTTGGGAACATGCATTAAGCTACCACGTACACATTGCTGAAAACAAAATTGTAATCGGACATTTCGTTTTGATTCAACATTGTTTTGCACTAATATTGTGGCGCCCCCTAGTGAGTGACAGCCATGACACCTGTCTAAGAACATGAACTCATCAAATACAAACCCGTTATTGAAAACCGCATCAAAATCGGATCATTAGTTTAGAAGATAGGTGGGAACATTACTTTGCACAAACGCACACACAAACAAACATCTCTCACCCTAAACGCATATACCTGCTCCGTTCCGTCGTGGGTAATGAGCTGTGAAAAAATCAAACTTCTAAGTCAACGCAATCAAAAGATACAGCCGTTTATGCCGCAATTTCGAGTTTCGCAAGAGAATCAAAACCAACAGGGTACTTTCCTTGAACTCAGAATCTTGAAATTTGATACGAAGCAACGTCTTATAGCTGAGATAATGCAAAAAATTGCGAAAAGCACACATTTTTAGTTGTTTTTGTTAACAGCTTATATATGTCTCCGTCAAGGGGCTCAAGCGTACCCTGAATTTTAGTTAAATCATATATTAAAAAATATTTTTAATAATTTCATACTTACTACCTCTTTTGTTATGAACGCGTAGTGGTATTTTTATATCAAATACTCAGGTCTATAATACCTTTAAGCTGTAACAAAATCTGGAACCCTCGGTGCGCGAGTCCGACTCGCATTTTGCCGGTTTTTTTATTTAAATATACTAAATCTGAGTTTTTATTAAAACTATGATAATTGTGTCTGGGAAAGTGCGGTGCTGTAAAAATTACGAGCATTCTTGAAGAATGGGGGGGGTCCGGACCCCCAAAACCCCCCCCCTTATATACGTCCGTGTCAGGCACCTCCAGTCCCTTAAGGTATCTTAGCTGCCCCACCGGGCGACGCCCAGAGGGTTGTCCAAGGTACAGACTATAGATGTTTTATTTCACGAGTGCAGGCGAACTATACTTGTGTATTGTCTTGTGTGTGCTCATTGTCTTTGAGTGCGTATATCGCTCAGTTCAGTAGTACGCACACAAGAGTGCCTATACGCACTGCACTACAAGTAAGGCTCGCCTGCACTCGGGAGATAAAACTACTGTACGCTCTTTTTGCGGCCCGATCCTCCTCTATCATCCTTTCTATATTTCCTAGCCAACCGAGTCGGGTAGCTAGCTTCTATTTCTCCGATTATGTTCGAAAATTGCCATTGTGTGGGTACGCGATGGATTTAAAATTGTAAGTAACTTGTTCATTAATTGTAGATTTGTGAATCGGAGCCCTGAATGTTCGGCTAGAGCCAGACATTACACAATGCGACGTTCTAGACAGACAGACTGCTTTCAAATGCACTAGCCAAATCGCTATTCAAGTGTCATGATTTCCATGTTACAACTAATTGTGCCAATTGCATAGGGCTTTTGTTTGCTCTACTAAATGATGATAATAAAGGATGTTAGGGAAATTTACTTGAAACAAAGATCGCAAATTGCTTTCAAGTGTTCCCTTTTACTCAGGAACGCGTTCTCTTCAGAGAGGTGGGAGCTGCGTTTCACTGGTTCTCTGAGTAGTTTTCAAAATGGTGCAAGTATTCAAAACGCGTAGGTAGGTACATGTGTACGAGTGTCCGGGATGAGGGATGATAGTAAGGAATAAGACAGCATTAATTAAAAACACTAATATTAATATCCTGAATTACACATCAACAGCTACTTATTGCTTGCTTGCCTCGAAACCCATTCAACTTTAAACCACTATTCAGGGTCTACAGTCAGTTCCAAAAACACTCTAACCTGGTACGCCATTTTTTCCAAGAGAGCTGGCGATTGTTTTTGCAACTGCTCTTTTAGGTCCTTCATAATTGCACGAATTTGCTGGCTGAATTTACCACCGCTTTTCTGCCAAGCTGTAAATTGTCCTAGGAAAGTATCAAATGGATAGTTTTTGCGGCGATCGCGGTAGAAGTAATCCATGTCTGATAATATTACGTTAATCAGCTGTTGGTCGTAAGCTTTAGATATTTCTTCGCCCTTGTTCAATAGTTTCCATCTTCCATCAACTGCTTTGTGCACAGTTAGAAGGACGTCTTTCGTAGGCGCTTCATCAGTATAGCTCAAATCGCTCAATATAACTTGCAGTTCATGCGTAGTGTCCATGTTTAAGAAATAAAACATGTCTTCTGGAAGATTTTCATAGAAATATTTTACAAATTCCCTGACTTTATCGTTGCTTTTATCATTAAATTCTGCAAGTAATGTGTTTAGCGCGCTTGTCACCAATTGATCTTTCTCGCAAATCTGTTGTTCTTTGCACAATTTAGTCGCATACTTATTCTCTACTAAAATTAAAGCTATTACTACCTTCTGGATTAATTTCTTTTTCACATTCGATATATCTTGTGGATCACCATCCAGTCTTTCTTCAATGAAATTTATTGCTGCCTTTTGGTATCTCGCACTTATTCTTTTCAGAACTGTAATCCACTCAAACAGCTCATTATCGTCGATAATTTTTGGATCTGCTTCCTTCAATATAGTACGAATGTCATTCAATACTGGTTTTAAATGATGTACAAATAGAAATCCTTTAGGTTCTTCTTCATTATGAGTTAGGATGCCTTCAAATATGTTTTCAATGGCCTGTGCTAGTATGATTATGTATTCTTTTAAGAAGCCTCCTACTGGGCCGGTGTATATTTTGAGTCCTTTGCCAACGTTAGCGGAGTTGATGGTCAACTTTATTTGTTCCGTTCCTTTGTCGAGGGATTGAGAGTTGCCAGACCGCCTCATTAACGCCATTGACATAGCATTGTTGCTGCGTAAGTAGTGTGATATTGTGTCCAACACATCTTTACCAAGACTCAAGGAGCCTTGCATGTTTATTTTGACGCCTTTACATATCGATGTGATTGCTGTAAAATAAATGAAATTAAACATGCAGTGAGTACCTGAGTATTGACTATTTTTGATGCGCCATTAATTTTAGAATATAGAATTAATAATTATCAATGGTTTTAGATATTTTCAACAACGCACAGTGTTTTATAAACCATATTTTGTTTGATCTTGTTTTTTTTTAATTACTATATGACGGAAAAAGGACAGAAGATGATGGTGGGCAAAGCAAATAAATAAAGGGAAACCGCAAAGGGCAACACGCGGGAAATACGTTAAGCGTGGGCGTATGCTACAATAACTTTTAGAGAACCATCGTACACTATCTTTGTCAGGACTACCCCAATTTGTCATCACTATTGAAACAGACTTTACCAACTATATCGAATTCCATCACAATTGGAACACACTAGTACCACCATAGACTCGATTGTTTGTTATCATGAGCGATCGGGACCTAATCAATCCCTAAAAGGGGTTTAGGTAGATCCGAGCACCATCAAAATGTCATAAGGGGAAACTGGCATGGAAAACACTGAACAATACAAACTGGCCAACTAAGGGGTCATGATAACAATGCCATAGCTAACACCATACGAATATCAGAACCTAGCTAACCTTGCTAGCGACACGATAATTAGATCACTTTACTCACGGTTTACAGACACCACTGGACTGTGGTACAAACAATATTCCAACAACCATTATTTCAACATACATCCAGATCTCACATCGAATCACACATCACAAAACACACCGGACCAGTACGTCCACCAGAATCACACAAATTCTCAGACATACAAAGTTATCAACGCGGCTGCGGATCTACCAAGCGGCTCGCGCGCCCTGAGCATCGCTATTTATGTGAGTGAACCACCCAGACCCAGTCCCAGTCGTGGGGCCTCCAGCCTCCTGTCAGACGTCACCGCGCCTACTTCACTCCGGTCAACTATATCGATTCTACCCTCTGATACTCGAGAACGTAAAATAAGAACTGTCATTCGATGTTTACAATCGATTTAAACGATCAATCTGACTTCAATCTCCGACATATTTTATCATTACAAACATCAGAGTGTGAGAGAGAGAACTCAAAAACAAACTTTAGAGTTTCTGAAAAAAAAATCAAGCTTAGCCTATATCCGGCTGAAGAAACATATTATTATGCTGGCTTCTGTGCATTTGCAGAATCATGAAAAATAAATTCAATAGAATGACTTATTCTATAACATCTTACCTAAAATTAAAAACAAATATTTTAATCGCTCCATGCCGTTAGAATATTTTTTGTCGAACTTGATTTAACTTTATTTTCATTTTCCACTTTATGCGCAATAAAACGAAAATCAAATAAACATTATGTCGCGAAAGGTTACTTGCGGTGCTAAAATAAATTTTATTTGAGCGTTACCTCAATGAAAACGTTCCAAGAATAACATTTGTGAGGTGTAACATAATTTATATATTCTGCCCTTGGTCGTAAAATCCTGTACGATTGAAATGGAACCTTTTTCTTGCTTGTCTAAACAGTACTAATAACTACTTAAATATTTTATAGTAAACATTTTGGGCTGAAAAAATGTTTAGTTCAATTATTATAGTAGTACGACTAGCACACATATTTGTACTGCTTGCTTACAGTACTATATCAGTGGTTATTAGCTTATCGTGTGAGATGCAAATTTATCGACCGACCACGTTTATTTAACCAGTTCTCAAGTCGGTTAGGATATTATTGATTCTCACAAATCTTTCCACGTGACTATTGCATGTAGTAATCAAGATCAGAATCTAGACTTCTCTTTTCTTTCAGGGACTTACGTTATCATTTACTGTTTTTTTGCAACCCGTCTCGGCCCGGCCCGGCCGGCCTTTACTAGTGCCATCTATCAGAACTTATTTTCACTAAGCACCTACTTTGTTTCACAAATCCGGCTCTCAGAAAATCCCTCCCTCATTATCATTATTATTACAAAAATCGCCCTTTTCCCATCTCACTGATTACAAACCAACCATGGATAAAATAAGGACTAATTAGTACTTATGAAATCTCTATTATAAACAAACAAAATTATTAAAAAAAAGATAACCTAAGTTAGGCTTTACAGCTCAGTACATTTGCCTTTTTTAGCTTCGGCAAGTTTGGAGTTGCTGACTTATGGGTGGATCACACGTAGCGAGTACAGTGGCGAGAGAGTGCACTCGGCCGAGTGGTTGTTACGTATGAACACTTTGGCGAGTACTCGGCCGAGCCAAAACGGCGAGACAGCGGCTAGAATCATGATTTGTTTGCTCGGCCGAGTGCCCACCCCCCCGCTTCATTCTTCAGTCCCCGCAGCCACTCGCTATCCCGCTCGGCACGTGTGGACAGGCACTCGGTTGGCCACTCGCCACTCGTTCGATTTGTACCGAGCAGCGTGTGTTTATTTATTTTTGTTATTTTAGTTTTTTTCAATAAAAATGGCTAGTAGTATGAGAATAATGTGAAATGGACATTAGAAATGACGATTAAATTCATACAGTGTTAAAAAATACACGAATATTTATGGAATTTTTGTCACCTGAATATAAAAACAAAGTCAAGTGTAATGCATCCCTAATTGCAATAAGGAATGAAAATAAAATAAAAAATAGTTTTTCTGCGATTCATTGTACACGACAATCAACAGCATCAAACTGAACTGTCTCGCCAGTTTTGTAAATACGTGTGAACAGCGACTCGGTTGGCCCACTCTCTCGGCCGAGTGACCATTTGCTGTCTCGCCACTCTACTCGTTACGTGTGATCAACGCATTACAGAGAGTTCCTTAAAATACGCGAGTATTCATGTTGAATGAAGATGGCGACACATGTGGAAAGCATTATAAACCCAGCCTGGAAAAAAACTAAAATCCTCACCATATTGCGAAATTACAATGGGACTATTTTCATCATAGAAGTTGTTGACAGAAACATAAAAAAATACATGCGGCGAACCAGCACCAGTTTTTTTATGAATGCTTTGACAGAATATGCGCAGAAATCAAATTTTGGGTCTCGAATTTTGGCGGGTTGAAAGGGGATGAGATGGGAATGGGAGTAAGTAGTGCGGCGCTATTGGCCAGAGGCGTCAAGTGTTGTTGCAAGTAAATTGTTATATTATAAATTATGCTTATGTAGGTACTCGTTCGTACATGACATGACCAGTAAAACATATTAAAAAGGTCATATTTGTTTTTTTAGGTTATATTTTTCACAATACTCTTTGAATTACCTAAATAATTGTTGTTTCTAATTTATTATTATTTTGTATTGTGCCGTTTCTTACCTTATATCACACACAAAGTGCAATTATAGTTCCATATCACACGCGTTCACAAAATTGCAATTTTGTGTAATCAAACTAAAAGTGTTATTGCTTGACGAAACAAAGTTCGGTTGTTATATATTTTATTTGATAAAATGTTAGTTGGTCGACAGCTAACATACTTGTATTTTATTAGGGCAACTGTACACCTACGCGATATCCTCAAT
The DNA here is from genome assembly GCA_948473455.1 of Teleiodes luculella. NCBI lineage: Eukaryota > Metazoa > Arthropoda > Insecta > Lepidoptera > Gelechiidae > Teleiodes > Teleiodes luculella. The sequence continues at coordinate 3,038,388 of OX419585.1, forward strand.
CTTTTTTTACTAAGGGCTGTTTTCGCCGCGTGACCTATATTTTTATAATATATTATTTATTACCTATTATGTATTTATTTTCTTTTTTTTCGTACATACAATAACTTATTAGAGAGAATCTATCTCATTGCCGTTTAGTGGCATTTTACAATAACAAGTTTCTCAGTTTGATTTAGTGTTGCCCGGCGGAAAGCTTCCGTATTATAAACAGGAAAGTATTTATTTAATGTTTTGTCAATATTTAGCTATAAATAATAACGTCACTAACTAGAAGAACAAAAAGTGAGTGAAGTTAAAGTTTTTGGTACCTAGGAGTTTTGGGACTTATGATTGTTAGTATTAGCAACACTGGTTACAACTTGTCATTGTGACGTTTCATTCTTCCAATTCTTTCTTTTCCTTTCGGCCATTTTTGCCGAAAGTTTGGTGTTTCGTTTAGGTCGCGAATCCTTTCGTGGCCTTTAGATCACTAAGTTAATAACTATACAAGATGGTGCAAAAGAAGGTAAAATCCATGTACGTTTAGTAAATTGCCATATTTTTGTGTAAATAAGTGAAATTGACGTGAACTTTAGAGTACATGTTCGGCTAGTCGTGTACCTACCTATAAGTGCTGTTTTCTTGTGATTGTCTTTATGATTATTATCAGGTAGTAATAGTGCCTACCACGTTTGCTCTCATTTACCTGACGAAAATGCCTAGAATATCATCTATGTGCTACTTTTATCTATTTACAAAAACAAACGCGACATAACCTCCAAAATTGCCATGATGTTAAAAATTTACTGAAGTTCTATGATTACTCTCGAATTATCACCAAGATCTCTGATGCACCTGTGACACTAAACTGTGTTTGTGTGATTTGAACTGCAGATCTGAAAGTTTCTTGATTTTTTCAGCCCAAGAAGAAGGTTGGAAAGAAGGTAGCGGCCGCTCCTCTGGTCGTCAAGAAAGTTGAACCCAAAAAGATCGTCAACCCTCTCTTCGAAAAGAGATCCAAGAATTTCGCTATTGGTAAGTTTTGTTGATTTAAAAATAATTGGGAAGATGTAATAAGGTCACAACCATAAATAAAACAGCAACATGAATATCGGGTCGGGTTTTAACTAAGTCCCTTTTGAGTTTTTAGCTAAATTCGCATTGCTAGCTGAAAAATAATGATGCAGCGGTATACTATGAGGTCTTACCTTACAATATCAATAAGATTTTCTAATGAAGAACGCGAAGATTTTTTAAAAATAAATATTAAAAAATTCTGTAATTTACATACATTTTGGGGTTATAAACGCTAGTTGATGTTACGTATCTTTTAATTTTCATTAAAAAATAAGAGAAAGGCAACAGGCATACAGCCAAAAAAAAAAGAATTATGTATTCTGCCAATTAAAAATATAGTCCAATCTGTGTATAATGGCAAATGAAGGCTTCAACCTATTATAGGAGGAAAAAAGGCGGGCGAAGCCCCCCCATTTCTGAAGTGGTATTCTAAGCCCTTATAGATTTTTCAACCCGATTACAAAAAGGTTACTGGCTTTAATAATAGTAGCCAGGGCGTCAACCGAAGCGGGGGGACGGGGGGGCGCAGCCCCCCAAAAGAGGGGGCTCGGGGGGCGCAGCCCCCCGCTAAAAAAAAACAAATCTCTACACAGAATTAAATCGATTGGTTAGGTTAGGTTAGACTGATGTCAATAACAGAGCGGAGGGAGCCGAGCGAGCGGAGCGAGCGTACCGCGGCAGCGGTCGGCGACCGCCGGAGAATTAAATTTTTCAAAGTTGATTTTTGTTATTGTAAACTGGACTTAAATAATAAAATACCTATACAAGATTAGGCTGTATAATAATTTAACCATTGCCTACGTAACGATTAAAGGAAAAAAAAGGTTAGAAAAAAAGAAATTGGCGTTTTTTGTACTGAAAATGTATGTAATTAATTTATTTTGTGAAAGTGATTTAAATGTGTTTATTACAAAAAGGATGCATTAAAACTGTAAGTAGAGACTTTCTAGAACCACCCCACATCATTTCCTTCTCACCATTCATGAGAAATTAGTAAAAACTAAAAAGCGGATCTGGTTAAAACTTTTACCTGAATATCATCATCACTACATAGTATAAAACAAAGTCGCTTTTTCTGTCCCTATGTCCCTCCCTTTGTACGCTTAAATCTTTAAAACTACGCAACGGATTTTGATGCGGTTTTTTTTAATATAGAGTGATTCAAGAGGAAGGTTTATATGTATAATACATGCATAATATGCTTAAAGATAACCCACAATAACCATTTTCCCGTGCGGAGCCGGGGCGGGTCGCTAGTTTTGAGAATAAAACTGTGAAAGTATAATTATTATTTATTACCATTTTTAATCACATTAGCATTGTTTAACAATACAATTTTCTTTGAGCTATGTTTATCTTCCGTAACACATCAAAATTTTGTTGCTAGTGTAGGTAGGCATTGGTACCTATTCTATTTTACATGTTATGATGGTTTATGAATATTTCTTATTCTAGAAGGTAACCTTATTAGATTTTTAGATTGATTTGTTTATTAATTTATTACTAGATTGAATTCAATAGCAGTACCATAATGTTCTTTGTTCATAGAGTTGTTCTGTTGCTCTTTGACAACAATATTTTGCTATGTCAGTAGAATGCTAGCCATTTCAAGAAAAGTCATTTGAATATTAAGTGTATGGTGGTGGTGGTTAGCCTCACTCAACATACAAGTCCGGTGAAGCTTGATACGTCGTACATTTTCAACTCAAGCATAGGTCAAATAAAAAATAAAAACTTAACATGATGATCTCCAAATGCAACTATGATAATCCGTGATTATCAAAAAAATATACGAGCTTTTTAACTCTGATATCTAACCACATTATTACCATACACATATCTTCATAACTCAATAGCTAACGGCTTCCAACGAACATTCTTCCAGGCCAGGACATCCAGCCAACCCGTGACCTGTCCAGGTTTGTGCGATGGCCCAAGTACATCCGCATCCAGAGGCAGAAGGCGGTGCTCCAGCGCCGGTTGAAGGTTCCCCCGCCGATCAACCAGTTCACCCAGACACTTGATAAGACTACTGGTAAGGATTTTGTGCTTTCAGGTCAACGTTTAGGTTATATTTGCCAGGACTATTTTCCTGCTATTATAATAAAATGGAGAAAAAAATGTTTTTATTGCTGCAACTAATTAATAGAAATGAAAATAGATAGAGGTGGCTTTTACTTAATAGAACCATTAAATCTAATTTTACGAAATATAACTTATAGAAGTGTTGGATGAATAAAGTTCCAATAGTAATATAAAAATACATTTATTATCTCTGAATATCACGTAATTTGCGTTTTTGGCAGTATGCATCATAAGGGTCACATCTAAAGCAAATAAAAAATATTCTATGTATGTCTGTTGACTTCCCTACGTAATGTACATTCTCTGCAATAAAAAGTAGCCTGTTACGTTACATCTTTGCCAATTTTTAAAACAATTTGTTTGAATTAGACTTTAAAGTGAATATGTAAGTGAAGATGGATTAGGTATGTCGAATTTAGGGCATTAAATGATGATTTCCAAATGCAACTATGATGATCCATGATTATCAAAAAAATATACGAGCTTTTTAACTCTGATACTGTATTTAAGTAATTTTTTTTTGTATAAATAATATAAACACTCTTTAATGAAATGCATTGTTTTACAATTTCAGCTAAGGGGCTTTTCAAAATCCTTGAGAAGTACAGGCCAGAAACAGCTGCGGCAAGGAAGGAGAGACTAAAAAAGGCTGCCGAAGCTAAGGTAACAAACAATGACTTTTTTCTATTGGTATGGTATAACGGGCTTGTTTTTTTGCGCAAATCGACGACTGATGCGCCTTTTTTGCCCCGCCGCTCCACCAGCGTCAACAGTTTTTCCCGCTATTGTGATGTATAAGCTATATTACTGTAAAGTTTCATTGGAATCCATTCAGTACTTTTTGCGTGTAAGAGTAACAAACATCCATCCAACCATTCTTCCAACTTTCGCGTTTATAACATTATTGGGATGGGATTTTAGGATTATCTTTTTTTCGAAACCTGACATGATGCATAAAACCTTATACCTGAGTGCCATGAGGACCTCTTCCACCAAGATCTCTGATGCCTCTCTTTTCTTCAACACACCGCGCCTCTTCTGGAACGTTCTAATCGAGTTTGATTGGTCAGGTCGCGAAGAAGGACGAGCCTCCGCCAAAGAGGCCCAACACGATCCGCTCCGGAACCAACACGGTGACCAAGCTGGTGGAAAAGAAGAAGGCTCAGCTAGTGGTTATCGCTCATGATGTTGACCCCATTGAGGTGAGTTCTACCACTTGTAGTCTAGCGTACGACAGCTGCCGTTGAGGATGAAAGGTTTTTGGAGGCCGTGAGGGCAGGCCCCCACAAGATGGACTGAAGATCAGCCCCATAACATGCAGTGCTATGACAAAAGATTGTCGCACATTTAACTGTCAAAAAGTTGCGAAAAACCCGCCATATTGAAATATCCTCCAATAGGATAAGAAAAGAATACGCACGACAAAATTATGTCTGTCACGCGTGGACCGGGCATGTTAGAGGGGCTGGTGATAGATTTCCCGCGGGAAATTGGTAGATGCGGGCCAAGCAGGACCGATCGTTGTAAAGATATTTGGGGTGACCTTTGTCTAGCAGTGGGAGTCTTTAGACAGAAATAATGATGATAGCCCCCTAGCTTAGTTAGGTAGAGTACCTGACCTGCCTACATAGATAAATAAAATCTGCTTTAACACAGCATTTTTATCCAAATTCATTGGTTAGTGGCTGTCATCTTGTAAATATTTTCTTACTAGCTTTCCGCCGCGCGTTAACAGGTTTTCCCGTGGGAAAGAAGTATTTTTCCGCTGTAAAAAGTAGCCTATGTGTTATTCTGATGTATAAGCTATTATTGTAAAGTTTCATCCGTCCAGTAGTTCCAGAGATTAGCGTGTACAAAAAGACAGACAGACAGACGGTATTTTTTTTCCAATTTGTATCTACACTCCCTTTATCACCTACAATCAGTTTTTTTTTTTTAAAACAAATCAATGTACAGACACGCCGATTCTTCAGTTTTATTATAGTAAAGATAGATGTGAGTCTTAGCCTACACTTGTTACCAGTGTGAACAGGTTTTCTGAGTGTAAGGGCCTTTGAGGGCTTTAGTATGCTTTAGTAATTATTTGACATGGCTCCCGGATGGGAAACTACAACTTATGAAGTGACCGATCTTGTGGAAGTGGCTATTCTTTCTTTTCTTCAAGCCAATACCCAATCATAATACACTCCAATCTCTCATTATAGCAATGATGTTACCGAATTTCTTCACCTGAGACATGTCTATTCATAATAGTCATGTTGCTTGAAGACAAATGACACCTGAGCACAACATAACCTAACCTCTTCACAGCTCATGATAGCCTGGTAACTCTCAATTTAATGATATAATAATGTATTTCCAGTTGGTATTGTTCCTGCCAGCGCTGTGCCGTAAGATGGGTGTCCCGTACTGTATCGTGAAGGGCAAGTCTAGGCTCGGAGCGCTCGTGCACCGCAAGACTTGCACCTGCCTCGCTCTCACCAATGTAAGTGCATATTGCTATCCTGCTCTTAAGCAAATAAGTTGTTTATTAGTGGGGGAAAGACTTGAGTTTGGAATGTTTTTGTTTACTTTAAAAGTAGGACAGCATGTCGAAAATACATTTGCCTCTTTCGTGTTTGTTCATGAATCATAATAAAAAAAAGATAACACGCTTAATAATTCTCTCAGGTTTCATGAGTAAAAAAAAAAAACTGTTTTGTATTTACTCGTGATTTACTCTCTAAATGACACTGACGGGGATTTTAATTTGCCTGGTTTTTAATAGACTCAAGTGAAAAGAATAAATTATCACACGTTCCTGGGGCTGAGTGTTTGTATGCAAAGTGAAGAATAAATTAAAAATTCAATAAAATTGCTTGTAATATAACATTCCAATCTTCAAGGCTTTTTTTTTTGTTATAAGTGGCATATAATGATGATTTATTTGCTATCTAAATGCCGTGATGAGAACTCATCTACCACCAATAGATTATATCTGAGTATGCCACTAATTTAATGTTATATCAGATTTGCGATTTTACTACTTATTTTTTTTACATTCTGGTATTCCATTTACTGATTAATATCTTTTTTTATCTTTTATAAAAAAATATTACGAACTAGATTACCGCCCCGCAGCTTTTTCCCTTAAGAATGAGGAATTTTCCCGCCGTAAAAGGTAGCCTATGTCCATCCCCAACAAAAGGTCTATTATCTTTGTACCGTGTGCTAATATAGACATCAAGTTTTACTTAACTATTTGTGGTTTTCCTTTGACTCTACTATTTTGCTCATAGTGAACACGCTTACATAATTTCCTTAAAAAGTATAAAAAAAACAATAAAGCTATTCTACAATGTGCCTCATAAGAAGGCTTAAAGTCACCCAAAGAGCGATGGAGAGGGCTATGCTTGGAGTTTCCTTGCGTGATCGAATCAGAAATGATGAGATCCGTAGGCGAACCAGAGTCACCGACATAGCCCGAAGAATCGCTAAGCTTAAGTGGCAGTGGGCTGGGCACATTGCGCGTAGAACCGACGGCCGTTGGGGCAAAAAGGTTCTCGAATGGCGACCGCGCGCCGGAAGACGTAGCGTGGGCAGGCCCCCCACAAGGTGGACCGACGATCTGGTGAGGGTCGCGGGAAGCCGCTGGATGCGGGCAGCGCAGGACCGATCGTCGTGGAGATCTTTGGGGGAGGCCTTTGTCCAGTAATGGACGTCTTTCGGCTGAAATGATGATGATGATGATTCTACAAAACAAATTTGATATTCAACTTCAAGTAACAAACAACAACAACAACCTAGGTATTGTATAATCACCTAAATACACTCGTAATTTCCCCAGGTGGAGTCCGGCGATCGCGCAGCGTTCACAAAGGTCGTGGAGGCGATTCGCACGAACTTCAACGAGCGGTACGAAGAACTGCGCCGGCACTGGGGCGGAGGCGCGCTCGGCAACAAGTCTAACGCGCGCATCGCCAAGCTGGAAAAGGCAAAGGCGCGCGAACTGGCGCAGAAGCAGAGCTAAATGATTAATAAAGTCTAAATTGTAGTGCTGGCTTTCATTTCCATTTCTCAACCCGGACACATCAAACAACCTATCGACGGTTAGTGACCGTTCCTCGTCCGGCCCACAGGCGAGCGGCCCAAATGGGCCGTAGGAAGAATCTCAATCTTTATATTATTTTCGTTCCGTCTACGGCCCAATTCTTTTTTATGTCGATTTACAGATCAATTTAATACCACCAGCAAGAAAATTTCTTGTAGCTGAAAATTTCTTGGAGTTAGAGGAAAATAAATGCAATGGTAATATTTTAATGTTTCAAATAAAATAAAAGGCTGTTTACGGACTTTAATACAACACGAACAATTCGTATGTATAGTATTTTTAAGTCTTATTATATGTATAGTATCTATGAGCCTAGTTGCCTGAATATATAAAAAAAATAAAAACAAAAAAATATAAAGATTGTAATAATTTACATATTTTTTTGGATTCTCAAAAACAAAATATATACTAAATGCAATTTATATGAAAATAAATATGATAACTTTTTATGCTGATGTTACATTGATAGATAAACGTAATAAAAAATGAAATGGGCCGTAGACAATATAAAAATTGAGGTTCTTCCTACGGCCCAACCTGGCCGCTCGCTTGTGGGCCGTACGATGAACGAGTCGGTTGGTTAAGTATCAAACACTGCTATTTAGAAACAAAACGTTAACTTTACAGGAGAGTAAACGAACATAGGTTGTTCGTTCAAATAATAATATTTGATATAGAAAAACAATATGTTACAACATGACATGTTTTGCACATTGTAATGATGCATGTTGTTTTGGTATACTTATATTAATTTTCTATGTCAAATAATAATTAATAAGTTAATAAAAAGTTTTTTTAGCTCTTCTGTAGAGTTGACTTGCGGAAAGTTCAAAACAGTTGGAGGAATTAGTTACCGACATGGAAAACACCTTCCGAGACTTTGGATTAAAAATCAATATTAATAAAACCAAAACTTTAATAACATCTAAAATTACACTTAAACATGAACCAATAGCATTAAATTCAAACCCAATAGAGCAAGTGAAACAGTTCAGATATTTAGGTAGTTTGATTACCAATGACTCGAGATGTACACCTGATATAGTTACCAGAATAGCAATGGCAAAGAAAGCTTTTAACGGCAAAAAACACCTCTTCAAAGCCAGAATCTCGAGGAAGATCCGTAAACGTCTCATCAAGGTGTATATCTGGAGCATTGCGCTGTACGGAAGTGAAACGTGGATAATGACACAACGTGACAGGGAAAGATTAGGTACAGGCCTTTGAGATGTGGTGTTGGCGAAGAATGGAGAAAATCAGCTGGACGGAAAGGAAAAGCAACGAAGATGTCTTACAACTTGTGAATGAGAAAAGGACTATTCTGGGGATCATTGCAGATAGAAGAGGGAAGATGCTGGGTCACTTGATACGACACGACGACTTTGTCAGAAACATCATTGAAGGAAAGATAGAAGGGAAAAGGAAGAGAGGACGACCTAGAAGGACATATATGGACCAAATTAAGGAAGGAATAGATGTCGTGTCGTATCAGGAGATCAAAAAGAGGACGGAAGACAGAACAGAGTGGCGTAGACTCCACCGACAAGAGCAAGGCTCTTAAATATGAAGAAGAAGAAGTAGAGTTGACGTTTTGTAGATAGTAGTGTTTAGTATGCGTTTAAAAAAATCGCCATTTTGGAATTGAATGTATGAAATTGTAAATAAACGAAAAATATACATGTGGCGCCTCCAGAGCTGTTTTTTTTTTTTTTTTTAATGAGCGCCATCTGCTGACTTCTTGAGGTATTTTTACCAAAACCGCTTTTAGTACGTAGAAACATAGTACATACATAGAACATCCTTGGTAGGAACAAATTGAGCTTGAGGCACTTGAGAGGTAAGTTTATTAATTAATTTATACTAGATGGTGTTTTATTATAATATTTAAACCAGTTTTCTTTTTTAATTGAACTACGCTGGTATCGTAAGATCACATAATGTCGGTCTGTAAAATTCTAAAATTAAACTAGGTTAATAAAATCCAAACTTTACGATGTTTTTTTTTTCTCTAGGTTCGTATCCCACTTCTGATGTCGTCATAGGCGGTAGCGGACTATCAGTAGGCCTACTATGTAAGTAGCGACAGGCTTGAGAAGCTGTTAAACGCGACAAATTGACAGAACTGCTATGGCTCTAATGTCACTATGTCGCGTCTCGAGCCTGTCGCTACTTACATAGTAGGCCTACTGAGGTGTTGATTCTAATTAAAACATTAAGGAATTGGATTATAATGATTCCTTATTGGCTTGGATTTCTAATTATACATTGGGTGCCTAAAGTATAAATAGATTGGGTGATATTGGTGAGGTAATACACGAATTCTAACTCGTGATTTCACCACCCACCGTGGATTTCACTTGTCCTAAACAAACTGGAAATGTGCATATACATACATGCATAACGTACCCAGGTTACCTGATTAGTAATTGATTGGTTGGTAGTCTGCCTGATTCATCGGAATGTGATTCAAATCCATAACTTCCGGAATAAAAGCCAAACACTCGACCTGCCCCGGAGTCCGCTTTTAAAATAGGTATACCTACCTAACTAACTACCTACCCAATTGAATGCTTTGTAATTTACAAGCTTTCTGCTTCAAAACTCCGACAGCAGTTAAAAAAACCTCTGAGAAGAATTCGCCCTGCATTGCTGAGTATTATCACAATCTGTTAAGCCAATTGTCATGAATTGAAGCGCGAAGTGGGAGAATCCATTAACTTTATTAGGTACCTCGCTGTAGTTAGAGATAGGAAAATTGCAAAAAACGGCCACTTTTTGCATTTTTTCTATCTATAACTACCTACATCACACTATCACTAATATTAAAGGCAAAGTTTGTGAGTGTGTGAGTTATTTTGTTACTACTTCACGTCTAAACGGCTGGAGCGATTTTAATAAAATTCTCAATTCGATCTCAATCAGTTTTCGCCATCTTATTAGGCTTTCAAGGGCTTTTATAGTTATACTTCCACCCAGCAGCGGCTTAATCCGGGTTGACCGTTTTTCTCGTGGGAATGAGGTATTTTCCCGTAAAAAGTAACCTACCTATGTGTTATTCTGATGTATAAGCTAGATTACTGTAAGGTTTAATTAATACATACGAGGTTACAAAGCATATTGACTTCCGATTAATAACAGATCTTTTGAACTGTTATTTTTCCAGTAGTACCTACTACATCGCAGTAGGTTCGTATTTTGGGGGACAGCTTTCCCGTGCAAATTCTTCTTCGTATCATAATACGCATGCGCGAACCCTTCGAAAATGTAACAGGTATGGTATGGATACCATCCTCTCCCCTCAGTCGCGGAATGTCGGGACGACCGCGCAAGCGTGCTGGCCGGCTACTCAAGCCTGCCGCATTCCAATATTGAAAAAGAAACAAAACCCGCGCTCATAAAATTAAAAATAATAAATTCGATTAAACAAGATGGAGTCGAAATGTTTTATTTATGGCGCGGAAAATTCTAAATGGCCGTTTTTTTGAAATGTGCATTTAAATTGTTACAATTTATAAGTGGTGTGTATTGACTTTACGTGTTTTGGTTTGTGATATCGTGATAGTGGCTATGCCGAGTGGGTATTCGAGTGGCAATGATAACTGTATCTGGAATTGGATTGTTCTTTGCAAAGGATTTTATGGTAAGGATTTTATCTTATTAACTGTACGTGTACACTAGTGTACAGTCAGCAAGAGTTGAAATTTAAGCCACGCCACGACTGAAGAAAATCATCTATGTGGTTATAGCTGAACTTTTCTTTCATTCTACATAATGTTGGTTTGTGACATGCTTTCACTTATGTTATGAATTGGATTTCATATCTAAAATAGCCCCGCAAAGCTAAAGCGATTTATTTTTCCGTCTTCCTCAATACTTATAGGTACTAACTAGGAAAACAATAGATTGCGTTCCAAGTAGTTTTATTTTTCTACCTGCAGCCATGAAGTTTTCTGAAAATAATGATAATATGCTTTTTAAAATATTTTGTAGGAAGCTTCGTATTTTTAACAAAATAAAATCAGATATTAAGTGATTTTTTGGTCAGTTTATAAACCTTGTTTTCTGCTGTCCGTACTCACATCATTATTTACATTTATGCTCAACGCTGCGTGTGTTGAATAACTTACATGAGAAAAGCTAGCGCGTTTTCCAACATTTTACCCTCATAATTTCATCTCGAAGGTCCAACATCTGGGTAAAAATAGGGTAGCACATTTTAATATCTTTACCAAACAACACACAGTAATTTAAATAAACAGGTCATCTGCTGCTATGTGTGTACCGTAACAGATTATTTTGATGTTTTTTAAGTCAAAGATACAACAATGATACGTTATAAACGAAACCATTCTTTTCTACTTGTAAGTTTTGTCAGAAAGTAGTCTGTGTTTTTTTTTTGTCTAATCTTTGTTTAGTTTGTGGTTGATAACATTTTTGTCCTCAGCAATAAAATTAACAACTCTTTAGATTTGCCACGTTCTTCAGTTTTAGAAAAAATAACAATTTAAACTAGGTTCTTTAAATTTTCAACCAATGTTCTACAAAATTTGTTAGTAAGTTTACTTTTAATAGCGATATAAAAAATGGTTAGCGACTACAGTCAACTCAAAGTTTATCTAAGATTGTTCTAGCTTTTAAGTAAGCTTGCATAATATATCGTATAATTAAGATCGCGACTGAATTTTCACATTCTCGTCGGTTTATTCACTTTACTAAGGATTTGCAATTCAAATGTTCTTGAGGAGGGATATTTCCTGTGACTCCTTGCCGAGTTTCGCGACTTAGGTGGTTACATACGGCCCCGTTTTCAGAATTGTTCGACTTGAGTATTTGATTCCTACAACCGTCTCTGTAATATATTGTATAGTATAGGGTGAAATTTATCTTTTAATTAAAATCAATAACCACAAATCAGAAAAATGGCGAGAGTATGTGATATTCGAACGAATTAGCTTAAACGGGAATACATAATTTCCTTTATTGTCATTATTAGAAAGAAAATATATTTTTCATGTAAAATTATACAATACATACATAAACACACAAAAAAATCTCTAATGTTATGAATAAGTATACTTAGCCTTAATCGGCTTAGAGCGAGCACTTAGCTAAATAATTTTGATTAAGACTTGGAATGCAGCTAAACAAAGTCACTGCGCTCTTTTCATATAATAAGATTGATCTGTTATTGAATAACCTTTGAGCAAAGTATATAAAACCCATACGCTAGTTAGTACAATAGTACCTACCTACTTCAATTATACCCGTGAAAATGATAATTCTGTTTATCGGGTTGGCCTAAAGTTTGTGGTCCGTGGATTTACGGACTTCCGTGAGATTAGGGCCCTATTTCATAACCGTGACAATTATTTGTAAAATGACACAGATGAATCGATACTTATTGCGTACAAGATCTGCCAAGGATGTTATAAGTACTAACGGTAGTTGGTAATTACAACATCCTGGAACTCTGCAATATAAAAAATAAATACGTGAAACATCTCACACACGGCCATCTGACCCTAAACTAGGCAGAGCCTGTACTGGGTGTCAGATAGCTGATATACATACATATATAATTATTTATACAACATCCAGACACAAGGCAAACACAAGTGCTTATCACACGAATGTTGCCCTGTGCGGGATTCGAAACCGCGACCTTGTGCTTCGTAGGCAGACGTGCTACCAACTGGGCTACGAGGCCTATACTTAAAGAATTTGTCATTGTGATGACAGGTTTTCGCCACGTTGTTGTCGCTTATGAAAATAAGATCCGATGGTCTACCAGCTAAAAAAAGAGTTAAAGACTGGCAATCGGTCTAAAGGCTTAACTCTTAAGAAAAGTTATAAAGGTTAAGTTGGATCCACGAAGCTCATTTGAATAAACCTTTTGAATCTAGTGAAAATAAATTGAAACAATAGGTTAGCTTTCGCGAAAATCGTCTTATACGTTGGACATAAACCTTACATAAATTATGGCCGACTTTTCAGTGGGTTTGTACCTGACGTAGTTGTAAGCTGACTAACGACAAAGTCACTACAACATAGTATAAAACAAAGTCGCTTTCTCTGTCCCTATGTCCCTATCTATGTATGCTTAAATATTTAAAACTACGCAACGGATTTTGATGCGGGAAATTTTGAAAATCCACGCAGTTTTCGAATTTTATCTAATTTCATCTAGGGTTTTTAATGGATAGAGGGATTCAAGAGGAAGGTTTATATGTATAATACTTGCATAATATACTTAAGGATAACCCACAATAACCATTTTCCCGTGCAAAGCCGGGGGCGGGTTGCTAGTTACGAATAAAGTATAGATTAGATTAGGTATTCTGTGGTTCAGCATTTGACTATTAAAAGCTGTTTTAGCTACCGGATATGTGAAACCAATCCGTAACACTTGAATTCGATGTTTACCTACTTTTACGTGCTTTTACATCGTAAAGTATTTTCGGACTAATTTGGTCTATCCAAAGATTTCCATGAAATGTAATCACTAATCTCGGCCAGTGTTTAGTCGACTTACATTCTGGAATAGATAATTAAATGAAGCTCCCAAACCGCCGCAGTCCAAACAATCGTTAAATGAATCGGGAATGGGGCATGCTGAACATTTCAGTGATAGGTATTAAAAACAATTTGCAAGTGTTTTAGCTATGAATCTTGTATTTTTGATGTTTCAGCTCAAGAAATAGCGAGATCGCTATTATGTAGGTACAGTCGCGTCTAAAAATATGTATACGTCAGCAAGGGTTCAGAAACATGTACACAGCTATGATTTCAAATTAAGGTATACAGACTTTAGAACCACATATATGTAGTCACGAATTATTTCAAAATATCGTTAACATTCAATGCTTCATAAACATGTCTACACGTTGAAGGACAAATACATGTATCTGTCGCAGGCTTTTTGTACGATTCCGCCGTTTACATAAAGCGTCGGCAATTTATAAACGCTCGCTGTAATGTAAAATGCCGAAGGCAAAATGTATAGGGTTGGCACAAAAATCAACTTTGAAAAATGTAATTCTCCGGCGGTCGCCGACCGCTGCCGCGGTACGCTCGCTCCGCTCGCTCGGCTCCCTCCGCTCTGTTATTGACATCAGTCTAACCTAACCTAACCAATCGATTTAATTCTGTGTAGAGATTTGTTTTTTTTTTTTTAGCGGGGGGCTGCGCCCCCCGAGCCCCCTCTTTTGGGGGGCTACGCCCCCCCGTCCCCCGCTTCGGTTGACGCCCTGGCTACTATTATCAAAGCCCGTAACCTTTTTGTAATCGGGTTGAAAAATCTATAAGGGCTTAGAATACCACTTCAGAAATGGGGGGGCTTCGCCCCATTATATACAGGTGCATCATTATTTTTCAGCTAGCAATACGGACTTAGCTAAAACTGAGTGCGGACTTAATCAAAACCTTTTTGTGCCAACCCTATACATTTTGCCTTAGGCATTTTACATTACAGCGAGCGTTTATAAATTGCCGACGCCGTATGTAAACGGCGAAATCATACAAAATGCCGACGACATATCCATCAAATTGACAACTATGCGTAAAAGAAAAGGAAATGGAAATTATTTTACCATAGAAAAATTAGAAACTCCTTTCATAGATTATTTTATACGGTACGGGTAATACTGGCCGTTACCTACCTTATTTATGAAATTTATAAAAAAATATATTCGGAATTTATATTATGTCATCACATTACGTGTGAATTGAAAATGTAGGTATATGCCGCCGTCATATATATTTTTGTCCTTCAACGTGTAGACATGTTTATGAAGCATTGAATGTTAACGATATTTTGTAACAATTCGTGACTACAAATATGTGGTTCTTATGTCTGTATACATTATTTTGAAATCATAGCTGTGTACATATTTATGAACCCTTGCTGACGTATACATATTTTTAGACGCGACTGTACTTTGGAAAAATTACATTGAACTTCTTTGACTACTAAATGACGTCGCTGTTTGTCAGATTTCTAATTTTGGATCAATCTAGCGAACCACGATTATTATGTCGTGAACATTAAACACAATTAAACACACTCTCTCTTCATATTTAAGAGCCGCGCTAAACACACAACATAATTAAATTAAAAACATGATATTATAGTTTTTCAACCATGTAAGCTGTTACAAAAATATAAATGAGTACCTGAGAAAATCTTTACATACCCCATTATACAGATTTAAGATTACTGTCCGACAAGGATCTAAATGTATATGGACGATGGCGCTGCTCGCTATACAAGAGACTCGAAAACAAGGATGTTATAAAAAAAGTAGTACTTATGGATCTTAAACGCAAGCCGGAAATAAATGTTAATTTCTTTTTTTGCCACGTTCATTTAGGGCCTTATTATACTAGCTGTTCGAAAGCGGCTGCGGAGCGGAGCGGCCACGCAGCGAATGCGTTGCGGACGCGCAACGTAACCGCGGCGAATAGCAACGTGGACGCCATTTTTTACAGTTTCGTTCAAAAGGCATTGTCCGTAACGAGACACGAAAACGAGAGGATGAATTTGAATTATTGTAATTGTATTATAATTGAATGAATCATCATGGCAGCATTGGAAAATTCTGATATTGATTGACAAATACGCAATGAAAACGTTGCGAATCTGCCACGCGTCCGCGACGCATTCGCCGCGCGCCCGTTCCGCTCCGCAACCACTCCCAAACCGCTAGTATGATAAGGCCCTTAGATTCTTGTCAGTTTGTACTGTCCTAGAATATTGATAATGTTATACGTATGAAAATAGATGGATGCTTCGCTTCGATCAAAGTTGCGCGAAAACTAACAAAAATGTTATGTTTGACATAGTTTCGTATTCAATCCATCATCGTCTTAATAACACAACACTATCCATCATAGTTATTTTGAATAACGATACGTTTAAGAATATTTACTACTTTTGTTCTTTAAGAAAACCTAAATAAAAGTGTTTTGTAAGTATTTTATCATCAAATCTTGAAATAACAGTAAACGCGGTACAGTGTTTTTAACATTGGGTTCTTCAAGAAATAATTATTTTGAAAAAGCTAATCTACATATTAAGTACCTATTAAAGTGATTTTGTCTTGCAGCAAATCACAAACTAAAAATGTAAGTCTTTAAATGAAATTAGATATAAATAAATCTCTCAAAAATTCAAGGTTCCCTTCAGACTATCTATCTAACCTTATTTTCTAATTTATGTTCAAGGTGGTACAAGGTCGAGTTTCAAGTAGTTAACTCGGTGCGTCAAAGACATTTTCCCAAAGGATGTGGATCGCGCGAACTTAACTAAATATTACATGAATTTGCGCCGGATTCTATACACGCGTGGCTTAACTAGCTTAACGTAGATTCGTAATTTGAAATTATCATACTTACTAGCATAATGTTTTAGATGGTAACGCGCTTGAAGAGATTCGGAATGTAGGTTGTAAATATGACCTACTTCTAGCTAGGGTAGGTTCGCCCTCGTTATTAAGTATTTTTTACTGTGAGAATGAGATATTTTTCCCGCGGTATAACGTAGTGTATATCTTCTTCCGTGATACTGTATATCACCTTTTTTTGTATAGCCATCCTTTTTAAGTTAAAGATGAACGATCAAAATTGTTTAGACTTTCTAATATTATTAATAAGAAAATAATGAGTGAAATTAATTATTTTTGCTTGAAAACAGAAATTTGTATAATGTAGAAACTTATATATTATATGCATAAAGATTAGCTTAAGGTCGTAGAATTTCTTGGACGGGATTTCTGAAACTTATTAAGCGGGTTCGACGAAATTGGTATTCAAACAAGTTTCCGGCCGCAGTCACTTGTTTAATTTGAAGATATTCCAAATGATGTATTTACTGTAAAAGTTTATAATTATTGCCTCTTCACGCGATTACGACTCTTTATCAAATGTTGACTTGGTTGTTTGATAAACTGTTTTAAACAAACTAATTTTAATGCGGGAAATCCACGCAGTTTTCGAATTTTATGCAATTTCGTCTAGGTGCAAAAAAGTAAGCATCACATTTTGTGTTACGGTGAAAAACAAAAAAACTTACATTAGTTTAAGTACGTCAATAAAGCAAAAAAAAGACATGACATGTACTAAAACGAACTATACGAATGACCGAACGAACTTCAGCGACCGAACTATATTTTCAAGCAGCTACGGGTCTCTTTTGTGATTCATTCATTCGTTCATTTTTCCTGCACATCTCTGAAAATCCATCAAGTTATTAAATCCTGACGCAGTGCAGGGAACGTAATGACGTCTGCAAATGCATCCATCAGCAAATTCAATATGTATGGTGCCATAATGTAACTTTTCTACAGATGTTTATCTCACGTCACGAGTGCAGGCGAGCAATACTTGTGTGTGTCTTGTGTGTATCGATTGGATTTGTAACGTGGAAAGTACCAAAAATAAGGTTTTTTTTTTTCCTATTTTTGATGTTGTTTCTATTTGCATTAATTAATTAGTCACACAGAAGGAAGATAACCTATCCAGAGAGATTTATATAACATTGAAAATAAAAATGTCTCGGGAGAAGTGGATTTCGCTACGGGGCAAGTCTACCAGGCAACTTGACACTGTTACACTAAATAATTCAAGTCAAATCAAATCAGAAATACGTTCCATTTTGCAAGTTAAAAATATGTTTGGTTTCTCCAAATAATTTTCTACTAAGAAAGAATTTCATAGACAATTTAATAAAAAAAACACATACCTACCCACTGCTGAGTCAATATTGAACCCATATCATTCAGGAGACAGTAACCCGAAAGATTGCCATCAACAATTACCAGAACATTCACACAAATCCGAATTAACTTGGGAATTTTACTTCAATATAATAATATATTTTATTAGATTATAAAGAGGTGTACTATCAGTTTCAGACAACTGATATACATACATATATAAATATAAAACATCTAGCTAGACACAAGGCGAACACAAGTGCTGTGATTTTAAGCACAGCTAAACGGGAAAGCTCGGTTATAATTAGTTTAGCTCAATTGTAATTCAAATTGTTTGTCATGCTGGGCGACCATTCACGCCGCTCGCACATGTCCGGCTACAGGCTACAACCTAATCTGATTTCACACGGAATTGGACCAGATATAGACCTTGCTAACCCGGAATAGAATAGAACTATGCTTTATGCATAGTAATTAACGTAGTTTAATTAGACTGCGATAATTTCTTTAAGGTTAGTAGTAATTGCTACTCAGCAATAAAGGCGCCCCATCCTTTTTGTGATTTACACTATTTACATTATTATTACATACAGTAACATTACAGTATATTTTTTTTTATTTATATGTGTGTGTACGTACACAAATAAGTGACTATCAGTAAGTACGCTTCTTAATAAGTTCTAAGAAGAAAGATCACGGTCTTTCATTTCCTCTTTAAACCACATCAACAACAAATGTTCTTTATTATCTTTTATTTTTTCTTTTTCTTTAATAAATTCTTGCAGTTTTCTAGAACACCTGTGAAGTAGGCTAAGCTTATTCTAGGCCTGCATTGTGTTGCACTCTATCCTTATTTCTAAGAATTAGATCTTAGCTCACAAAGAGGAAGACTAAGCCCCTGGCACCTTTGATCTATATAAAATGCAATTCAAAGAGAGCAGAAAATAATTTCTTTTCTATTTGTTAGTACTTAGATCTCAAAATAAACCTTGTGTATAAGTAGGATGACAGACCCTTTTAGAGTTTTATGGGTAAGACTGTGTTCTTGTATTTTTATGTTGCTTTCAATCAGAAATAAGAGGATTAAAATATATTAAAAAAAGAAATGAAGTGATAATGTTTGTGTGTGTTATTCCAAGTTTCATTTTGTACCAGTCGGCTGTAGAGTTACGTTAAAGTTAAATGTTTTATTTTTAAAATTTTAGGCACTCTTGTACTTTTTTGTAGTTTTTCAGAAAACCGATATTGGCGTGAAATTGTATTCGTTTTCACGTTAGTCGAAGTATTAAATTGGAAACATGATCGAAGTTATTTTCTTTGACAGAAAATATATAGAACCAATCTCAATACGATTTTTTATTGCACACAAACCAATAATGAAGTTCAATAAAGTTAGGAAAGAAAATTTAAAAAAGTGCATAGCCTTTTCATTTTAAAAATGGGAGAAAGTAAGAGCTTCTCTTGAATTATTTATAAGTACCTACAAATACGATTATTTTCAGATCAGTAATGGCTCATATCATAAAAATATTGATAGTAATTGTTCGCTTTCACTTTTTCGCAAATTAACAAAAACTTTAAATTTCTTGTAGGTATCTGAATTGCATCCTAAAGACGGGTACACAGATAGAGTAGATTGCACAGACAGTCGCTTTCTACGACACCCAATGGCATAGACATAGGATGGTCCTATTCAAAGACATAGGATGGTCCTATTCTAATGCCAAAATGTCAAATAAACAAACAAATAATTTTCTTCTCTCGTTCTAAAATGTTAAAATTGTACAGCAGTTTTAAAGGATAGAAAAGAATTAAGTTTTTCCGAGTTTTTCCGGTAGTTGCCGCCACCCGTCGACTGCCTCTAGAAAATACGTTAGGAGCAGCTGTTGGTTTTCACACCTTGTTATTAAGCTACAATAGGAATGGTATAACAATACAAAGATTATATAGACAATCTCTTATTAATTTAATTACACTTGTTCTAGATTTGAATCCAACGAGTATTATAACAATCAAAAGAGAAATACAAAACTTAGGCGTAACTGGCAAATAGCCTTATCCGATTTTTGAATTACATTTAAAAAAATATCCACAGATAGGTACCCACATCAAAAAAATATTTTAAAATCCCTTTTGTTTTCTCAATACGTTTTATTAGTTACTTTATATTTCTATCTGGAACAAAACAAAAATACTCGTATAGCAACACGATGGAAATAACTTTTTGTGATTATAAAGTCCGGTCAAGGTACTATCCTACCAGTTGCGCCAACTCTATCCGGTTAGTGCAGTGATCCGTGGTAATAAGGTTTTTGATTTGCTAGTTGCCGACCTTGCTCCACACTATGGGATTATTAGAGACTAGGCATATTAGATCAGGGTCGAGCCCAGCCAAATACTACGGAATTTTTGAATTTTGGAATTAAAGAAAATATCGCGTTACACACACATGCAAAGAAATCAAAGGTTCTGTGAGTTCAAAAGAGATCAAAGAGTTCAAAAATTGGTTATTTAAGGGTTGAATCGAGCCCCACGATTATTCATATCTATATAGACTTGCTTATGTGTATAGTTAGTTATTTACTAACTAGAATTTTTACGACCTTTCGTCCCATATTTATAATGATAATACGAGGTGCTTTGCAAAACAACGTCATTTTCACCTCATTTTCCTTTTTTTTCTCGTCTAAATTCAAACATTCAATTTTGGAATTCCTTCGTCATTCATAAGTCATTCTCGTCCATTTTTCTTCGGTTTTTTTCTCTCGACTTCCGACCTAGACGGCCGTATTTCTTAAAATGTGTATAATTTTGTAAAGTTTAGGCTGTTTCATACTGCCGAATTTGTACCAGTTTTTCGAGTATTTTACTACTAGTGTCTAAGGAAACCTTCAATATACAGTAGCTCCTGTTGGCTCGCCAAGGTCCTGGTAGGCCACAGGCGCGACAGTATGATGGCTTTCTATAATAAAACTGGTCATTTATCTTGACCTCTATTTACGTGCTATTGTTCTTCAGTATGGTCTTCAGTTTCAGTTCAGGTATATCTAAATATATCAGTGACGCTCCTTAAAGCTGTGTTTAAAGTCTTTAATATTGGTTAGTAACACTTAATCTGTTTGGTAAACCAGACAATCTCCTTATCCATCCACTCAGCTATAACCCCAAAGTTATATAGCATCTGACCCTTTAAGTTATAAACAGAAAGCCTATTGATCCGCGGCTTATAGTAATTTATGATATAAAAAAAGGCATTTTATTGCCTTCAGGGATACGCTAGGTTCGTATAAATATGCTGAAATCTGAGTGAGTAACTCATCTTAGGTACTAATATTGTAAAGAAGAGATATTTGATTGTTTGTTTGCATTGAATAGGCCTCGAAACCATTGAACCGATTGTAATAAAACTTGGTATAAATAGAGTTCGAGGACTAACATAGGCTACCTTTTACCGCGGGAAAATTCCTCATTTCCACGGGAAAAACTGTTAACGCGGGCGGAGCCGCTAGGTGGAAGGCTATTAAAAACTAAATTCTCATTAAGGATTTATAATACAGCGTAATTGTCACAAATCTGTAATTATTATTTTTGTAATGGGTTGTTTTGTTTGTATTGTAATGTGGTTTCTGTTAAAAGTCCTTCTAGATCAAACACACTATCTTTTTATCAATGCAAGCAACTTAAGATCTTTGTCTAGCATTGAAATGTCCCTCATTTGTCCCGTCCAAGAGACTTTGGCAACATCACTTAGTACTTTGCAAAAACATGTTTTTCCTAAAATGTGTAAGACCTAATGTTATCTAGATATTCTTGTAATTCATTATCTTCCAAAAACTTACACAAGATTAAGATATTTTCTCTAGAAAATTGTTCTTTATCTCGCCGACTAGGTATTAGCGGTTGACCTACAAAAGCGGGTAGAAAGATAATTGAATTCCAAAGACTTTGTAGCAGATTGTAACCTAGAAAGAAACTGCAGGGAATAAGATAAAAAATTATAGGTTCTAGAGAACGAATTAGAGACGGAGGAAAATCGCTGCAGTAAAAATGGTTATTGTCTTAAACTGGTTTCAATATGTTGACTTAAAAAAAAAAAAACCGCCGATACAAAACTGTTACTTGATCCTTTCAACAATTAGAAATGAACTGATAATCTTCAAATGGCTGAAGATATTTTCTTGGATCATAGCTAAGAACATTCTCGATTGTGACACCTTGCAAACAAAAAAAACTAGATCACAATCGGCGCATCCGTTTAGGAGCTACGATGCCAGACAGACTGACAGACTGACAGACAGACACACACTTCAAACTTATAACACCCCTCTTTTTTGTCGGGGGTTAAAAAGAGATGCACTACCAAGTACTATACGTCAATATTTTTTGACATCTGGCGCATACCGTCGCGCCAGCTTGCTTTGATTTCGTTTTTCTATTGAACCAAAATGAACCAAACTATAAAATGTTAATTGGTGTCGACATGGGGGCATGTGCAGTGTGTGATTGTAATGTGACAAATAGAAACCTATACCTATATTCTACATCTATGGGTATTATTATGTGAAGCCGATCAAGCGGTCATAATCTCATTAGGAACCAGACAAAGCCCTTTATTCTGGCCACGTGGCGGTTTGGCTGCTCCAATAACGCTATTGATTAAATCCACATGTCCTGTTTTAAAGCCGTGAAGAATAAAACTTTGAGTAGGACCGGAAAAAAGG
This sequence comes from Teleiodes luculella, assembly GCA_948473455.1. NCBI lineage: Eukaryota > Metazoa > Arthropoda > Insecta > Lepidoptera > Gelechiidae > Teleiodes > Teleiodes luculella. Next base: position 3,061,052 of record OX419585.1, read on the forward strand.
TCACAACGTACGTAAGTATTTGGAGACAAATTTCTTTGCTTGTATCCTTGTAAGTTGTAGAGAATTTAATTTTTTTTGCAAAGAATATTTTTGAAATAGAATGTAGTAAATAAAATATGAAACAATTTATTTTTAATGAAAAAGTTTTATTATTTTCTCTTTTGCTCGATTCACTCGCGTCACGAAAGATTGGTACATCGTTTGTTCGTTATATTTGCAGTAAACAGTGTTTGTATTTACAAAGGTAGATGTATAGGATGTGTATGTATAGGATGTGTGAGGTGGATGTGTGTGGTGGTGTGAGGTAGGTGTATGTGTTGTGTGTGTGTGTACTTCTGTGCAACTAAAACCATCAAACCAATATACGAGTACATGGTGCATAAACCACTAAACTAACCGACCTGTGTGGCTGTATGCCAAATACCACAGAATACAAACCGCTCATACTACGCACGCACGTAGCCATTTGCTACGCTGCTACGCCGTAGCATGACCGTAGCCAGCCACACAATTAGAATTTTTTTTTTGTTTCGCTTTGGTCAAATTCTGTGCCTTTTGATAGGAAAAGACTAGACATTGCGATTTATAAAACAAAAATGGAAAAATAAGTAGAATAATAGCATCATATTTAATTTCGTGTTTAAGGTAGTTTAAATCGATTTCTCTTAAAGTATCCCACCCACACAAACATCAAAATAAAAATTTAAAGATAAGAAGCGTATAAATGTTTGATTAACAATCATAATCATACAGGATACAAGATATTCGACCTAGTTACTAAAACAACGGTATTCAGGAGCTTACGAAATTAATTTTCAGAAGTTGTTTATCAAATGTATATTTCATAAATTCAAAACTACCTTCGATATTCATTGCGAGTTTAATTAGTGTTAAATGTAGACCTGAATTATTTTACCATACCGATTACGTAATGTACTTGTAATTTGTTAATTGTTGCTGCAAAAGTCTACCTATAGCTATAATATAATAAGCTTACGATGTAGCCTTGGGGGAAACGTGAAACAAATGTATTTCATATTTAATATACGTAAAATTATAATGAATTACAGGAATAGAATATTTACTTTACAATGAATTATTCAAATTTATTACTTACTAGCTTTCCGCCGCGGCTCCGCCCGCGTTAACAGTTTTCCCGTGGGAATGAGGCATTTTCCCGCGGTAAAAGGTAGCCTATGATACTCAGGGTGAATGTAGCTTTATAATGGTGAAAGAATTTCAGTACTTTTTGAGTTTATTCATTAACACATACACACTCACACATACACAGACAAAAATACAAATCTTTCCTCTTTATAATATTAGTATGACTAGCTTCCCGCCCCGCTGCTCCGCCCGCGCTAAAGATTTTCCCGTGGGAATGAAGTATTTTCCTGCGGTAAAAAGTATCCTATATGTTATTCTGATGTATTAGCTTTATTATTATAAAGTTTAATTAAAATCTATCCTTACAAACTTTCGCGTTTATAATATTAGTTTAGTAGGAATAGCTGTCTCCCCGCGGCTGCGCGCGTCAGTTTCGGCGATAAGCCCGTACTATGTGCTGAGCCGTTTGAGTTTCACTCTGAGAACTCGTTAATAGCCCATTATTTTCCCACCGAGGAGGGGCTCGAGCCTACCCGAGCGTCAAATTTACGGACATATGAATTCGAAAATTGAAAACACATTTATTATGCCAGTGTAAAAGCGTCGGTGGCCAAGTGGCTAGGCCCGTTGACTTCCATTCCGAAGTTCGCGGGTTCAAACCTCGGCGCTTACCAATGTGATTTAGATTTTCGAATTCATATGTACGTTTATTCGACGATCTTACGGTGAAGGAAAACATCGTGAGGAAACCTGCACACACCTGCGAAGAAATTCAAAGGTTGTGTGTGAAGTTGACCAACCCTAGGTAGGTTGGTGTAGGCTCGAGCCCCTCGGTGGGACATATAAGACCTGGTAACGATTGGTCATGCCGAGTCTCGAACCCGTGCCACCCGGAAGACAACGACATAGCTACTGGGCTACCGACGCTCTTTAAGCTGTGGTACTTATTTAACACAAATTAGAAAATATTATAAGTGTCTAATTCTATGATTTGATACCTACACCAAAAATCAAACCCTAAAGGTTTTTATTCCAAGTAAGATTTACAAAATTATTTTGTAACATCAAAGCTTATAAATATTAAAGATCAGACAGTCCATATAAGCGAAGCGAAGGCCGTTTAAAAGTAGCGTTCATCTGTAGAGATTATAAAAAAATAATTATGATTAATAAATGAATGAATCAAGAATTTATTAATCAATTTAATATACTTAGTATAATTTTATTGCATTTTAATAATACTGCTTTTGACAATAATTCACCAAGTAATATTTCATTACTAATAGTTACCCTCTGTAACCTTGGCAAACTTTAACCAAATGACAGCGAAGTCTCGTAGTAATGTGATAATTTCGTGGACTGGCGTAACTTATGTCCCTACCCGAGTGCTAAGTAGAGATGTGGGATGGCGATGATGATATATAAATAAATATATGGAGACATATCTCAAACATGGCTATCTGACCAGATTGTCAGACAATACATGAGTATATAAATCTACAACATTTAGACACAACACAAACACAAGTGCTCATCACACGAATGTTTGCCCTAGGCGGGATTCGAACCCACAACCCTGTGACGCTATTTGTCTAACCTTGATGAAGCTTTCTATGAAATTTAATTCAAAACCTGATAAAATAAAATGCTATTATTAAGATAAGAATATACTTTATTGCACACTAGAAAAAACAGTATAGTAAAATTCACAATAATCATGGAAAGTTTTCATCTAGGCGGTCTTATTGCTAAGTAGTAATTTATACCAGGCAACCTTATTATTAAATACCTAATCTTATGGTCTGTTTACATCCCTAGTGAGCTATGCAGGATACCTGTTATATAACTTGGCTTGTCTGAACTTTGTAGGCTTAATCTGGGAAACTTAGGCCGGCAAGTTTATAAGGCAATATGTTAATTATACATCTATATTTTAAGCCAAATGGCTGAAACTTCGCGAATTGTAATAGGCGCTTAGCAATATGGTAAATTTGGCATAAGAGGGTTTCAAAACCATCATAATTTCTGCCTGTATGACACACGAACCTAATAAAGAACACAGCTCTATTGGCATTCGCTGATATTCGGGAGAAAACTGCCAAGCTTAAATAGGTCCAGGGCAATTCAGCAAAATGGGTCCAGCTGTGGTGTGCTTTTATGAGCATGCTTAGGACAGGGCAGAGATAGGTGGAAAGAGATGAGAGAGTTCTATAACAATAATAATCTACTTAATTTAAAGTTTTAACAGACTCAATTGGTTTGTAAAATCTATCAATCGAACTATCTATCTAAGCTCAGTAATGGGATACATATTAGACTAATAAAAAAGACGTCAAGTTGACAAAGGCTTGCTTCAAGGAACTTCACAACGATAGTTTCGAGTCTACGTGAAACCAGCGATCGCTTATTATTACGTTGACCTCCAGGGTTAGTGAGCCACACATAGATAGCAAATATTGCACAGGCTCTGCCTAGTTTGGGGTCAGATAGCCGTGTGTGAGTTGTCCCCACATACATATTATTACCATTATTAATTGTATTTTGAAGTAGCTTACTATTAGAGTCTTATGTATTAAGCCTCTATTTCCACCGAGTTCTCAATTTTGAGATCCCATAAAAGAAAATGTCATTTAATAATAAATACAGGTATTTTGTGTTACTTGTGCTCGTGCCCCTCAATAAGGCAAATAAATTATATTACAAATTTTGTTTTAAAATTATTTGCGATAATTATTTTCGGTGCAAAGTTGAAAAAGGTACGAAAAACACACATATAATTTTACAAAATTTCACCCATCCTAACCATCGTTATTTCCTACACAACTTTAATTACAAGCTCGGAACTAATTAAAAAAACAAAACAAGGCTTTTTAATTAAGCAAAATTTTGCGTTAATAGAAAATACACGAGTCGTAAAACAAAAGTTATTTAATTCCGAGACGGTTTGCGTTGGAGAGAGCTCTTAATTCAATGCTTTAAGACCGTGTTTAAATCAAAATGAATTTCTAAACTTGAGTAAAACAACGTATACATGTACGCTTGTAGTACAAAAGGTAGCAATTTCTATTCGACGGCCTCGTAGGCTAGTTGGTAGTGCGTCTGCCTTCAAAGCATACAGCTAGTCGCGGGTTTGAATCCCGCCCAGGGCAAATATTCGTGTGATGGCACTTGTGTTTGCCTTGTGTCTAGATGAGCCAATAGAAATCTGCATGACATTTGGAGCAATCACAACCCCGAGACCCCCCCCCCCCCGTACCTCAGCTAGTTGACAGAATTTCTTTCTTTAAGATCTACATGTATTACGTCTCTAATGTTAGATACTCTTTGTTTCCCATGCACTGATGCACCCTTAGCAAGTGGGATCGACGCGTTGAATCGATGTTTCACATCTCATTCACATTTCATATAATAACCAAATTGACAAACTCCCTTTCGTTCTTAACAGCGAGAAAATTACATATTGATGGATTTTAAATTTAAGTTAGAGTACAATGATTAGAATCAGGGCCATTATTTGCCTTTAATAACCGAATAACCTTGTCAAGCGTAGTGGCCTAGGGCCTAGACCGTCTTTTATAGGCAACCAGGGGCTCATTCCATTAAGAAATTACACTTCAGTGGCTGAAATTATGTGTACATTGCTTACTCTGGCAAAAAAGTTAGCTTTGAGTACTAACTCACAGAAGAACTAAATCATAGAGTTCTTTTTCACTTAACATAATAATATTATGAATACATGCAAAGCGAAATAAATGTATCACATTCATTCGAAGTTTGTCTAAAAAGGTCACGTGTAATATCTAAAGTCTTTTATACATTGACTTTTTATCGAAATATTATGAATTATTATACTTACTTACCATTATTTATCAAGTCATTTTATGAAACGATTTAATTATTTAAGTACCTATCAATACTAACTACGTAATGTGTAGTAATGTCGTGAAACATTCTACCGGCTCGTTGTCAATTTCCCCTGAAATAACATAATGGTGTCGATTCGGTGTTGGCCAATGCACTAATCTTAACTAAAATTTAACTAAAATTTAGTTAAGATGTGTCAGATGACACATTTAGCTATTCGGAACGCACGACTTAACTTAATTTTGTATGGAATCTGACAGGACTAAAAATAAGTTGAACTAACGCCATTTAGCTATTCGGGAACGACCATTCATCTGTCATTTTTAGTTCGTTATCTGTCATTTTTAGGTGTTTTGAACTTAAAATGGCCTTAATTTAGTTCAGTTTTTTAGGTGTAGACTTAATATATTTTGTAAGTTTTGAGGTTAACAAACTAGGAAATCGGGAAAAAATTAAATAGTGATGAGTTGCTTCAGCCAATCTTCTTTCGTTAATCCTGAATATTTACTGAATAGCTCATCCTCAGTCAGGTCAGCGGGGTCGGTCGAGTCTTTCAGCTAAAAACTCCATAAATCGTACAAGCAAGAGCATGCTAAGCAGATAACTTTGGATTTTGCACCTTTCTTATGTCCATCGAATAAGGAACAGAATCGCAATCGCGTTGGCCCTGCTTAACCTTCACTTAACAGTACGTACAGAAGCAAGCACATGCAGTTGGACACTTGCACTACGAAATTCACCCCTACCGCTACGGAATACGGGCGCTCTCAAGGTCATAATGTCCAGCCGCATGTGCTGCTTACTGTACAACAAATCGACCATAAGTTCTATTTTGCTATTTCGTTTTTGTTATACGCAGAAAAAATATAAATTTCTAATTTCCGAAACTAAAACGGAACGTAACACATACTAAGTTGCGTTTCGTTGCGCGTGCGTTCGATTCACTAACGTTCACTTTATCGCGGATTAAGGTTGCATGACTTTATACCTTTGCCTTTCTGTTCAAAAAAAACATTGCAGGAGCGTGCACAGAGCGAGATAATGTGTATCCGAACGTTAATCGTGTCAAGATTTGTTAAGTCCTGTCAAAAATGAACTAAAATTAGTTAAGATAAGGCGGGTGCAATACCGAATTAGCCCCATTGTCTACTTCAAATTAAAGACTATTTCGTAGCGTAGTAGCTATTATTTCAGTTGTTCTGGTAAAACGGTACCTTGTTATTTTATATCTAAAAGTTTTGTACCGAAGTTTATACTTTGCGCTTTATATAATGAAACATAGGTAATATATTATGAAACATGGGTGCCATAGTAGATCTTACGCCTCCGCAATTATTTTGCAAACGGCGATATTAAAATATTTATAGTTTAAGAAATTAAATTATGTACTACAAACCAATGCAAATCTACTTTAGCAGTGCAGTAGGTGCTGTGTATTATCTATCAGTAATCATTTCATTGTCATTATTGAAGCAAAACATACAATAATGTTATAACCTATATATAAGTAAATGTTTCTTTCAAGTAAACCACGTCTAAAACCTTTTAACACGCTTTGATCGGACCGGGTCGCTTCACAATCAATTGATGTAACAGCTTCTCATGTGAGTCAATTTTATCGAAAATGACCGCCATTTCTATCCCTCGGCTGAGAGGTGTACGATAGATATATCCATATAAAGTCACTTTCTTATCTCAAGGTGCTAAAGGTATTTTTTGCTTCTGCAGTATCAAGGTTGTCTTTCACACTTTCGTTCTTAGCAATGAAAGGATTTTTATCTGACCTGCTGAACCGATACTGCCGTCATCTTTTGTCATACATAAAAAGGCGCATTTACTCAGAATTAAGTATCTAAAAACAGCGTTGTACTATTACATTATAATGTGGTAATACCGTATCGTACTAACGGTAGTACTGTAACGAGGTGATTTGCAATGCAACCTCATTTCCACCCCATTTTTCATTTCTTTCTCGTCTAAATTCAAATATTCAATTTTGGAATCCCTACGTCATTCATACGTCATCCTCGTCCATTTTCCTTCAGTTCCACAGAATACATAAAAATTATATGGTCTATATCCAGCTGTGGACTGCCGCAAGCTTCTGATGATGATGATGAGCCTGATAACAAAATCGTCGCACAAGTGTTAATCGTCACATCTGATAAGACTCAAGTCAGAGATCGTTAAGATAAAAGAGATACAAAAACCACGATTTCCACATCATTCGGTCCTGCGCTGTCCGCATCCAGCGGCTTCCAGCGAACTTCACCAGATCGTCCGTCCATCTGGTGTCTGCCCACGCTTCGTTTCTGGTACGCGATCGCTAATCTAGAATCTTTCTGCCCCATGTCCGTCGATTATGCACACAAATTGCTCCGCCCAATGCCACTGAAGTTTTGCCACGGTCATTACATCTTTGTTTTAGTGATAAAAAAATACAATTTACCGCACGTGCAAGCAAGATTGACAATAATCAAATTTTGGTAACGTACCCTTGTTCCACTGACTTGGGAGATTACCAGGCACAGTATATTTTGTTAATTGTAATTTAGCGATTCCTCGGGTTATGTCGGTGACTTAGGTTTCTTTGATCATTGATGATGTAAACACAAAACTTGTTAACTGCATCGATGCTAGCAAGAATTCAGTGGAACATGAGGTCGTTTCTCAGCCAATTAGGATAACAGCCTTGAATGGAGGCCGATTTACTGAAGATGCCGTTCGTACGCGAGCTCGGAAGCTCCGGCCATTGGCGACTATTTATTGGGCTCGTATCTCACCGACAAAGCCTTAATGTTTGTTTAACAAGCTTGATACTTATGTTCGATAGTATAAATTATTATTAAATAGCATCGCATTGAGAATATTTTTTGTCTTTTTAGTAGAGATTGAGCGATAAAACGCCAAGTCAGAGAAGTTGACACAACGATTTTGTAAATAGTGTAGGTCAACTAATAAAAGCGCCTAAGGACCATAGAGGTAGATCTTGTTTTAGTTTAGTTTAGTTTAGGTTTTGGTTTAGTTTAGTTTAGGCTTTACAGCAAAACAAAAAAAAAACTTATTATTTTACCTTTTTATGATATTTTCACACAACTTTATTCGCCGTCACATTAATCCGCCGCGGTAATTCTTGAAAACACAATATTATAAATAAAAATAACTATTCTTTGTCAACTTTACCCATTCCCGGCAGAAGCTCAATATTTCCGCAGTGTTAAGCACTTAAAAGGTTTCCCCACCAGGTGGTACTTCCAACAGAACCAGCAGCTGTGTAATTTGCTGCCTTTTTGTCCGAGTCAGTCAGTTTACCGTGTTTCCGAATTTGTTAAATAATGGTGGAAAAAGAGTTTGAGAAAAAAAAGGATATTCTGGTTGAGGCGTGATTTTGATTAATAATAATATTAAAGTAACTAAGACTCAAGTGTTAGGGTGTTAGTAGGTAGGTACGAATTACTTACAGACTATCGTACTACTATTATAAAGAGAAAACATTTGTATTTTTGTGTGTGTGTATGTTTGTAATGAATAAACTCAAAAACTACTAAACCAATTTTAAAAATTATTTTATCATTAGAAAGCTACATTCACCCTAAGTAAAATGCCTCATTCCCACGGGAAAAACTGTTAACGCGGGCGGAGCCGCGGCGGAAAGCTAGTTATTGTATCTATAAAAACAATCAACTCTGGTGGCAATCAACTCAACTAAAGCACTCGTCATTAGGATTTCCTTGTAATTTCTTTCTTATTATTACCACAAAATACCAAATATCTATTGGCCTCTCTTTCTATTGCATATAGCGCAGATTTGCGCCTCACTACTTACACTTTTAATTCCCTATCTAAAACCTCCCGGGAGGGCGCATCGGCCGATCATTCCTAAACTGCGGAGCGACACACGCCTGTCTCTCTTCAGGCACAGAAGAAAATAATAGTACTACTATTATTTTCTTCTGTGGCGCCCCGCAGGCGCCGCGGGACTCCGCCGGTGGTGTTCGGGGGTGTTTTACATAGCGCCTGGCGCCATTGACTTGTAGTTGATATTCAAAAAGAAATAGCTTGTCAAAACGCGTTTTCTCTATGGAGTGACCGCCCAGTGCTTCAGGTCAGAACTTCGGAAAGTTTTGCTTTGCAAGCGGGTTGAGGTTTGCAGTTGTAATTACTAACACAAGGCACACTTCCTTAGCTTAAAATAAGCTACATAATATGTAACTAGACCTCATTTCTTTTCCAGACACAAATGTTTACTTAATTTGATCTGAAAGTTAATACATATACGTAATTGTTTGTTATCTGAATAGGTAAGATTTTTAGGTAAGTTTTTATTCGAAGTAAGATAATCACTTTTCGACGTCGAGGCGAGTTCACAATTTGGCTGTCATCTGTGGAGAAGAACTCGCCGGAAGAAACTCAACAGGCGTTGCATCTTTTCAAAATATTTTACAAAATTATAAATTATTATTTTATACAATTTTATTAAACTATAGTTACCTCGTATAGCAACCACAGAATGAGAATGGTTGTTCGGTCATAAACGGCACGGAACTAGTATCTCCCTTATTAGATTCAAATCAAAAAGATTTCCTGCATTGAGCAGAAGATTACGTCGAATATAATCCGTTTAATCAAGGAGTGGAATGGAAATCTGATCATATTCTTCCTCGTATCCTTTCAAGATCTGATTTGTTATAAGGATAGCTTCTTTTATATTAGAATGCTGAATGGCTTTTATATTGATCGACTTAGTTTACAAGTTTTACGTTAAGGAAGAGTGATCTCTTTGAAAGACTTCGGATGTTGTTTTTAATGTATTTGTAAGTTGTATTGAAATTTGTTTTGTGTTTCAGTTTTAATAATAAAAGAAGGACAGTTGGAAAGTTTCATACACAAAGCTTGTTTTATTTATGTAAATCAAAAAATATTATGGAATGGAAAATTATATTCCATGGCGATGCTGCTGAGAATTGAAATTTATGTTGAGAAGTAATATGTGGGTGTTTTGATACAACACTTATTTATAATTATGTGGCCGTTCCGTTTTTTATCACATTAAAAGGCCGTTCCCTTTATTTATCGTAATAAGTATGATAAATTCTTATCTTTAGACTTTAAATACATTTGAAATGCTAAACAGTCTATTTAAAAAAAATCCATCGAGCTAGTTTTATCCACCAAAAAAAAGTCTTCCTAAATAGTTTAACCGGCTATTATAGAACGTAATCGTCTCATTTCTAAAATATTAATTCATAAAGAATAGATTAAAAAACAAGCTCGAATATTAAGAAAAGATTAAAAAATAAGAAGCTAAATGAGAATTCTCACAAGCCTGGTATTTTGGGTGCAAATATTTTTGTTGTTTTTCGAAAGTATTATATTACAAACTGCAAAGTCAGATTTCTGACCTTAAATCCAAGATATTATCAAAGTATTCCCTTTTTTATTTAATAAAATAAAATTACTCAGTAACAAAAATTTACTACTCGTTCAAATTTTATTATAGTTTTCTTTCAATAATTTGTATTTATATCATCGTAGGTATTCTGCCGAGGCAAATTAAATAAGTCGACCAACAAACGAGCTGATTGCGTACCCCGCACCCTTCATACTTCACCCCCTCAGCTTTCCCCGCCTTCAAACTGAGGCTGAATATCAAATTAAGTAAACTTGATATGTATGAATTTGCTTTAAAAAAAATATCAAATAGAAACGCTAAACTTACTTAACTTTATTTGAATTTAGAAGTCATAAGTTTTCGATGTAGATATATTCCGTATACACCGTGAGTGAATTTTTAATATTTGTTTTCCCGCAATATGAGTAATTTATGTATTTTGTTCTTTTTTTATCGCTGATGACGTAGGCGTATTCCAGCCAGCGTCAGGTGACATAGTTTTTCTATTTCTACCATTATCTTTTTAGCATGACTAGGTGACACAACGTGTCCATCAAGTCGAATTCTATCTATATTTCTGTGTGTTTGTCCATCAAAATCCGTTCAAAAATTCCTTTTTTTTTATTAATGATGATAGATTTTTTTCTACGAGGATTGTTTGTTACTTCATCATTTTAAAACAAAATATAAATTCTACACGTAATAACACTACTGAAAATAAGATATGACCGACCTACATACTTTTCCATCATATTTTATCACATAACATTGTTTCTAACCCGCCTTGTGAAAGTACCCGCCAGCAAATTACCTCTTTTCTAGCCGACATTAAAAGTTTAGACAACTGCTGTACTCTGTGAAGTACACTAACTCTGAAAATGGAAGCCCCTAAAATAACGCTTGTAATTCACTGTATTTTCTGTTACTAGATTACTCCTCCGACAATAATATTTCTTGATCGTATGAGTGGAAATTTAGCTAAGTGATATACTTTACTGCATTGCGCAAAGAAAAAGATTATTGCTAATGTAGCAATTTATTTCAGGCAACTTTATTAGACATACTCAATAACTTATACATACACAGACATATTTGGAGCACACGTGATTAATGGTCACTAATTTTTTAAATAAACTAAACGTCTTCCGCTTTAACACAAAAATATTAAACACACGCGTCTATACAAATGAGATTTTTTTCAAAGTGTGTTTCACTTCATTTTAAGTTTAGACTATGGTTCCTATTAAAAAAACCACTAATTTATCTGCTGTACATCATACAGTAAGAAATTGGCTGTACATAAAACACAAAAGAGAAGGGAGGACTTATACGTTGTTAGAACATGATATGTCAATGTCTTACAATTTTAATGGTGCAGTATATTATACAATTTCGACTAACAGTATAAATAACCTAACACATGTCCTCAGGGTAACAGCTTGTGAATAATGAGTTTAACTTCGGTTTAGGGTTGTCCAAACGTCCCGGCCAACTTCTAGCTAGAATATGGGATCGACCGAAAGCGACAGTACCGTTTTGAACTCAAATACAAGTTAGAATATACGTCTACCGATTCACACCCAAAAACAACCGGGATCGCGATGTGAACATAGCAGAATAAACTGTTAGAGTTTTATAAACCGACCAAATAAAGAAGGTCCCAAAAAACATGCTCTAACTAACTAAACTAATACTTAGACTAAAGTCGTTGGTGAAAAATTATTAAAAATAGGTTTTAAAAAAATCTGCTAACTTCACATATCCATTTAGATCTTATTTTATACAAGATATCATATATTCATAGGTTAAGTGCCGATAATTTTATATCGATCGGTTTAATAGGTGTGTTATACATATAATAATGTATACAAAGCGCGAAAGCATCAAATAGACCTGAAAAAGAACAAAAACCCTGCCGAGCAGTAAATCTTCAATACATTCAAACATAAATCTTCCCCAAAGATACCACAGGTTTATCAGCAAATAAACAAAGAAAATTAGAGGCCATTAACAATGGTGGCCAAAGCAACTCATAAAACATACTAAACAACTGGACACACGGTCGTAAACCTCGCGTCACTGCATTGCGGTGATAGAATATACAAATATGTAGTTTTACCACAAAATACCAAATAGTAATGGTTTTACTAACCTGCCTTCGAAGCACGGGGTCGCGGGTTCAAACCCCGCCCAGTGTAAACATTCACGTGATAATTACTCTTGACAGTTATCAGGGGGGTTGACTGGCTTGTCAAATGAAAATCTTTAAGAAATGTCAAAACAATTTGTTCATGTTCATGAAGCGCGATTTTCCTTTCTTTAAGGGTGTACTAAAAAAAATAATTCAAAATTCAAATGTTTTATTCGAAAAATCACTTTTACGCGTCGAGGCGAGTTCACAATTTGGCTGTCTTCTGTGGAGAAGAACTCGCCGGAGAAACTCTACGTTGCATCTTTTCAAAATATTTTACAAAATTATTATTTTATACAATTTGATTATACTAGTTGTTATAGTTGTATGTGCATATTCTATTCTAGAAAATAAATATTCTATATGGAAAAAAACAGAATACAAAGTTATGACGTCATAGCTAATCGGCTAGCTACTAATCGTGTTTGTAATTTTTTACTTTGATTTGCAAATTTTAAATCGCTCCCATTTGAACTGCAGATTTCTTATTATATGAATTTAAATGTTATATTCAAACCTGATCGCAACAGCAAAGGCCTTCAACGAAGCTCTTTCGATTGCTTTTCGACTTACAAATTGAATTTGTCCTTTCATCTATAAAATATTACAATAAATAGCCACGAAATTGAGTTGCTCTCTAATGTAGGGGGAGGCAGGCGCTTTGAAGTAGGTTTAAGATGGAGATAACCGAAAATTAATTGTCTTTCTGCCGCTTGGTGAGATAGGAAAATGGCAAACGCACAGGAAAGGCAGTCAAACTTATATAATTACTTAGATAGGTAAGGTACTGAAGTTTGATACGTCGTAAATCGACTTATATAAATCTGTGCTGTTTCCGTGCGTTTTCATACGTAAATTTAAAAAATGCAATGCCCTTTATATTGCCTGGAAAGATTTATTTACTTACTTAGCATTAAGACCTTTTTCAAAGTCATTCTTTACACTGTTATTGATGTGTACTGTATTTTTTTTATCTGTGTGTTTGTCTAGCGGCTTATTTCCACCTCCCTGGTGCTTGAAGACACAGTTTTCCGACAATAAAAATACAATTAATTAATTAACCGATCTTCATTCTCTGGTCTTCACTGCTAGGTATTTGCAATGTTCTGAAGCAGAGAATAATACCTACTTCCACAAATATTCATATTAATTGATTAGCATTCAAATGGTACATGTATATTAATGAGGTCTTAAGTCTTACAATATGAAAGTTCCACTTTTGATATAATAAGGTGTTACATTTATCATTTACTCGTACAATTTATTTGTTATAAATGTTAAATTCAAAATAATAATAATAAATAATAAGTAAAAATAACAGTGAATGCAACGTAAATTGAACACGCGTACCGTGATTCTGTTCCCTCCGTATTCAATTGACATAAGAACAGTGAAAAGTCCCATGTAATAACTTTAGCGTGTTCTTGGCTGTACTACGACTTACGAGTAGCTAAGCCACTGTCTGTCTGTGTTCCTCTGAGGATGCCCCTGGCTTTGTTATCATAACTAGGGGTCGTGAACCTCCCCTTTTTCCCGGAAGTCCGTGTCGTCCTATATTCCCATTCTAGTATAAATTGTATTAAGTAGGTCAGTTAGGAAAGCATACTTTGTAACTTGACTAAAATCTGGCATACTTTTTTGACTTGGATAGAAAATAATACCTTGACTTCTTCCAAAACTTCTCTTTCATTTTAATGTTTTCTATTTTTTTTTCGATATGGATATGATTACTGAAGAAGTCATACTGAAAAAGAAATAAAACCTATTCTGGCAAACGTCTATTAAAAAAAATCGTTGTATTATATTATACCTAGTTCCCTATAACCAAATTAACATTCCGAATAAGTCTTATCTTATTCTATCCTTGACTGTGCTCTTCGCAAAAAAATATTTTCGATTCGACCTTTTCATATGGAAATCCGGCGTTATTGTTCCCAAGTCGGTTTTATTACAATATCACGAAAAGAGGGAAGAAAAAACGGTCACATATATAGTAACTCTTATATACTATTCTTATGTAACAGACCTATAGTTTCCTTACTTTAACATTGGACATGTGTATAAATATGCATAAACTTTAAAAATAATAAAACTTAAATGAAAGCATAACCAGAAATTCTTCTTCTCTAGTGATATAATAACAGCAGCCAGTTACGGCATTAATCATCAAAAGGTTTATTACAATTGATGATTAAAATCACCAGTATCCTGGTTTTGGCACCAATTAAAAAAGAACATAGCCGTCAAAGGAATATTTCCCTGTACGTTGGTAGTTGTCAACGCGGTCGAGAGCGGGAAATGCTTTGATGTGGCTACAGCGACGCGGCGGCGTATAAGAGGGATCACGTTTTTTATAGCATTTAATAACGGGCTTACCACGATAATTACTTTGTAAGAAGACGCGATAATTCGATATTGTTGAAGTAATTTACTGTTATATGGAATACTGCTCTCATGGGTTTTTTTTCTTCTGATTACGATATCAGGGTTTGTTGGCACGGCAACTAGTGTTAAAGCCTGACCAAAGAAATAAAAAACCTGCTCTGGGGGCGCCACGTGAATAATTAAATAATTTTCCTTATAAAATTAGTTCCATTGAAATTCCGCAATATGTGTTTAAACTAAAATAAAGATTGGTTATAATGTAAGATATTGGATAAAAATATACTACCCGGCGGCTCTGATGTAACACGAGTTACCGTGAACAGACCCATCATATTTTTAAAACAATTTTTAATAAGTTGTTTATCTTTTTACAACTATCGCCTCTTATGTTCCTTAGAATTTGAATAATCAAATTTTCTTACAACTGCGATCTCCCATCCATCCGTTCGCTAAGCATAGCAACAACTTTCTTTCAAAAGTTAATTTAGCGTGGAGAGATAGATAGTACGTACGACTACGACTACCTCTTCTTTCATAATTACCTAAAAACATTAACTCTACCTTTTCCTTACTACTATGGATTTGAAACTTTATTTTTACAAAACAAACACAAACTACCACTGGCAAACAACTTCGCCTAAAACCGGTTTTTCCTTTTAGTATTTATTTTCTTGAATATATTTTTTTATCCTAATATTTTAATGTACATAAATACGCCCTCCTCGTTAATAGTATATTTCATTACAAGTGCGGAAAGGCTGTCATTGCAAAGAGTTCCGACAAATGTGTACCCGAGCCGAGGCGCAGCCGAAGCCGCTTGACAATCGGAACAAGTTGCAATGACGGTTCCGCACGTGTACTGAACGACTATTTTTAATACAGTTGCGAAAAAATGAAGCAATTTAATAAAATATAAAATAATAAAAACACAATAAATTCAACTAACTTTTTTTCTTCACCCATTCTGTTATGCAAAGAGAACTATGCCTATACAGCCAAGTCTTCACTAGAATGTTTATATTGATATGAAATGAAAATGAAATTTAAAGTGATGAAATGATGAAACCTAACCTAACTCATTTAATCAAATCATTAAATCTGATATTGAAACAAACAAATTAGTAGCTCCTTTTCAGAAATATACGTATTTGCATGAATCATAAAAACTTTTATGAATTTTTTTTAGTAAAAACTTCATGGTTGGTTTTTCCATTATTTTGACAGTTGGGAAAGAGAACGCACGAGTGCGGGAAAGGTAAAAAAAAAGCACGAGTGTGTAATAGCCCACTTCCCGAACGCTATACGACCCTGCAATACGCCACTTTTTGAGCAACTGTATTAAAATAGTATATTTCATTACAAGTGCGGAAAGGCTGTCATTGCAAAGAGTTCCGACAAATGTGTACCCGAGCCGAGGCGCAGCCGAAGGCGAGGGTAGACAGTCAGAACGAGTTGCAATGACGGTTCCGCACGTGTACTGAATGACTATTTTTAATACAGTTGCGAAAAAATGAAGCAATTTAATAAAATATAAAATAATAAAAACAATAAACTCAACTAACTTTTTTCTTCACCCATTCTGGTATGCAAAGAGCACTATGCCCATACAGCCAAGTCTTCAGTAGAATGTTTATATTGATATGAAATGAAAATGAAATTTAATGTGATGAAATGATGAAACCTAATCTAACTCATTTAATCAAATAATTAAATCTGATATTGAAACAAATTAGTAGCTCCTTTTTAGAAATATACGTAATTGCTTGAATCATAAAAACTCTTATGATTTTTTTTAGTAAAAATTTCAAGGTTGGTTTTTCTTTTTAATAGACATTATTTTGACAGTTGGGAAAGAAAACGCACACGTGCGGGAAAGGTAAAAAAAAAGAACGCGTGTGTAATAGCTCACATCCCGAACGCTATACCTCCCTGCAATACGCTACTTTTTGAGCAACTGTATTAAAAAAAATATTATAGATGTTTTAATAAAGCCAATTTCTTCAGCCACTGTTTTATTTCCATATTTTTCTTAGAAGGTAGCTTTTCAAGTAGCGAGCTTTTCTTCTCGATATAAGAAAATACATAGAAAATAGATATAATCAGTAAGTAAGTGTTGATTACTTACCCTTAAGTACCCTTTCTGCACCGAAAACATCCCAAACTGCTTATTTATAGAACTGACTCTACGAAACGAAACGAAACAACGAAATACGAAACGAAATACGAAATATTTTTTCATTAATTTATAAAGGTATTTACAAATAAACCGTAAAACAAATTATTATAGAGAAATTAATAAAAACCTTTGGAATGTACGTACCCTCTACCTTTACCCTAATAGCCTTTTAGGCATTTTCTAGAAGTCTAAATCTTAATTTTTTTCTTTACAGCAAGTATTGAATTTGAATTTATAGATAAAACTTTAACGTATTTGTATATATAAGAAAAACATTGCTTCCTTCCGTAACAAAGAAATATATTATTTTTTCAAGAACACTAGAATATAAAAATAAATCTGGAAACCATCTTAATCGTATTGTTTTTTTAGGGCGACTTTTCCTCTTTTTAGGCTCTTCATAAAGCTAATAATTTTAAAATACATAGTTGTTTTTCCGCCTTCGTCTTAGCTTAGCTTCAACGGACTTGACTTTTTATATCTTCTTATGTCAAAGTCAAACTCAAAATATTTTATTCATCATACTTCTTCGTCTGTAAGCGGCTCCCACCTCTCTGGTCTGTACTTATGACGTCAGATCAGAAGTTAAAGAAACTTAGTTAAAAGAACTGTCCTAGAAATGCCCTAGTCAAAACGTCTTCGACCGATTTCAAACCCTGTTGAACTCTACACCTAATTCAGTAATTGAATGTCTGCCTAGGCTAGGGCGTGGATAATTTATTGAGCTCAGCTTGTCACGAGCCTGACGATTGACAGCTAGCCTGATCGTTTATTTACTTTACTACCAAGCTCATTGAAATAATGACCAAGCAGTTACTTAAGTGTGTGCTATAATGTTTAGTAGTGCCTGGATATCGTTTGTCTATGTATAAGTAAACATGTATATCATGTAAATCATTTGTTTATTTTGTCAAAATCCGCTTTCGTACGCCTGTGGCTTATTGCGTAAATCTTGACACAAACATGTATTTTCCAAATGTTATTGTAATTTAATATCGTTCTTCTTCATATAAGAGCCGCGGTCTTGTCGGTGGAGTCTACGCCATTCTGTTCTGTCTTCCGTTCTCTGTAGGAGATCAACTCCTGGTACGACACGACATCTATTTCTTCCTTAATTTGGTCTATATATGTCCTTCTAGGTCGTCCTCTTTTCTTTTCCCTTCTCCTGCTCCAAACTAATTTTACCGTGGGAATGAAATATTTTCTTAAATTAGCCTATGTCTTTCCCCAAGGACCATTCTATGTCTGTACCAAATTTCATCAAAATCGCTCCAATAGCTTTGGCGTTAAAGCGTAACAAACAGACAGACAAAGTTACTTACGCATTTATAATATTACCTTAGAATATAATATTAGTCTAGTATTCTGAGGTAATATTAGATTGAATACATGCTCCCAGTGAAAACGGCTCCAACCAAAGGTCAATTAGATGTAATGCGTAGAAGAAAATTATAGAAAAGGCATTAAGGTCAAAATGGTGTAGATAACAACCTTTACAACATTTTTTTCTCAATATTTAATTTAGTGTAGATAGATAATAATGAAAAAAACTTCACTTTTATATGTATCAACAGAGGTATCATTAAATTTTATATGACAAATCTTTTAGACATGCGTTCAACACGGTAACAAGCGTATAATGTTTAATTAAATTACCCAAGTCTGCAATTCAATTTCAACTAAGACCGCACTGGCTAACTTTTGGTAACTTAGACTAACTTGTGAACAGCTGACCGCACTTCCGAATTGGACGGTTTCGGCTGCATTCTAACTAGTTATTCCAATAGTATATTATGCATATCCTGTATATATATAACTAGCGACCCGCCCCGGCTCCGCACGGGAAAATGGTTATTGTGGGTGATCCTTAAGTATATTATGCATGTATTATACATATAAACCTTCCTCTTGAATCACTCTATCTATTAAAAAAACCGCATCAAAATCCGTTGCGTAGTTTTAAAGATTTAAGCATACAAAGGGACATAGGGAGGGATATAGGGAGGGACATAGGGACAGAAAAAGCGACTTTATTTTATACTATGTAGTGATGGTTCACTAAGGGCCTACCCCCGTAACATGCAGTGCTATGACAAAAGTTTGTCGCGCGAGAAACCCGCCATATTGAAATGTCCTCCAATAGGATAAGAGAATACACACGACAAATTTATGTCTGTCACGCGTGGACCGGGCATGTTAGAGGGGTGTAAGAGCTCTCTCTTTAAAAAGGAGGTGTCGCCGTAATATATACGTAACAAGCGGGTTTGGGATCACTGGGTGTCAGTTACACAGGTGAACTCGACTGCCCATTCTTTGGCTACGTTTCTTCATCCACAGTAATTAATTAGTAAGCCGGAAATCACACGGCAAACACATTGTACTGTTCAATGAAATATAAAAAGTGATCTATATAAATTGAAGACAAATGATTGTATGTGGATTATGCTTCGTTTCATATTAAAAAGGTCATTGACGCCTGTATACTATGCGCACATTTTTTTTCAAACAATACGATATAACTATAGGATATTATCGCAAAATACGTAATTTAGCAAATGGTAGTAGAAGGCGGAGTGACCGTGTGACCTTGCCAGACATTTTGGCGTTACATCATTTTTAATAACTTTCAACAAAAGAAAGAGGTCAATGAACTTTTGTCCGTATTTATATGAAACAGACCATAAACCATAATCATAAATGCAGTATAAGGCTGCTTATCCACTAAAAAGAGACTAGATATTATATTAAATCGGTGCGCAAATAAAATTGTTGCATTGCAATCACCACACTTCAAATCACGCAATTTAGCACGCAGTGCTTTAAAAACAGAAGTTTAGATTCATAGTAAGTAGTACCAATTAATTATTCTGTGGTATTACCAAAGTTGATTCATGCTGATTCATTGATGTTTCTATTTCAGCGTAGTTCGTGACGCCACAGCAGCTATTTTCGATCATAACTTGACGTCACCTGTCAATGGATATCAGGTGCAAAGAATAATGGCTCTTATAAAGTTGATAAGAGCTTTTATAGTCGCGCCCACACTTATCGACAAAGTTAAAATAATCGAGTGATTTGAAAATATATGCGTCAGACAGATACCTACTATGTTATCTTAAGCAGCCAGTGACCCATGTGACCTCTACTTGCATATAAACTACTAGCTTTAATTTCCCGCGGTAAAAGTTAGCCTATGTTCTACCGCAAGGTCTATTATATTATCTTTGTGCCAATTCCGCCCACTTTAACAATTTTTCCCGTGGGAAATCGTAGCCTATGTTATTTCCCAAGATCTATTCTATCTTTGTGCCAAGTTTCACCAAATCGGTTCTGTAGTTTCGGAGCCTAATTAGGAGTATTTTAGGTATTTTTTTAACACCTTGAGTTTCATTATTGAAATGTTAGAGTAGAGAAAGGATCCCTATTTTTTTTTAATAACTAATGGCCTATGTTACTCAAGAGTACATTATCTACATGATCCTTGGATCATGTAGCTTCTCAACAGTAGTGAAAGAATTTTTGAAATAGGTCAATAGTTTAGGAGCCTATTCGATGCAAACATACAAACAAACAATCAAACCTTTCCTCTCTTTATAATATTTCTATAGAAGTATCTATACTTCTATACTATCTATAGTATATCTAGCTGTCCCGCGCCCGCGTGCTTTTTCGACTTTTCCCGTAGGAATGAGATATTTTCAACCTAAGAGTACCTCAATGCAAAAAGCAGATCGATCTGTTGCTTAGATTCAGTGTAAAAGAAGGACAAACAATCAAACACTTTCGCGTTCATTAAATGGATTACAAGAGCAGCCAAACCAAAATTGCCAACCTCTGTGCGCCGCCAGCTGCGAGTTTCCATTTTAATTGGCCGCCATCTGCATTCAAATTCAGATCACTAATACCCTTTAGGTTTAAATAAAGGTTGCCTAGAAGAAATCGCTTAAAGCGATACGGCCGCCAATTGCCTTTTCTAACCTACTACGTCATTTATTTCTCTACCAATGTATTTTATGTGCAATAAAGTGTATTTGAATTAGAATTAGAATTTAAATAATACATAATTATAATATTATAGTATAGTATCGTCTGTGACGCATTGAATGCCAAATTATTGCGAACAATGTTACTTAACATTGGTGGCGATTCTGCCTAGTCACACTCTAAACTTTTCAAGTTTCTTGTGGGATTCGAAAAAGATGGGAGATGAATGAATCTTATTTTGAATGAAAGATGTATAAAATACATGGACTTAGTAACATAGTTACACTTGGTAATTCGTCCAAGATAAAATAAGAGCGCAGTCGTCAAATTAGGTGTAGGGTAAGTTGTCATACAGTGGCTATAGCAGCAACAGTGGCGCAGGGGCAGTTTTCGAAGAAGTAACAATGATATCTATCTGTCGTATTCACTTTCCAAGAGCGTTTGGTATGCAAACTTATCAAAACCAATCGGGTGGCGGCTATGTTGTATATTATTTTTTATAGAGAAGTTTTAATTTTTTCGTAGGAAAAAGTTGAGATTTTTGATAAGATTTGATTTGTTCCACCTCATTTTCAGTCTTGTGAATGGATATATTTGTTTATTTCTCGCGTATTATGACTAATTATCAGTATATTTGCGCTTTATTCGTGGGCAAATACAGACTACTTTTTTTCTTAAGAAGATTTAAATTCAAAATGGCTGTGGAGTGCACTCTGGCTCAAAACTTGTAAGTACACAGTGGATCATGGTTCACTGTGCACTTTATTATTTTTGTATAGGTACTATTTTTATATTTTTAATACAGCACTGGAAAAATCATCGTTTTGATTTATTAATAGATGATTGTATAATTCTCAAAATCTGGCTGAATATAAATACTATGTATAATGCTAGGTATCGAAGAACTAGTAAATAAGTTTTTTCACGTATTTTATACATTTTGTGAGTTCCTGAATTCTAACTACTTACTATGTTTAGTATAATTTTATTTCATATCATCAATATTTTAAACTAACAATGGGGACAAAAATACTAATAATACGTAGATTTTATCCATCGATTACCTATAAATATTGTTCTGATTATAATTTCCTAGTTATTAAATTTACATAAAACGATAGTGCTAGATATCTCTTAAGTTATAAAAAATAATAAATACAAACATTCTAACTTTAAAAACAGTCAATTGTAAATGAATTTTCGACAAAAAGTCAGTATATATTCTTAGTAACCACTCTGTACTACCCCGATCCATTGTACATGCGGTACTGAGCCACTGTGTCAACCCCTAGGTACACAATGGATCATTTCTAAGTTTTTAGAAAATGTCATTTATCTATTTTTCCATAAGTAATATGAGAAAAGTGACTTAGCAGCATGAAACTAGGATAACCGAGCAATATAGTTGTCAAATTAAAACTTCCACAATATGTTTTAAAGCAGAGTTACAGCCCTCGGAAAAAAAGTGAGCCACTGTATACCACCTGACCCTAATTTAAACGGGATGTTTTCGCATGCACCATAAACTAGTGAAATCGACTTTCTAAATCGATGCTTGACATTTTCAATTTTAAATTTGTTAATCACCTGTCCCTTTTCGTTTTTAAGAGCGTGAAAAGGACATATGATTTTTAAACTTAAGTAAGTAAGAATTAGAATCGGCCGTATTGTCTAGTCTAGACAATGAATTTCACCCTCGTTGCTCATAATTAAACTGGACGCACTAACACCCACGTCGTCGCACTAATGTCACTCACATTAGGTGTGAGTGTGAAAGCAAATGTAAAGAGGGCGAAAATTGCGTCATCAAAGATGGCGCACGAATTTATGTTTATAATTTTTTTTAGTAACACTTATTACAGTACAAAATTCCATTTTACACCAAATTTTTAAATGCGTTTAGGTTGAACGTTGGTTTCTGTTCAATCGAATTCAAAATCAAACTTTTTATTCGCGGTTTTTCGTTCAACATTCAAAATTATAATGATTTTCATAAAAACCACTTAATGACGTCATGTAAGAAGCTGAAAAGCTTTGCTCAAACCATGACCGGCTCTCGTCTGAAGTTTTTGTTTCGTCATTAGTTATTATCAGAAGAACAATAAAGACAATCGCACAATATTATCAAAGTTCAAAATGTGTTTATTCGAAGTAAGATTTTACAAATGAAAATTCTTTTTGACGTCGAGGAGTGTTCACGATTTGGCTGTCTTCTGTGGAGAAGAACTCTCCGGAAGGCGTTGCATCTTTTCAAAATATTTTTACATAATTACTTATTATTTTTTACAATTTCATTAATATAACAATGTTGTATGAAATTGATATTCTATTTCAAATATTTTTGATAAAATAATATCTTGGTAAGTTTTCAACAAGATATTATTTTACCAATAACATTGTAACAAATCGCTGGTAACTTTGTAAGATAATAACGGTAAAGAGATAAAAGAATAATGCTTCTTTTTTATTAAAGCAGATGTAGGCACACAATATGGGATGTGAAGCCTCGTATTCTGTTCACGCAGATTTAGATAATATGACAAAGACGAACATCTACCAATATTATTTGCTGGTTGCTATTGAACATGGTTTATATGAGACGGGGCGGGCACGGTTTTCGAGGCATGAAAAAAAATACCAGAAAAAAAACTAAAGTCCATCATAGTTCTTAAGTTGTTCAGGTTTAGGTATTTATTACGTCTCCACCGCGTATCTAGGACAAGTCTGATCTAAAACCATCAAATATTTTTGTTGTTGGATTCCTTTTATTTATAAAATAACCCGACCCGCCCCGGCTCCGCACGGGAAAATGGTTATTGTGGGTTATCCTTCAGTATATTATGCATGTATTATACATATAAACCTTCCTCTTGAATCACTCTATCTATTAAAGAAAACCGCATCAAAACCCGTTGCGTAGTTTTAAAGATTTAAGCGTACAAAGGGACATAGGGACATAGGGACATAGGGACGGAGAAAGCGACTTTATTTTATACTATGTAGTGATAAGGAATTAACAAACATTTTGGACCAAAATATTAATATATTGCTTAATTTTTTTCATAAGGCAATATGATTGAAAAACGTCATTTTTGTTATGAATGTACAGAAGTAATTTGTTATCTCTATTTTAGAACGTGAATTAAATTTATGAAACCTCTTAACTAAAATCCTTTAAAAAAAGTTAATTAAAAATATTAAAAAACAAACAAAAACACTAAAAAGATGAAAACAAGATGATGTAGGAACATAGCAGCATTTTGCCATTTTGGTTTTGTTAAAACAAAACCTAGCCTTAACCATCGCACGGTTCAGACTACGTTCAGACGAATCGATAGACACCTCATTTTTTAAAATTCGTCCAGCCGTTTAGATAATTCGAGGGTGTAAAGAATACCACATACACATATACTCGTACGCGTGAAAAACATAACCCTGATTTTGCAGTCGGGTAATAAAAAGTGAAACTCATCTCCGATTTCATCTTATTCCGTTCCCGTCCCGTTGGGTATAAACAGCCTCTGCTACCAAACACCAAACGAGGGATAATATTCTTATCACGTTAGAGGAGGGAAGTGAAGACACCTAGCTTATTGTCGGCGAAATCTGAGTAATACTGATGTCTTTATGGCAAAATAGGCTCTATTTTCAGCGAACCTCCTTTACCCAGACATCATTATTGGGCGTTTGTTTTCGTGTAAAACGTGCGTTGGAAAGGTAAAACCGAAAGGCAAGTCGGGACGTGATATTCGCTTTTGTCGATTTTCAATGTTTTTCTGGATTTTAAATTCATTATTGGATAGACTTCCTTCCACGTAATTTCACTTTTGTTATTATTATTACTTATTTAAGAAAGTTTTTTTTATATTAGTGTATAACTTTATGGCTTACTAAAGAATTGAAGCATTATTCTATTATATACTATCTTCTGGTGTCATTCATCGCAGCTGCCAATTTTTATCTCTATTCTTTCAACTATTTAAGCATGAAAGTGACAGATAGATAGAGCCACTTTCACATTTATCTTATTAGTCTGGACATTTGCCAAGCTGCATAGTAATATTTCTGTAAGTTGTAATATTCCAATATAACAATTTTCTTCGCAAAACCTGGGATTTAGGAGCTCATACGTGAAACATTATATATAGGTATAAATAGTGGCCGCTGCTTTATATCCAAGTATAATATAATATAACAATAATATTATACTTGGATATAAAGGTATTTATATATTATATTATAGAGTTATTTCGTAATATAATATGTGGGGACACCTCACACACGGCCATCTGACCCCAATCTAGGCAGAGCCTCTACTATGGGTGTCAGATAGCTGATATACATACATATATAAATATACAACATCCAGACACATAAAGCAAACACAAGTGCTCATCACACGAATGTTTGCCCTGGGCGGGATGTTCCTCTCGAAGTTGGTGGACTGTAGATGTTGTTGAAAGAAGAGGTGCTGGGTTGGCTTCTCGTGAGATGTTATGAGTGAAAACACTGACTTTAGCGTGGAAAATACTTTTTAATCAAGCACAAATGTAAAACAACAAAATTACAAGTTCCATGCAGAGCAGAGAATTTTACAATGTTGCCAATAGCAAAAAATACTTATTTTTAATATTTAGTGTAGCCAGATTGCTACACGGGATTCGAACCCGCGACCCTCTGCTTCGAGTATTTTGGTCCATACCTCACCCACCATGTATCATTGGTTTTTGATTTTAGAATTCAATACCTATGTACTATTTGGCTTAAACTTATATATTTTAGGCCAGTTGATATTGGTGTCTTAGGTTGATATAGAAGGTTACTAAAAATTCGTTCGTCGTTGAATGTACATATTATGCGAATGTAATTTCACATACCACATATAAAGTAATTTATTATTTATTTACAATATACATACACACATACACATATTCAACCGAATATATAAATAAACTAGTTTTCCGCCGCGGCTCCGCCCACGTTAACAGTTTTTCCCGTGGGAACGAGGCATTTTCCCGCGGTAAAGGGTAGTCTATGTTACTCAGGGTGAATAAAGCTTTCTAATGGTGAAAGAATTTTTGTCATCGGTTCAGTAGTTTTTGAGTTTAATCATTACAAACATACACATAAAAATACAAATCTTAGTATAATATGTATGATTTACATAATTTCAATGGTTTTAACTGCTTGCGATATCCATTTTTTCTGTCTGTGTACATATAAAAATTTATGCGGTATTCTTGAAAGCCCTTAAGAATAACCTCTGGTGACCTTTCCTGCAGCAGCAACTGAGACCCTTCAAAGGGGGACGAAAAAATCGATGTAAGGGCGAATTAATCACTTTGTTCCTTGTACAGAGGACCACTAGACAGTTCGCAACACGGAACGGAGAAAACGACAAAAATATATTTTAAAAATAGTTTTTATTGATACTATGAAGGACGAACTAAAATCTATACTAATATTATAAAGAGGAAAGGTTTGATTGTTTTCTCATTCCCACGGGAAAAATAGTTAAAGCGGGCGGAGTTGGCACAAAGAGGGGAATTTGAGGGACTCAAAATTTCAGTGCAAATTATTTGTAACACAATGTTGTTTAACACTATGTAGTGATGAGGATGTGGAGCATTTTAAAATATTGAATTACCTAGACGATCTCTCTCCTTTTACTACATTACTTTTATTACTCGTATATACTCAAGATATTGCTAAGATTTCTCGTGTTCTTATTTTTTTTTATTGGCACAAATAAAAAAAAAACAGATTTTCTATGCAGTTTATTTTCTAACTGAACCCTCTTTGTCGAGTTACCTCGTTCTAGCTCAAAATTCGTTTATTGGTATCTCATAGCATATACCAAACACCTCTTCCATAACTTAGTTTACATGTACCGGGTTTGTAAATGTTTGCGAACGTTGGAGTTCAGATATTTTATATTTTGTAACTTTAACGAATACGATTTCTACTTTGGAAACTTTGATTGGATTTCTTGTAAGAATGAATACCTAATGAAACTTCTTAGAATATACTCGTAATCAAGAGTGCAAAGCCCTGAGTATTCTATGAAATTAAAAAAAACATAAAGCTCAACAGCGTTTGCTTAAGACTCAGTATTTTTCAAGTTCGTTTTAAATAGTAGAAATATATATTCAAATATGTTGGTACATTTTAAAGTCACAATTTTTCATTATGAGTCTATTATGTCAATCCCTACTAATATTATATAGTAAATCAGTCTGTTTGTCCGTTTGTTACACTTTGCAGAGCCGCGGGACGGAAAGCTAATAATTTCTAAAAGTTAATCTACGCGATAGTCCGCGTTGCTCGAAGGTTTATATAATCGACTCTGACTAAAGTTCTAAAGTTCTGTAAATGGCTGTCCAGTAACTTCCTACAACCTTCCCCAGATCGTCACTCCACTTTTTACGCCTTCCCACGCTTAAAAAACTCATCTAATTTAGTCGTATCAGGCCGGCTTTATTATCTCGATACTCATTATCTGCCTATTACGGATACCAATCGCTAGTAATACGTAATACCACATACAATGAAGCACTATGTCCATGGCTAATAAAGTAACACTCATGGGTAATCAAACATTCTTATCGGGGACATTTATCGAACCCCCATCAAACTATCATCAGTTTTGAATGGCCGTAGTGAGGAGATAGCCATTGCCTACCCTAGTACTACAACTGTTACATAATCTCCATCTAAATATTCACGGCGGCGGCGGCGTAACAGGCCGGTGACAATCGTATTCCGTCCTATTTCTTCCCAAACGCTCCACCGGAATAAAGTAAAATACTAAAACAATATATAAAACCTAAAAATGAGACCTTTGACCCCCCCCCCCCTCCCTCCGACTCACCTCCTTGACGTCGAGACTTTTAGTGTGTTTTATCCCTAAGCACCCTGAATAAGTTTCTGAAGAAATCGCTTAGGCTCCCGCTCACGCACTCAGCCATTCGTTAATCGAACTAATAGTTTTAATTATTTATAATATTTTGCAGCGCCCATATGTGAGCCATGTAATTGCCATATAATCATAAGTAATACCACAATATGACAGCAAATATGAATAAATATATTGGTAAATAAATAATCTTGTTAAGATATTGCTGTCGATAGACGTCCATGGACAAAAACCATAATCAGTGTGTTGTGTAGGTATCTTAATTGATTTACCTATGAAATATAAAATATTTTTTAAGATAGACAAGCTTCTTGTTCCCTTCAGGTAACAACGCCAGTACCCGCCGGCGAGGGCGCGGCCATAACCAAAATCAAAATTGACAGAGACGGAGCCCCTCAGGCGTCGTTTCCTTCACGATGTTTTTCAATATCAACGCGCTAGGCCGTGGTCCGAGGCTCCCTCGAGCCACTCCTAGACGCGTTGGTATATGACTTTTTTGGGGTAGAGTCTTCCGCTCCCCCGCAAGTCCGGTGAAGCTTGATCCGTCGTACTTTTTCGACTCAAGCATAAAAAAAAATAGCTTCTTGTTATCTTTAGATCCAGATTGGTTGGATTTTTCTCAGTAAGCGCATTTGGTGAATAAAACGCTCAAACAGAAAAACCACAATGTCAATTACATACTACTTACGCCAAAACTTGACAAATTACTAAACAATACAATAAAAATACCTATTACTTGATTTACACCCACGAAAACAAAATACATTAAATTATTGACAGAAAAGTCAAAATTATTGCAATGGAAGCAATAAAGGATCTGGTGAAAAACCTATCTGACATAATATATCGTGATTCGTGATTGATCTTGGAGTGCTGGGGAATACGCCAGTAGGTCCAATTTGGAGCAACTGTCAAGACGGGTCGATATTCTGGACTGTCTGTTCTATATCGCTATTATATACGAGTATGTATATATCGCAGATAGGCACAGCCCGTTGGCAAATGGTGACATCTTTAGTGGGACGTCGCTACGGCCTGAAATGGAAGATAATTGAGTTAGTCCGCTTCGAGAATGACTGGGCCCTAACTTTACTATTATTGTTTTTGTTAGCAGTTTGGAGTTTGACTTTGATACGTTTTCTGATTCGCTGCAAATTGCCTATAAAGCAGTAATCTAGTTAAAACTTATTAAAATGCTTTATTGATAGGTTTGACTTCTGTTTATTATAATTACGGTACTTACTTCACCCTGATTTCAGGGTAGGCTCGAGCCCATCGAGTTGTTAAAGTGGCTAATAAACTAACTAAATTTATTAAATTAGTTTGCTTTATGTTTTTAGTAATGTTTGAAAACAAAAAAAGCTTTTCAAAACGTCCTAAGAAGAAATAAATAATTATCATCAAAGTAGACAAAAATTGAAGAAACGTGTAAGTCAAAACTAACAAGAACAGTCCCATATTGTCAGCTGTATAAATATTCCCTACAGCCACAAAAACACGTCCCGAGAACCCTAAATATCCGTGAAAAGAATCCCAAAACCCTTTTCTCTATCTATCAAAACCCCTATTAGATGACCTCCTTCCAACATCTGACCTCTAGGCATTCTGGTTGTAGACAAAGGTCTAGCTTCGCTGGCTTTGTCCGATATAATATCGTAAATCAATTCTCTTTAGATACATACTGCGGAGCGGCGACGCAGATTGCTTGTCGAAGATATTTCTTTCGCAAATAAAACTGGGGTTACTATAAAAATCACCCGACTGCGCGAAGCGATGATTAGAAAAGGTGTCTATCTGTAGGGAAGAAAAAAGTAGATTGATGGGGAATAACTTAAATAAGTCATTTGAGAATTGTCGCCAGATCATGGCGGCGACGTTTACCTTCTCAACCAAAACTAACAGCGAATCCCAACATTCCCAAGTATGGGGATTAAAGCAACGCGTTCTTTCATTACAAGGAAAAGGCCTTTATTCAATTTATACATAAATATAAATAAATATTTATAAATATAAATACCTCATCAGTCATCATCATCATCATCTCAGCCGAAAGACGTCCACTGCTGGACAAAGGCCTCCCCCAAAGATCTCATGGTCCTGCGCTACCCGCATATACCTATGTAGGTACATTGTTAGTTTTAAAAACGGAAACATTATAAACTATTTCATTGATCACGCTGTTCATATTAAAGCAATAATTTTAATAACTTCTTTATTCTTTTCTATTCTAAAACTGACCAATATAACCATTCTTGACTTTATGACTTGAGCTTATATTGAATTTGTTACTTTTAAATTAAGTCGGTTTTATTTGTTGTAACTGTAATGTGCGAATTTGCCGCTTGTGTAGTTTCATTACGACCGAATGGTTTCGAAAGATATACATTTTTCAGCATGTTAATTCTTTTGTATGTACTAATAATTTGTTAAAAAGTATAATATGACTACGTCTCATGTAAATAAACGTTCATGCTATTGCAAATAAAATATATAAATGAGGTAAAACGAGACAAATAAAAGAAAGTTGTTTTTTAACAGTAAACAAGGAAAAGAATTCCTAGAATTCTAGAAAACGTACTGGAAAGATCCTGGAATATTATTTAAATCCTTTTTTGTTTAATTAATCTTGTTTATTTTCCTGTTGAAATGAAGACTGTATTTTTATTTGAATTATTTTTTGTTTAATTAGTGTTGTTTATTTTCCTGTTGAAATGACGACTGTATTTTCTTTATTCTTTTGTTTTGATTCAAATGTTACAGATGTTTTATCTCACGAGTGCGCGGGCGAGCCATACTTGTGCGTATTTTGTGTGTACAGTGTACACATGTCTTTGTGTACGTACGCTTAGGTACTTAACTTTTCCTGTCGGTGTTATATTATGATGAAAAAACGCAAGATACGGAATGGGCGGTAATTACTGCGTGTAGATTAAAAAAAAGCGGCCAAGTGCGAGTCGGAATCGCCCATGAAGGGTTCCGTAGCAGCCAGTACCATAATATAAAAGTTTTTGTAGTTCGTTGTGACTTTGATCGATTTTTAATAGTTATTAATAGTGAAAGGTAAATTGCTGTTTACGATTTATCACGTATTAAAAAAAACTACTTACTAGATCTTGTTCAAACCAATTTTCGTTGGAAGTTTTCATGGTAGCACATCATATATTTTTTTTTAGTTTTATCATCCTCTTATTTTAGAAGTTAGAGGGGGGGGGGACACACACTTTTCCACTTTGGAAGCGTCTCTCGCGCAAAATATTCAGTTTAGAAAAAAATGATATTAGAAACCTCAATATCATTTTTGAAGACCTATCCATAAACACGTATGGGTTAAATGAAAAATTTTTTTTTTGTTTCAGTTCTATGTATGGGGACCCCCTAAATTCATTGTTTTTTTTCTATTTTTGTAAAAAAATCTTAATGCAGTTCACAGAATACATCTACTTACCAAGTTTCAACAGTATAGGTATTATATTAGTTTCGGAATAAAGTGGCTGTGACATACGGATGGACGGACAGACAGACAGACATGACGAATCTATAAGGGTTCCGTTTTTTGCCATTTGGCTACGGAACCCTAAAAAACGGCAACACAACACTTACCAATTAATCAACATTGGACAGACAGAATACGGCTGAAAGGACTTGGATCCAGGCCAAAAAAAGAAACGAAATAAAAAAATAATTTTGGGTGGACGGACAGACGGACAGACACCCGTGTGAACCTATAAGGTTCCGTTATAGGGTTCCGTATATTTATTCTTGAGTGAGGTACGGAACAGAGCCCAAAAAAGCCCCATGCTTAGTGGGAATCTAAAACCGAACTCCGACAGACTGTGTAAAAAAACGTTTCTAGACTTTCTATAAATCAATGGTTTATTAATTTGATTTTGACTTAGTTCTTTGTATCAAAATTGCTTATAAAAGTTATAACTAGTATCCATTTCCACCTGACCGACCTTGGAGGAAGGTCAACCGACCTCACTTACTTCACTGGATACCGTCAAAAGCGAACATTCTCCACTACACTCCATCGGGTTTCATTAATAGATAGATGAACTAGTGATGGGGTAGGTACTGCCGTAACAGAATAACAGGTATGGATACTAGTACATACTTATATGTGTTGGGACGACAAAGGGCTGGCATATATATTCAAGTTTTCTGTCTTAAGCCGTTGTGTATTTGATTTAAAATTAAGCATAGCCTGATTTCGACTACGCTAGTGCAGAGCGAACTTTCAGATAAAATTGTTGAATTTAATTTCTATTTTATTTTTTCTGCTGCTAATGAAAACACGTTTGAGTTACACATAGCAAAGATCGAACTAGCAACGTATACTAATATGGGGAACTCTCACGTCATCGACAATCTCTTGAAATGATCTCTAGTGAATGAAACTAAACCAACCAACAACCAACAACTATCTGATCTCTGCCAAACTATGTACAGAAGTCAGCACATGCGGCTCGACACTCGCACTACAAAATTCACCCCTACCGCTACGGAATACGGGCGCTCTCAAGGTCAACATATCCAGCCGCATGTACGTGACGGCAGAAAAATCTATACATCCGACGGCAGTACCATTCGTGGAATCGTGGAATATTCCACTAAAGGCACGTCCTGCAGAAAGTCATTGTTACTGCTGATCCTTAGGTACTCGTAAATATGGATTAGATTTAATTGGGTTTATGCATTCGTCGTTTTGTAGATATCCGTGGTGAATGCGTCCATTTGTGAGCAAACACACACGTGCAATAAAAGTTTTACTTACTTACACACTGACAATGACTTTAATAAAACCCAACCTTTTCTGACCTGCGAAGATATCTTTATTGCATTTCCACAAAGTACTCTACGAACGAACGAACTCTGAAGGGTTATCTTTATAGCTTTATTGTCAACCTGACCTCTTTTTGGAATTTTTCAGATAACTTGTCTAAACATTCTTCTCTAGATAATTTAGTCTGTTATTAAGTCAGTTTATGAAACGTATTTTTATTTAAAAGGCCTCTCCAATATCGTTTCGTAGTTATAAGACCTTGAAATAAATATTTTATTATTATTATTATTTATTATTATCTTTGTACTTTTTTTTCCTCGGCTTTTTATTATTATTATTATTAAATCTTTACTTTACTTTACTTAAAACTACGCAACGGATTTTGATGCGGTTTTTTAAATAGATAGAGTGATTCAAGAGGAAGGCTTTTATGTATAATACATGCATAATATACTTAATGATAACCCACAATAACCATTTTCCCGTGCGGAGCCGGGCGGTTCGCTAGTAACAAATAAATGTAAAAATACTTTTTTGCTGTTCTTGATTAACGTAGTATATTTTTATCACGTTGTCACAATTTTTGGCAACACTACCAGTAATTTATGAGTTTCGCCCCAGCCTAGCTTTTTATGATTTAGTGTAAACTTTGAGAAAAATATGTAAAGGTATTGTTTAAATTTACGGCAAAACAGACCGTCGCGCTTTGCGTAAATATTTATAATTTTGATAGGTTTGTGGGCAGACAAAGAATTTATGAATGTTTGTAGATTTTTTACTCATTATGTTAGCTCTTTGGAAAGTTAGATTGGGTACAGCTAAAACTATTGATGATGTAAGAGTAATAGAAATCTCCACAGTGATCGGTCCTGCGCTGCCCGCATCCAGCGGCTTCCCGCGACCCTCACCAGATCGTCGGTCCACCTCGTGGGGGGCCTGCCCACACTACGTCTTCCGGCGCGCGGTCGCCATTCGAGAACCTTTTCTGACAACGACCTTGTTTATATCATATTATTTACAAATATACTCACTGGTTTCTCAGTATTTGGGATAAATATTTCGCAGGTTTCTGAAGGTTGCCCAGCCGTGTTGGATTCGACTATCCACACATCCTTCTGATGATGATATTATAAGATCAGAGTCTTGTATCGCACTTACTCAAGTAAAACTTTAAATCACAAGACTACTTGTCATAAGTCCTAAAGTCTTTTATGTAAAAAAGAAATCAAAATTGTTCAGAATCTAGAACCCAAATACCGTAAAATTAAGTTCAAAAAAGCAAGAAACAGGAAAATATTTAGTCTTAATTTTTTATGTAGACGGACGCGGATGATTGTATGCGCGACGCACGACGTCGACGCTCGAAAAACGCTAGTGTGGGGGGGTGCTAATAATTTACTGGTATCTATACTAATATTTAGCCTATGTTACTCAGGGTGAATGTAGCTTTCTAATGGTGAAAGAATTTTTGAAATCGGTTCAGTAGTTTCGGAGCCTATTCGATGCAAACAAACAAACAAAAAAACAAACAATCAAACCTTTCCTCTTTATAATATTAGTATAGATAATTGAAAATACTCCGAAAGTACTGAACCGATTTTAGTGAAACTTGGCACAAAGTTTGAATAGACCTTAGGAAAGAACATAGGCTACAATTTACCGCGGGAAATTTTCTCATTCCCACGGGAAAAATTGTTAAAGCGGGCGGAGTTGGCACAAAGATAGAATAGACCTTGCGGAAGAACATAGGCTAACTTTTACCGCGGGAAAATTCCTCATTCCCACGGGAAAAACTATTAACGCGTGCGGAGCCGCGGCGGGAAGCTAGTTTTTTTATATTCAAGGAAAGTATCACTACATAGTATAAAATAAAGTCACTTTCTCCGTCCCTATGTCCCTATGTCCCTATGTCCCTATGTCCCTTTGTACGCTTAAATCTTTAAAACTACGCAACGGATTTTGATGCGGTTTTTTTTAATAGATAGAGTGATTCAAGAGGAAGGTTTATATGTATAGTACATGCATAATATACTGAAGGATAACCCACAATAACCATTTTCCCGTGCGGAGCCGGGGCGGGTCGCTAGTATTATATAAGTTTGTTATATTTTATGAGACAAAGAGCCGTTTCTATCAAACCCGTATTCTAACCTGTTATTATTCATCAACAGTATGCTGGAAAAGCAAAAGCGGATGATCGATTTGGTAGCAGCTGTTCGGATCCCACGGGAAACAGCCACTATTCACGGCTTCAATAAACGGAACGAACGAGGCCCTATTCTGACGTTTGATTATTTAACAAGATTTTCACACTAATTTGTTTACTGCATTCTTGTCTGTCTGTTAGTTTGTGTTTGTTTGAGATGTTGTAAGCCATTAGGATGTTTCAATGATGTTATAAGTGTATACGTCTTTTTTAGATTAGACCTCGAGCTTTTCTCAGTTATGTAGAAGCCTTGCAGACGGAGAGAAAAAATCCTCTTGTATTTATAACTAGCTTTCGTTAACAGTTTTTCCCGTGGGAATGAGGCATTTTCCCCACGGTAAATGGTAGCCTATGTTACTCAGGGTGAATGTAGCTTTCTTATGGTGAATGAATTTTTTAAATTGGTTCAGTAATTTTTGAGTTTATTCATTACAAACACACACACACACAAAAACAAATGTTTCCTCTTTCTAATATTAGTATGATAGGTATCAATATGGAATTTATATAGTAATATATATGCACAACATAATAATACGGGTTTCCTGAACGACAACCACAAATAATATAGCATCCTATTTTAGAATTTAATCTAAAATGTTTAAAGTGGACAGAATAACGACAGCATTGCATTATTGATATTATAAATCGAAGGCTTCTATAAATTCACGAGTGATTTTAATGGGATATAGATGGTGGTCACAGGAAACTGAAATCGATTTTACTAAAATAATCCCAACTGCGTAGTTTCTTAAGTATATTTTTAACATAAAAACGCGGCAAACTGCACAGGCTGTTTGTTGGCCTCAATAATATTTATAGGTATTTATCACTACATACATAGTATATAAAAAAAATTCTCTGTCCCTATATCCCTATGTATGTTTAAACCTTTAAAACTACGCAACAGATTTTGATGCGGTTTTTTTAATAAATAAAGTTTCAAGAGGAAGGTTTATATGTATAATACATGCATAATACACTTAAGGATAACACACAATGACCATTTTCCCGTGCGGAGCCGGGGTGGGTCGCTAATTAATAATAAAAAAATTGATGCGAATGCACGCTGGTTCCTCACCCATACTAGAGTGTTTGTGAGGTAGATTAACCTCGATACACGATAAGCAAGCAAGCAAGCGAAACACACTACACTCAAAAACTTACAGACATAAAAGGAAGCAGACTAAACATTATTGTATAATACAAAGATAATGCCGCGTGGCATTAATTTACACTTAAGCTACATAAGTCTTGTTGTTTTTCTTTAACATAATTGGTAATACTTGGAACAAAAATAGTAAAGTACTATACTTATGAATGTGAAAGAGTACTTTAGTATACAAACACCTGCAATAACTGTTTATAAATTAATAAATTTGGCAATTCAAAAATAAGCTACGAGTGAAAAGTTGCCACGCGTTCTAAGTATGTAATGTTTGGTCTGGTGCAAAAACCAGCGTATTCCGTTGAGAAAGCAGTTTTTCGCACTAGGAAATCTTGAGACAGGGCCTGAGGGCAATGATGGGACGTAAAGAGTACTAGAGTTCCAGTGTACACCCGCCGCAAACATGCCGGCGGCGCTTAGGCTTGCATTCGCACCAGTTTGCAGAATTTTCACTAAGCTATGATTGTTTTTAAACAAACAGTCGTTGTTTTGCAGCTTTTCTACCTACTACCTAGACCTATACATATTTCTGTATTCTATGTACTTTATGTATTCTAAGTATGTCCTATTTGTACTTAGTTTATTTTACGTATACAATGCTATCTTGCCACCGATCCGCATAGATCTTTTTCACTCTTCTTACCCTAAGGTTGCCTGGATGAGATGGTTACCTTAGCAATGCTCCTGTTGACTTCTGTATCATGAATTTAACGTATTAATATTTCTGCATTTTCCTTGGGTGTCAATACAGCATATTTGTATATTTCATTTCATCGTAGTAACATCATGAGGTATCTGTTTTAGGGGCTTGAGAAAATCGATGATTCAGATCTAACCAGCTTCTAGAGAATGCAAAAGGTTCAGACGCACTATAATTTATTGGTGAGAAGAATAAATTTTAAGTAGTCCTTTATTACAGCCAATAAAGCCATAGTTCAAATAATCAATTATTAGTTAAAATTTTGCTTAATATAAAATACATTGAATTAAATAAGGTGTGGTCTTCAGAGCTCTAATCAATCGAGAAGAAACCTGACTGTTCCCAAATCATCCAACGAAAATTCGTTGCCAAAGCCAAAATACAATACAAAATTAGAATGCAAACTTGTGCTTTTTAGGGTTCCGTAGCCAAATGGCAAAAAACGGAACCCTTATAGATTCGTCATGTCTGTCTGTCTGTCTGTCCGTCCGTATGTCACAGCCACTTTATTCCGAAACTATAATACTTATACTCTTGAAACTTGGTAAATAGATGTATATTTTTTAATTTACCGCATTAAGATTTTCTTACAAAAATAGGAAAAAAACAATTTTAGGGGGTCTCCATCCATACATAGAACTGAAACTAAAAAAAAATTTTTTCATCAAACCCATACGTGTGGGGTTTCTATGGATAGGTCTTTAAAAATGATATTTAGGTTCTTAATAAAAAAAAATTCTAAACTGAATAGTTTGCGCGAGAGACGCTTCCAAAGTGGAAAATGTGTGTCCCCCCCCCTCTAACTTCTAAAATAAGAGAATGATAAAACTAAAAAAAATATATGATATGCATTACCATGGAAACTTCCAACGAAAATTGGTTTGAACGAGATCTAGTTAGTAGTTTTTTTTTAATACGTCATAAATCGTAAACCGCAATTTACCTTTCACTATTATTAAAACATCGATCAAAGTCACAACGAACTACAAAAACTTTTATATTATGTTACTGGCTGCTACGGAACCCTTCATGGGCGATTCCGACTCGCACTTGGCCGCTTTTGTCAACTGAACTAAAGAGAATAATAAATTCCCAGCAGTCTGTCGGTAGAAAAATTCTGTAGAACTAGGGGGAATAAAAGAGTTTGTTTGACGTTTTTTGAATAACAAATAAATAAAATAAATATTATATGTGGGGACATCTCACATACGGCCATCTCACAGAGAACTAGGCAGAGCCTGTAATAACGTGTCAGACAGCTAATATAGATACATAATAAATATACAACATCCAGGCACAAGGCAAACACAAGTGCTCATCACACAAAATGTTTGCCCTGGGCTGGATTCGAACCCGCGACCCTGTGCTTCGAAGGCAAACGTACTCCAACAAGGCTACGTGGCCGTCGAATAAATAGCGAATAATAAATCACTACATAGTATAAAACAAAGTCGCTTTTTCTGTCCCTATGTCCCTCCCTTTGTACGCTTAAATCTTTAAAACAACGCAACGGATTTTGATGCGGTTTTTTTTAGTAGATAGAGTGTTTCAAGAGGAAGGTTTATATGTATAATACATGCATAATATGCTTAAAGATAACCCACAATAACCATTTTCCCGTGCGGAGCCGGGGCGGGTCGCTAGTAGTAGATAATCTAAATGAGCACTGAGCACATATTTGGGAAAAACTGTAAGGACTGTGTGGTCAATCAAATCACTAACCCATTTGGCCTAGACATTCTATCAACAAGCTTGTACTGAATTATCTTATTAGTCAATTCAGTATATTCAGGAGACTTAAAAAATTGTGGATGAAAAGACAATACGTCAAAATTAGAATCAATACGTCCTACTCGATAATGCCTTTTTGAGATAAACAAAAACATCTCCATCATAAATCTTTTATTTTTGTATCTTAATGGTGTTTTCTTCGAATAAAATAATGTTGTTCAATCCTGTTTTTCTTCGAAATGTTTATAGCTGCCTAGAAAGCTTTTAATTAGCTTTAACGACGTCATAACATTGCTCTTATATTCTCAAGTTTCCACCTACATACATCTACCATTGTCGTTGTTTTGACTATGTTACATTAAAGTAGGTACATTACATAATATTACATTGTACCGTCGTAGGTATGTGACACCCGCGGCTCGCCAGATATGGGCGAGCCAGCGAGCGCGCACAAGAAGTGAAAAACACGATGAAAAGTAGATGAAAACACAAAAGCACAGACGATAAATATGTATTATATGTATATAGGTAAAGGTTGAAAACTGCTTGTCGACAAGGCTAGATTAAAAATGATTAGACGTTTACACAGAAATTTGGAACTCGGCCGGCATGGCCGAGGGGTAAGCGAAAAGTGACTAGAAAAATGGACGAAATGACGGATGACTGTTGACTGAATTCCAAAATTAAATATATTCGAATTTAGACGAGAATGGTAAATGAGGTGAGAATGAGGCAACGAGGTGGCATGGTAATGCACCACGTTACAGTACCGGGGGGGGGCCGGGTGAAAAAAGGCTTGAAAAGGCTTTTTTCTAAAAGGTGAAGGTGAAAATATACTTAAAACTAAAATAAAACTAAGTATGGGATGTGAAAAGGTAATTTAGAAGGTGTGGGTATGTACACTAAGCCAGTTCGCCCATTTATCCTTCATGTCTATCCTTCCATTCTTTCATGCTTCATCTTACAATGTCTTGTTCCGGAATTGGAAAGCAAGACCCTTTCATATTGAGGAAACTTATATACATAAATAAGTGTTTCTCAATGAACTGTACTTAGGATAGTGTAGGCTTATTTTACTAGTCACAACCCGCTAGTGTGAAAGATGATAAAGTAAGTATATGTACAAGTATTGTGCCATTTGGCAAAGCGCATTTTAATGCGTAGG
Source organism: Teleiodes luculella (assembly GCA_948473455.1). Lineage (NCBI taxonomy): Eukaryota > Metazoa > Arthropoda > Insecta > Lepidoptera > Gelechiidae > Teleiodes > Teleiodes luculella. The sequence goes on from OX419585.1 coordinate 3,100,820, forward strand.
GTAAGGAGGAATATAAGGGAATATGATAGAGGCTTATTTAACGTGTTATCAACCGCACGATAGGAATATGATATAGGCTTATTTAACGTGTTATCAACCGCACGAGATGAGATAATAGATAAGGGAATATATACAGATATGATAAAGGCTTCTTTAACGTGTTATCAACCGCACGATATAGAGTGGGATACTCTAATAATAATAAGGGGGATATAAACAAATGAATGATAACAATTAAACTAATGACTCCGAAAAGATTAATGAGGTGCGTATTTATAAACAAAAGAATGACATGACAAGGGAGGGAAGGGCGGATAAAATGACGTAAATGATAATGTCAAAATAAATAAATAACGGTGTCCATGGTTACGGAAGTCACCGTGATGGCGTGAGTCAAGATTTGACACACGTTTGATGTAAACAAAGAATGTATAATGTAAGGGTGTAGGTATAAATGAAGGAGTATGTAATGTACAGTGAAAGAAGTATTTATGGGAGAAGAACAAAGGATAAAAAGATTATAAAGGTGTGGGGAGGTTAAGAATAGTAAAAGGGATAAAGGATAAAAAAGGTTATAAAGGAGTAAGGAGATTAAGAATAAAAAGGGTAAGATTTTAAATTTTTGAATCTCCTTTGGGAAAGGTATAGGGTTCGGATCCCATAGAGCCTAGTCTTAAGTAAGTAGAGCAAGAAACTTTTTAATATGATGAAAGAAGAATATAATGTGTAGTAGGTTACAGTTGGAAAAAAAATTGTTCTACTCTTTGGTCCGAAAAAGAAAAGGTGTCAAAAATGATTAAAATTTTGAAGTTGACGTAACTGACAATTAAATTATCTAAATAGGTAAGTAAAAAGGAGATAGGACCTAAGTTTCTGAAAAGGTAAGTACCTACCTACATAGTTTGAACCTCTGTTTGTTCTACACAGAAGATTCCATGGAGTTACGTAAGGAGAATGGTATTAAGAAGAAATGGGTTTGTGACTATGGTAGGGTGAGATGATTTATGTCAGAATTTGAGTAGTGTCAGAATTTGACTATATTAGATAAATAATAAACATAATATATTGCGATATTTCTAAGAAAAATTATCGTGAAAAATTTGTCTTTTCGAAAAATTTATTTTTCGAAAATTTGTCCTTATGCGAACAAATATAGAATACTAAACGTTGTTAAAATGATGGTGAGTACCTATTTTAAGATGCGATAGTCGGCCTCGAGAGCCTAGCATCTTAGTGAATGTATTTCCGCCGTTACAAGGGTATTGGTATCAGTCACATTTGTGACCAACCCAAGTAACGTGGATGTGTTTGTGTCTGTAAAATGTGAGTAATGTGCTTGTAAAGTAATAATATGTTTGTGTTGCAGGTGAAATAAATAAGAAATATAATAAATGGGAGATGGAAATGAAAATGAAAATCTGGTAGTGATGATGATTGAAATAAGAAGAAGGACACGAATAAAGCAGATAAACACAACAAACCCTACCTAATACAGTTTAAAATTAATAAAACTTTAATAAACGTTTTAGTGTGTAGTTTTTCTTTCTTCTTTCTTCTTCATATCCGGGTGTAGGCATCCGGCAGTAGGCAGTAGGCAGCTAGGCTTCTCACTGCGACGTCAGGATCTTCCAGCGGGCACAGCAGCAGCTGCAGCCGTCCGCTGTCAGGCAGCCGTCGTCGACCTGTTGAGTGCTGTGGGGTGCTTGAGGGGTCCGGGCTGCTACATCAACCGCGGGCTGTTCTGTCCGGCGGTTTTTACGCCAATGAAGAAGAGATTTATTACCTCCAGGGCGTAGAGTTTTTATCCGTTGGCGCCATTGTGGCCTTTCTGCCAGCGGTTTTTTCCATCTGGAACTTACAAAATGGGTCGAGGAGCACGTAGGGGCGCCATTGTGACGCGCCCGTCGTCACAAATCCATTCTTGCACGTAGGTTTTAGGCATTGTGGGCGGTGGGGGGATTTCCTCGGAGGGCGCCATTGTGACGCCCGCGGCTCGCCAGATATGGGCGAGCCAGCGAGCGCGCACAAGAAGTGAAAAACACGATGAAAAGTAGATGAAAACACAAAAGCACAGACGATAAATATGTATTATATGTATATAGGTAAAGGTTGAAAACTGCTTGTCGACAAGGCTAGATTAAAAATGATTAGACGTTTACACAGAAATTTGGAACTCGGCCGGCATGGCCGAGGGGTAAGCGAAAAGTGACTAGAAAAATGGACGAAATGACGGATGACTGTTGACTGAATTCCAAAATTAAATATATTCGAATTTAGACGAGAATGGTAAATGAGGTGAGAATGAGGCAACGAGGTGGCATGGTAATGCACCACGTTACAGGTATATGATTTTAAACTTTTTTGTTCGATCAAATAATTGCGTCTAAGTACTACATAATATCTTTTTTTTTATGTGTGTTCTACCTTATGTTAAATGAAAAAAGGTTGCGTGGTAGAAATTGCTACCTTAGGAAAAAGGCTGCCTTTTGACTCTTCTGTTTTTGCTAAGACAGCCCTGTAGCCTAGTTGGTAATGTGCCGGTTTACAAAGCACAGGGTCACGGGTTCCAATCCCGCCCAGGGCTAACATTCGTGTGATGAGCACTTGTGTTTGCCTTGTGTCTGGATGTTGTATAGTTATATGTTTGTATGTATAACAGCTGTCTGACACCCATACTACAGGCTCTGCCTAGTTTGGGGTCAGATGGCCGTGAGTGAGATATCCTTACATATTTATTTATTTTATTTTCTTTATTATAATATATTGTCTTTCTGTATCGTACCTATTGTATGTTTTTAAAATAAACTGTTTCATATCGTGTAGTTAATAGCTTCTATTCGTGTCCTTATATTGATCAAACTTCATGCTTTTATGCGTTCCTCTAAGTTATAAATATAAATGATACTGTTTTTATTTCCTTTCATCGTTTCGGGGTACGTACGATCGCGTGTTTGTGAGTGACTATTTACAGTATAAATAGTGCATATCACGGTGATGATGTGAAACTTAAAATAAAAAAGTTAAACCCACGTTAAACGTTTGTCTAAAAAGTCTTAATCTTCTTCTGATCGTGTGGATTTCGAGGTTAACCTACCTCAGAATCCCTGGTGTCGGAATTGTTGAGCCGCCTTAGGCTTCCGACAGGGCTTCTATAACGACTACATCTGTAGATAGTAGCCGGGGCCAACGGATTTACGTGCCTTCCGACGCACGGAATCTTTCTTTTCGGAAAATCAGGAGATTCAGTCTGTAATTTCCTAACCAAACTAGGGAACGAAAAGGGGGCGCGAAGGGGAAAATAATACATTTTACGTGATTTTACTATGATTCACGACAAATAACATTAAATTTAAGAATTTAAAAACCCCCGCCATAAAACCGTTACTTGATCCTTTCAACAACCAGAAAAGAGCTGATTATCTTCAAATGGCTAAAGATATTTTCTTGGATCATAGCTAAGAACACTTTCGATTGTGACACTTTGCAATCAAAAACAAAACTAGATCAAAATTAACGCATCCGTTTAGGAGCTACGATGCTACAGACAGACATACAGACACACACGTCAAACTTATAACACCCCTCTTTTTCGTCGGGAGTTAAAAATGTATACATATGTATTTCTTTTTAATTACGAACAAAGTAATTAGGTAGATAACAAGTGAAGAATGAACTTTTTCATGCCGTTGCTTAAACACAAAAACCGTATCTTTATATCCGTTTTAAGAGCCCTTTACACGAGCATTATAAAGTGCTCTTGTAAAGGTCTTTTCAGCCATCCGTATTACCGTAACATCATTTTTATTGGGAGGGAAAACCCTTTTGAATGTTACGGGCTTATCTCTGGCAGAGATTTTGTTCTTTATTATGAAAGAAATTAAAGTATAAAATCTCCTTGTACCGGCCGGCTTAAAACATCCCTTGAGGTACTATGAGTGGTTTCCGTGTGCGTGCACAGACACAGAAATTAAGAGGCCTCTATTTTTTTTAAAGCATTCTTAAGGTTAGGTCTAAAAACTGAAAACAAGTGTTGTTTTCCAGTCAAATACCCACCTAAAATGACCACAAGATACATAATATAAACCTAATAGGTAAGTTTAAATTTCTAAGCGAAAAGTAATATACAAAATTGGGAAAGAAGTTTCGAAGTATTTTTTACGAAACCTTTTATTTTATTGTATATGTGTTTGTTATGTAAAGAAATCTAACATCTCTTTGTCTAACTAAATAGGTACATACATTATTATTTTAAAATTAAAAGTAAGTATTTGCATATTATGCTTCCAAATTACTCTAGTACCGAACTGTGACGTGATTCGACCCATAGACATAACATTTTTGCTGTTCTGACTGCTAGAAGACTGTTTTTGTATAAACGACTATCCTTACATTGTAGTCAGACAGCATGGAAGCACTATATCAAATCCCTTCTCCAATGCCAGAACTGGGGTCCCAGACACGCACTGTACACTTCGCTTCGTCTATAAACACTATCGCCGACATTACCCTTGCGTCACTGCTTCTCAAACGTGCGAGTCGGTGCGAGTATCTTTGTCACAACCTCTCACACAAAGTGAAATTGCTATCTCGTGTAACTGGACTTTACTAAGTGAAAAGCGAATTTGTTGATTATCAGAGATCATTAATTTTATGGCTAAATTCCGTCGTCAGGAAACCCCTGTTTCAAAAAAAACTTTATTTATAAGAATTTATAAATAAAGAAGGCTTATTTTTTTTTTTTTTTTTGAAATTTTTTTTGTTTACTAGCAGATGACGGCAAGATGTACTAGACTAACTAAATTATAGTCCACACTAGTTCTTCTTGAATCGATTGCTCCTCAAGTCTTTTAATTTTACGTTTGTCCAATAAATAGCTGTTAGTACAGTTGCTGCGGGACAAGGAGTTCGACAAACGCTCAGGTTCATTCGTGGCGCGGTGGCTGTCCGTAGCTATTCAGCGCGGCAAAACGCAGCCAGGGTCATGGGCACCTTTGCTCCGGGAGCGAAGTTGGGCGGGCTTTTAGGTTAGGTTGACTTCGTTTTATGTTTAATTTTAATGTTTTGTATTAGTAAAAGTTAACACATTTCAAAATGGTTTCATATGATCTGCTAAATTTAGGTACAAGTAACACAAAAGTATAACAAATTAAATTAAAATTATCGTCATGCAAGTAGCCAAATTATACCCTACTGCACCTCGATTTCAGTTTAAGACTTAGAGCAACGCGGGCCTTCCATACCGGCAGGAAAGAAGGCCCGCGTTGCTCTAAGGTTTGAGAACAGCTGGCACAGGGTAGGCTTTAGACCCGGACGTTTGTAAAGTAATACGAATAGTCGATATATTCGGCGCACGAGTCTTTTGATACGGCTGGAAGTACGCTGAGTACGTGATCTTGGGATGTCCTTGAATTTCGGCTTTGGCCACATGCTATTAAACGGTTGGTTACATCTGATTTGCGATACGGTTTTCAGAATAGAGATTTATATTTCTCTGAAATTCGATTCTCAAGCTGGGCGTGAAGGACGAAGTTATATTTATTTATTATAATGAGATCTTTCTCTGCTCTGTTTTTCAATTTCACCCCGGGATACAATTTCATCCAAATTCATTCAGTGCAAATGTTCGGTGCAGCATGGAATCAGACGATATAAATTAGCAAACTGTCAAATATTTCGCTGTAATCTTTGGTCCGGTTACTAATTGAAAACTGTGGTCTGTTTTGAGTCCGCAGTTTAGTGTAGTTAGCAACCGAAGAACGTAGTGTCATCAAACGTGTGGCTTCATTGTAGTAGCCAGCACATGCATCTGGACACTTTGACCTTGAGAGCACCGCCGCCGTTATTCTGCAGCGGTAGGAAATAATTTCGTAATACGAGTGTACAGCCGCATGTGCTGGCTACTGTACGTACGTACAACCTCATACGAGATGCGAAAATAGAATCATTTAGCACTCTAATTATGTTATAAGTTGAATTACTATTATGTTATAAGTCGAATTCTATATTAATAATATAAGCAATTTGAAACTCAAGGGAGACTTATCTCTGTATGCAGATGATACTAGTCTTTTTTATTTCGGTACTGACATCAAAACTCTGATCCAGGATGCACAAAGTGATTTAGACTTGCTTAGCGAATGGTTCCATTTTAACCTGCTGACAATTAACGTTGCTAAAACACACTTTGTTGTTTTCGCCGCTAAAAACAAAAAGATTTCTGACTTCCAACCGCTCAAAATTAACAATCAACTCATCGACAGAACGGATAGTGAAAAGTATCTGGGCCTACTGATTGATAGTAAGTTAACCTGGAATATACATATTGCCAGGGTGAAGCAGAAACTTGTTTCCCTTATGGGTGCAATCCGTGGTACGGTGCACTGTCTCCCAAAAAATGTACGCTACACAATATACAACAGTCTTGCAAAACCGCATATAGACTATCTAATAGAAGTCTGGGGTTCAGCTGCTCGAACCAATCTGAAAGGCCTGCAAATCTCACAAAATAAGCTAATTAAAATTCTTTTCAATTACGACTTTCTTACCCCAACTTTCGAATTATATAAACGAACAAAACTGCTTAATATAGAAAAGACATACAAGTATCAATCGTGTATCTTAATACGAAAAATCTTAAACAAAAACATACACACGAATTTAGTGCTCACAAAAAATAAAACAATACAGTCTAAATTTCTGAGGAATGCAAACCATTTGATAACACGCCATCCAAGAACAAACTATGGGAAAAAAAATGTCACTTATGAAAGCATTCAGCTATATAATAGATTACCCGATGATATTAAAAATTCTAAAAGTATGAACACCTTCAAAAAATTACTTAAGTTCCATATAATGAAATAAAACATAAAAATAAATAAATGATAACAAGTAAATAATATTAATAAAAACCTACCTTGAAACATAAAAAAAAAAAAAAAATACTCAAAAAATAATAATCATATGTACTAACTAAATTGACAACTATAAATAAGTAGGTACTAAAATAAATATTTTTAATCAATTAAAATAAAATACAAATAACAAACAAAATTAGCTACTACAAATAGGTTATTAAATACTTACGTAAATCAGTCAGTTCTATAATAACAAATATGCCACATCCATCAAATCTTTGATCCATGTAACTTACCCACTCCACTCTGATTCTGCTACCGATAACTGGCGCTTGCGACTACCCTCAATGCAATAGTTTAGGTCGATGTTTTTGGTTCTGGGATGCTGTCTTTCTAGTTTGCGTTTTTGCGTCTTACCCGCTTGCCTATTTAATTAATATTTATGTCTGTTACTTAGCCTGCTACCTATGTTTATACTAAACATGTAATGTAATTATTTCTGTTTATTTCTCATGTAAGTGAATAGTAAGATTCTTATGAGAATAAATATCTTTGAACCTAATTACCCTCTGATTGACTCTCTCCTTAATATAATTAAATATCTTAAGAACTTTTGTCGTATCGAGTTAATGTCTCCACCGATATTTATTATCTTTTCAATAAGATTTCAAAATATAAAATGGTCAAAAAAAACCCACGAGTTGATTTGGGTTGATCCTGGTCTTGATGCTTAAGACTACTCGATCTATGATATTTAAAACTATTAATAGTTGTAAATTTTATTAGTTTCTATAAAGTACCTAATGCGTTTACATTAAGGGTGATTAAGTGTCGATCACGGCAGCAAAACGATCGTCTATTTCCGCTAGACTAGCAAATTGCTCCTAATGTCTGTAGATTTATAGACCAAATTGGAAACTAATGGTGGTATACTTTAGTTAGGAGACTACTTACAAGACGATGTTACTGTAAAATAATACTTCAGACTATTCATACTAATATTATAAAGAGGAAAGATTTGTATTTTTGTGTGTGTGTGTGTGTATGTTTGTAATGAATAAACCCAACTGAACCGATTTCTCCTCCCTTCTCTCCAAGAAATCTCAATTAAATTATGTTCGTTATTTGCATTCAATTTAGATTAAATTCGCTTGAAGCCACTGACGTTGAATTCTCTAGCTAGGAGTAGGGATTGTATTTGACTTAGAAAATCCCCAGAAAGGTGGGCTACGCACAATACTTAGTATAATTTATAACATGGTCGACGAATAAATAAAATCGTCTGATCAAAAATTCTAGTCTTCTTTTCGAGTCAAGAGCACACTCAGATATTTTTGCCCTACTATACCTAAGCTACAATTTGAAATCAAAGCGAATAATGTAAAACATAAGAGCTCAGAGGGACTCAAACCTACATCTTCTAGCTAGACTATCAGGGCCATAGTCGCTTTCCATACGGCGGTTAATCGCGAACCACGGAAAAAAAAATTACAACAAAAAATATTCAGTATGTAAGTATACCCGTGAATTTAAGCAAAGATATGTTCTATGTTAGAAATTATAATACGAGCAAAAGATGGAGGGAGTTTTCTCACGTAATATGTTGTTTGGATAGCTATATTTATTTTGGCACCCTTTCGTCGTTTGATGGACGCGTCCCATCAGGGGGGTGTGCGATTCCTCCAGGAGATTTATGAGGTAACCGGGAGTGCTAAGGAAAGTGAAATTGCTTCATATTATTGGTTAGAAACTCGCGAACAGCAAGTTTTTGAAAGTTTAAAGTGTTTTCAGAACCAGAAGAAGAATTATTTTTGCGGGACATCACAAAACAACAGAGAAATATAAAAACTAATTATAATCAAAATCGGTTCAGTGGTTTTGGCGTGAAAGCGTAACAAACAGACAGACAGAGTTAAGTCATTACTTTCTAAACTTTCTATATTTCAATAGATATTCTGTTCTATATTTAAAATAAGAAAACACCTACGCAGCAAACAGAAGATTACTATAAAAAAAGCCTTCGAAATAATATTAACGTTTTCAATACTTTGTAAATTCATAAATGTAATATTAGGATTAAAAAGAAACTCTATTACAAATTCCGATATCTTACAGCCGGCAAAAGACGCAGCTCTTTTTCTTGGGAATATATTTTTCTTTTAAAGCAGTCTGCGGTGGACGTATTTGATTTACGACTGTCTCGGCTGGAGGCTCAATTCCATTAGCTCTCTATCATGTTATTTGGAGGCGAAGAAAATCTATAGCAAAAAGATTCCTAAATAAGTGTACACGTATTGATAAATGATGTTGCTGATGTAGGTAAAGAGAGCGATTTTATTTTCCGGAAAGTAGTTCAAGAGAAAATAAAATGACGGTTTAAATTAACACAAAAAAGTTTCACATACAAATACACATAAATATTTTGTGAAAAACCTAAACCCTTTACGCTTTAGCAGTATGTATTACTTTTTTTTTAGTATTACCAGAATTGTTTTCAATACTTCTTTCCAAATTACTAATTACCAAGAAGCCATAATAATCTAATTACCAACGATCAAGCACAGAAATAGTGTCGAGAATTTCACCACCCTAAATCTAAATCTAATTTATGTTTAATCCATTTGATGAAATGTATTCACCACGGATGAAAGTCCTAACATCCATCCACGTGCCTAAGCAGCGAAATACCTGAAAAGGTAGCGTTCCGTACTTCAAAGAGAAAAAACGGAACCCTTATAAGATACCCTTCAGGTAACAACGCCCGTACCCGCCGGCGGGGGCGCGGCCAGATCCAAAATCAAAATTGAAAATCTGAGACGGAGCCCCTCAGGCGTCGTCTCCTTCACGATGTTTTTTAATATCAACGCGCTAGGCCGTGGTCCGAGGCTCCCTAGAGCCGCCTCTAGACGCGTTAGTATATGACTTCTTTTTTTAGGGTAGAGTCTTCCGCTCCCCCGCAAGTCCGGTGAAGCTTGATTGGTCGTACCTTTTCGACACAAGCATAGGTCAATTAAAAAAAAAAAGCCACTATAAGATCACTCGTATGTCTGTTTGTCCGTCTGTCAATGTCAATTTCTTGGACAGATTGAATTGAACTTTAGTAACCTGTAAAAAAATATATCAAAATACGGGTTGCCAGGTAGAAATTTCTATTTGTACAATTTTACCGTAGTAAATTGTATTCTCTGTCATTCCTTTATCAGATAATGATTTTAATCATGGAGGCCTCTTATGGGCAGTAAATTTAGAATATCTCCACTCTGAATCTAACTTTATGTTCAATCCATTTATAAAATGTCATACAAGTTCACGACCGACACCACCCACGTGTCCTTTTCCAAGCACATCAAAATACAACATTTATACATAGCGATAGTGGAATAAGCTCTCCACAGATTGCTTTTCTAATAATATTAAATTGTCCCAGTGTTCTATTATGGAAAATAATAGTGTTGTGGTAATGGAATTGTGGTGTTAAATAGGATTAAACTGGAAAAGCTACTGGTTTTATTTATCGGTGTCGCTTCGCGGACATTCATTGCGTGCTCGACGGCGATTTTCACTCTTAGCCTTAGTCACAGAAGAAAATAATAGTACTAACCCCCTTAGTAGTAACTCGGTAGTACGCTTGTAACGAGGTACATTACATGCTACCTCGTTGCCTCTTTTTTTACTTCATTTCTCACCTCATTTACCATTTCCTTCTTAAAATTTGAATATTTAATTTTGGAATTCATTCAAAACCATCCGTCAATCATCCATCTTTTATTATTCATTACTACTTTTACTCCTGACCACGACACGTGGCCTTTTCCCAAAATGTAATTATTTTGAGAAAATATTATTAGTATACGTGATTGTGAATCTTGTTATTTGTGCATCCTCAAACATCTTCATCTAAAACGTAGTTGCCCCGCAGGCTCGCCAGGACCTAGACGAGCCGCGGGTGTAACACGCTTAACGCTTGCATTTTTATTTACAGCTTATAGAATTCTTTGGTCCCGTCTCGTAGCCAGCCAGCTCGCAAATCATCACTACATAGTATAAAACAAAGTCGCTTTCTCTGTCCCTATATCTCTATGTCCCTATGTATGCTTAAATCTTTAAAACTACGCAACTGATATTGATGCTGTTTTTTTATATTAGATAGAGTGATTCAAGAGGAAGGTTTATATGTATAATACATGCATAATATACTTAAGGATAACCCACAATAAACATTTTCCCGTGCGGAGCCGGGGCGGGTCGCTAGTGGGAAAAATAATACCAATACGAAGCTGGTCACCAAGTGGGAATCCTTGATTCAATCTAACTCTTGCAAGTGTCATACGAGGTGACTTTTCCTATAAAGGTGCTTAATGTTCACCGGTGTAACTAACAACAACTATGATTGCCGATTCGCCCGCTAAACGTGGGAATTATGTGAACACGTCCCAATCATGGGGCAACAGTAGATCCGTATAAGAAATTATAACATACCTAGTCCAACTGTAATTAATTCGTATATGAAATCACAGTAAATATGTGGTGACATCTAACACACGGCCATCTGACCCCAAACTAGATAGAGCTCGTGCTAAGGGTACATACTTATATAGAAAAAAACACACTTATGGAAACTTTCCGATCATAGTGGAGGTCTTTGGGGGAGGACTTTATCCAGCAGTGGACGTCTTTCGGCGGACTTGATGATGATAACAACATCCAGACTCAAGTGAAACAAAAGTGTTCATCACACGAATGTTTGCCCTAAGCTGGATTCAAACCCGCGATCCTTAGCTTCGAAGGCAGGCGTACTACTAAGTACTGTAACGAGGTACATTGCATGCTACCTTGTTGCATCGTTCCTACCTCATTTCTCATCTCATTTACCATTTCTTTCTCTAAATTTGAATATTTAATTTTGGAATTCATTCGAAAATCACCCGTCAAATCATCCATTTTTATTTTTACTTCATCTCCAGGCCTCATGCTCTTTGGCCATTCTCTACAAAATGTAACTTGTTACAGTACTATATAGGCTACGGGGCCGTCAATATAATTTCTCATCGTAGTAAAAACGGGTACAGGTAACTATGTATTTATTAATCTGTGGTACAGGGCAATAAAAAGCACAAAATATTTTCACAGGGCTGGATTCGAATCTATGATATTTCGCAAACTACCAACTAGGCTAAAGCTATCCAATTAGCATTTAATTTTGCAATCAACGCGAAAAGCATTAACAATCAATTCAACATTTTGTACAAACTGCAAATAATGTGACAATGGCCGCTTTCGGAGCGAAAACCCGTCGAACCGAAAAACAGACCGAACCCATTCAATTGAATGAAATGAACGAATGTAATTAACTGAATACAACTGAAGGTACTAATGGATTTCCATTGAACGGGAACTTGCGCTAAAGACGAAAGTTTTTGAAAGCTAAGAACTCAAATAAACCGATTTCACGGTTTTGAATTCGCTCAATACGCTTGCGAGAGCTTTGCTGTAGAATTTTGTTTGTATTTTCTGGGCGTTATTGCTTCTTTCATATTGACACGACCAGTGAAACCTAAATCGCTTTGTAATGTGGTCATGTTTCTCTTTCTTTTCTTTATATCATTTTCTTTCCTTTATTCTTTTTAGGGTTCCGTATAAAGAAGGAAATACCTATGCAGTGTCAAGTTTTTGTTCTTACCTCTTTTTATTTAAATATATTTTTAAACAATATTGCTTAAGTTATAAAACACATAACATTTAACATTTCTCAATTCAATTATAATATTGATTATACTGTCATTTCCGTTAATGATTTAACAAATAGGCTTAGAGCAAGCTTTAGAAAATTATAATAAGGATAAAATAAATGAAAAAAAATGTACCGATGGGGCACTCGTCGATTATAATGCAAGTAAGCAAGAAGAAGTATATTATACTACGATACTTCTACAAAATACAACTAGGCAAACAAACGAATCAAAACCACATTGCCCTACCCTGTGAGCATATTTTTGACTGTTATACTCTAGCCCTCAATAACTCAGTAGGCTGTCCTCGTTTCAGGGTAAAGTTTGACACAAATGAACAAAGTTCGGCAATGAGACAACCCAGACAGCGGATATCAGCGACTCGAATCGCCGCCGAATTTTACTCTTAATTACTGATCTTAGAAGCACAAAAATTATTTGAGAATTTAGCGCTGTTTTGTCAGTGCAAGTTTAGTCATTCACTTCTTAAGGAGATGATTTGCCAATTACAACTGAGTGATTCATTCATCATTTCCCGACATACCTATAAATTTAGTCCAATAAGTATTTATTGCACCTCGGTGGATATATTATATTATATAGGTACCTACCTACATGTCAAATTTCATTCTAATTCATTCACCAGTCAAGATTTTCCCCTCGGAAAAATACTATCGATATCATAAGCTAAAAAGAAAGAAAGAAACATTTATTATTAATGACGATCACAACAATAACTAGGTATAAGTAACTCAAATAATTCCCTCAAAGTACGGTGAAGGTCCATGCGTTGAACGCATGTCTAAAAAATCTGTGATATTTATATACGTCAATACGAGAGTTCAAAAATATAATTAGGCCAAGTCCATGAATTAATTAGTAACAGTGCTTAAACTTAGAACTCAGTGAACATGCGTTGAGCGCATGTCTAAATAATCTGTGATATTTATACCAGATTTTTCAGACATGCGTAAGCGAGCTTAATTTTTTGTGGTTAATCAGTATTGAGGATTTAAGTATGTCAACTCGCGCGCGAAAAGCTAGATATTTACAACCATACATAGCCATAATAAACGATTTCTCCAGCTGTTTAATTTGTTAAGTTGTAGTTCTCATTACAGTTGTGAACAAACGACTCTATGGCACGCGCACACGTTACATTGCCTTCAATTTTCTTCAATTAGTCTAATGAGGAATAATGAAACACCTCGTGAACAATGCTACACTTCCTATTATTACAGTGTGTATTAGATTTATACAAATTATATAGAGACTGATATGCTATCAATCTTTGACAAAAGCCCTTAAAACAGCCTTGACTATTATTAATTCCATGTTCTTTCTGAGATACTATAAAATTCACTTACAATATTTCTACTCCATACTGTCGTATACAGAAATCTGACATAAAACATATACACATATTATAGCTTAATAGAATCAACATTTATGGAAACAAAATCATCTTATTACCTACTAATTTTTTTAACACGCTTTTATTAGCTTCACCTGCAAGTATGTATGATTTATCTAGGTATGTATGTACTAAACAATATTATCTGACGACGGAATGGAGAAAGTGTAAGAAATGTTTTCGGGGTGAGAGGTTGTTGGTCTGTGCGCAAACGAATGTTGCCATCATGTTGGCATTTATCTCCAAACTAAACGGGGTGTTTGAGTCGGTTTAACCGATTTAGTAGCCGGTTTGTTGAAATATAAGTCTATATACCTTTTATATGCGTTGTTTAGTCACGGCGGCGGCAGCGGCGCTATATTGAAAGCATGACACATCTGCAGTGGTTTTAGTGCCCTGTGCTTAACAATAAATCGCAGTAGTATCAAGGTCTTATACTATTCGCGTCACAACAGGTGGTCCGTGCTAGTTCAACGCGAGCTTAATGCTGGTTTATTTCTCACTTTATTACTGGGAAAAGTTCCATAACTATGTTATTTTCCACACACTTCTATACGTGATTTATTACACCGTTATTTCTTTATGAAGCCGTTTCGTTTATTCATTATCAATAGCTATTTTTCTTACAGAAAGTTTGGGGTTTCTTATGTTTGTTGAGTTTTGTGTGAAAAGTTCTCTTCAATACAAAAGGACCAACTTTGGTCCTTTCGACCTCCATTTCCAAAGTTTTGGAACAAGTTGTAAAAGAAGATTTGTTCCTTACTTGGCAATTATTTGGAATGGAATTTGCCATATCAAGGAAAATTTTGATTATATCCCAGTAGCCGAAATTGTTTATGGGCCTGAATGTGAATCATAAATTTTATTAATTAGCTGTTTCTCCAAGTTTTGCTAGCGTTTTATTTATTTCTGTCGGTGTGTGAGTATTAGAATGTAAAAATTATATCATTATTCTCTTTCAAAAAATCCGTTTCTTTGTTAATGAAAATCAAATATAATAAAATTCATCAATCCATTTTCACAGACGTCCGCGTTTTTATTTCAATTCACTTGCGATCTGCCCCAAATTAGCCTCACAAATTATTCTTCTCTAAAATCAATCAGAACGAATCTTTAAAGTCCTAAACTATACTAGCTTGAAAAACATGCCTAGGTATAGCACTAACCCTTCGCCAGTCTAAGTGGCCGAAGAGTGCTCTAGCCCCTTAGCGAGTTCCCCTCGATCGCGCCCTTTCTCAAGTATTGCTATACGACCGCTATAGCACAAGTCTGCAGCGCAGATGTTTATGTGCAATAATAAGGACCTATAAATGCTCCAAGGTTTAAGACGACTTGCTTATGTCGGTGATGGAGTTCGAAGCTTAGGTTTCTTGGAACGGGCAGAAGTGTATTTTAGAATTATTTATGTATTCTTATTAGAGCAGTTTGCGGAATCGAAGTTTCGTAACTCAAAAACAATTTTATTGTTCTATTATAATCGGACAAGGATAGGAAGAACAAAAATAAGGAGTTAAAAGACTACTTATGTAAACATCTTCTAATGAGTTTAAAAAGTGCTTCTTAAATTTAATTTTAAATAATGTTTTTTATAAGTTTTAATATGTATGTATTAAAATAAATAATATTATGTAGAGACATCTCACACATGACTACCTCACACAAAACTAAACAAAGTCATTTGATAACTTCAGAGACTTACATTCTGAAGACCTTATTCAAATAATTGTCTGTCTATCTGTCATACAACTATACTGCGAAACAAATTGAAAGCCAAACGCAGCTTAATAGGGACAGACGTCAGAAACTACGAAAGTTTTAAAAAAGTACGCAGTACTTCTCACCTCACTGGACTACCTATAACTTGTAACTAGACACTACTCGTGTTCAAACCCCTTAGTGCGACCCACGTCGAAGGTTCCCTCTTCAACTAAGTGCTTAGCTATACAGCACCTATACAACAGCTATAAGACTGCTATAAAACCGTTATTAGTGTGATCACTCCAGTCTGGTCCCTGTGGCTAGCTAGATATCAATTTGCTAGTCTCGTGAGTTTGCTGACAAACTAATTAACGAGAAATCTTAGTCTTGTTAGTAACCTAAGTACGTAGTACTAATTAAAATAGCATCAAAATTAGGAATGTAGGAAAATTGAAGATGCGTGTTTGAATAACTGCCTGATTTCCGTTTCTGACTTAAAATACTCACTTCACTTAACGTGGTATGTTACTTACTGAATGTCTAATATTCAATTATTTCCTGTGATTTATAAATTTATTGCATAAAACAAAATACTGTAAATTTTATAAAACAACAAACCATCTTGAAAACGTGGCATCTTTTCCCATGACCTCTTATAAATCCAATATCTTCGTTTGCAGCGTATTCAAAGTTTACACAATAGAATGTTCCCAACTCTGTCTGGATAATATATCCCTACTGCACGAGTTAGACAGACAGACAGACATTAAACATCAAAGACACGCATGTGAATGTGTAATATCATTGTTAAATAGTTTTTATAATTTCTCAACAGAATGCGAACTTTGTTTTGTTTTATAGTGGTTCTATAAATAGCCTCATGACCTATATTATAGGTACGTTATACGGTAAGTTTTAGTTACATGTTTGATAATGGTAATTACAACTTATCGCGCTAACTTGAACGGTTTAAATTAAACTTTAACTAAACCGCTGTCAAATCGCGCTGTACGGAATAGCGGTTTTGGTTAAACTTTCAACCGTTCACGTTAGCGCGATAGGGGCCCGGAACACTTACAATAACATCTGATTAAACTACTTTAGACGGAAAAGAGATTTGTGTGTGTGTGTTTTTATATTGACGTTTAAACTCAGATTTATTTTGACCCAATAAATAAAATATACTTAAAACTTTAGGCAGGGGACAAATACATAAATTTCGACGTGTTAATAGAAAGATGTTTGCCCAAAGTCAAATTTATTCATCGTAAGTTTTTAAAAAAAGTTAAAAAAACTCTCTGCCTTATGAATCAGTATCTATATATTTGTAGCTATTTACATACTGTCTGTACATACATAGTTGCTAATTAATATCAAGACAAGAGTACAAATTACAACTACATTTCAAATGATACTTCTCTACCTCTAATTCTGTTAAAATCCGACCCGATTTGTGCGCGTGAGTCATTATTACATACAGATACGAAGTTACAGAATGATCCAATGTGGGCTGGATCGGATCGCTTGTTTACCAAATACAACCAATTACAAACAATATCTTCAACATCTGACTAAACAAATGGAAAGTGTTCTAA
Source organism: Teleiodes luculella (assembly GCA_948473455.1). Classification (NCBI taxonomy): domain Eukaryota; kingdom Metazoa; phylum Arthropoda; class Insecta; order Lepidoptera; family Gelechiidae; genus Teleiodes; species Teleiodes luculella. Next base: position 3,118,113 of record OX419585.1, read on the forward strand.
ATTAGCACGTTGACTTTGACGAGTCATTTGATATTGAAGAAAATGTAAAGTTTTTACATACATACATACGTAATATAAGGACACGCTCTTTTTCCTAACGAGGTGAGTAGCGTTTAAGTAAGCTCCCAAGAAGCCCAATCTAAAACTCTACGAAAAATCTACGATCTCTACTGATCTTTGTGTTTCGTAGTGCACGTCCCGTAAAAGAGTGCACTCTTATTGTTTTGATTTATTCTAAAACTAGCTGTTCGCCCGCGACTATGCCCGCATAGTTTTTTGACTTCTCCGTGCAGTTTTCCGTAGGAATGAGATATTTACAGTAAAAACTATCTTAGATGTTGACCGGGGGATATAAGGTACCACCGTGCAAAATTTTATTCAAATCGGTCCACAGTGTCGGAGATTAGCCCGTACAAACAGAGAAACAAAAATTTTAAAAAAATCTGGAAATGTTCTATATCACTTTTTACATCCCCCTGACTCGGTTTTTGGCATTTCTTTCTATGTACAAATTTTCGACCTAGCTACAGTTTTCTTATATATATAGGTCTTACATTCCAAAACTACTATAATTGAACTACACCTACACCTAGCGCAGATCATAAAAATTGTTTCTAATGCGGCTAAGAGTATCATGGGTTATAAACCCGGTATTCCACTGGGTTATTGTTTACCAAACGACTATAGTTTTCGCCTTTGAGCTCGATTGCGCGGGCGACGCTTATGATGTCGTAAAAACGCCACTTTCTCACCTCGCCCAATCAGTAGTGCCATGTTTGCGTTTAGTTACAGAGAGCCCCATAGATTTGCAGGAATGCGTGTATGGTTTAATGGTTTGTGGTTTTATACTCAAGAGCTCTATTTTGAATAGGTTGATCGTAAAAGAGAACTAACCAAATTATGAAGAAGTTTATTTTTTACACAAGTAAGTTACTCATTTTCAGGTTAATCTATGGTGAGACCTTAGAACAGCAGTGGACTGGCTATAGGAGTAGATAGGAGGAACATACTTACCTTGCCGTAACAAAATTATCATTATAACTATAGTCATCTCACATATTTGAAAGCCGTCAAACTCATACAAAATTAATACAATCCACAGAATAATAGTGTCATTTAGTGAACTCTATGTCTATAGGCATAAGGAAAACATAACAACTGTCAAATATGTGATCTTAGATTGGGATGATTTTAAGTATTTATAGTAGGTAACTAATTAAGTAATTAAATCTTTGTCGCTTTATGATTCAATGAACTCAAGATGAAAGATGATGTTTTTTTTCTCCTTCGCTTCGTTACATTAATATGGGATATAAAATTCACATGCAATGTTAAAAATCAGCTGTAATTGGTCCTTTTAAAAAGTCACACAAAATAAGCATTGTAACAAAAGGAAAACAATGAGTATAGTTATTGCTTTATTTCTGAATAGACTTCTAATTACTAGTGTAAATAACAATTACGTATTTGTCTGTGGTCTGTGTCCTAAAAAGCGATGATTTCATGGTCATAACCATTTTCAGCACGACGACGACGTTTAGTGATAATGTGTTACATGCTTTATTTAGTGCCAACATAAGGAATTCCTATTTCTGTCACATTCATGTGACCTGCTGCCTTAAGAACAACCGTCATTTTTTCAGAACGTCCTTACTTGTCATCAACTTTTTGCGTCGCTATAAATGTAACAATCAGCATTATGGTTATTTTAATCTTAAAAAATAATAAAATTAACTCTCTTTGTCCACAGGAATTTAAATATGTCTCCATTGGCGAACGTGAAAACAATTAAAAACCGCAATGAAAAGCAAAATCAAGTGGAAATGTGTCCATACAAACACTTCAGACTAAAATAAAAGGTTGTTTAGTGAAGTTTTTTATTTTTAGTGAATAATAGTGATGCAGTGACGTGAAGACGTGATGGATTAGTGAAAGTGGTAGTGATGGGGTGTGGTCAGAGCAAGATAAACCTCTATAGGAGAAATAAAAATGGCAAAGGAAATAGTTCCAAAAAGTCTGGTGAGTATTTCTGACTGTTTCTTCTTAACAATTAGCTTTTTCCACAATTTGTTTTAACTGTAACAGCAGAGGATCAAATAAGCAAACTTAGTGTACAGAAGCCAGCACATGCGGTTAGACATTCGCATCGCAGTTACGAAATTTACCCCTACTAATATTATTTATTCTGTGCCCCTACTGCTACGGAATACGGGAAAGGTCAAGCTCAAGGTCAACATGTCCAGCCGCATGTGATGGCTACTGTATCTACATACAAAATGTACTTTGATATCAGGCGTATCGAACTAGCATCTCCCGGACAGTCAATTTTTTCCTAGTTACTATAACACCGATTACAAAAAGAAATATTGATATAGTAATAAAATTTAATAAATATTCACCAAAGAAAAAAATAAAATTTTTTAACTAAATAAATATGTAAGTATAATTTTAAAAAGCACACAACAACGCTTACCGCTATTTTACTGTAACAACTAAATTGTACAATGATCAAAGCAATTTCAAAAGGAAAATCAGTAACAAGACTAGCGTTAAATTAATTATAACATTAGTACGTTATTCGTCGTCACACAAAGACCTGCCGCCCCGACGCGCCTCAATGAAATATTTCCAGCAAATCCTAACCCTTTGTCACGATGTTTCACAGGAAAGGTAGACGTGTACATATAAGAACACGCTAAGCTGAACACTTGGGGCATTTGGGACTTTGCACTGTTCTTTCTGTTGAATAAGGGAGAGAATTGCAGCGCTTGTACAGGTTAACTTGCACTTGACTGTACACTAGTCCACATATTTACATACCAAACGATTCAGTGTTCATAAAAATGCTTGTATTAAGAGTATTAATATTCGCATTTAGTAGTGAAAGTAACTCTGGGTATCTGTCTGTTTGCGACGCTTTCACACCAAAACCACTAAATAGATTTTGATGAAATTTAGTACGGAGAAATATAATAGACCACGGGGAAGAGATATAGGTTACCTTTTAATATACAATATTCCCGGAGCAGCGGAGGACATAAAGCTAGTCTACAATATTTTTAGAATAATATAACTTAGTCAAAGTAATTAGGGTTTTCAAAGAAAATGTTAATGTGTAGATTTTCGCTGCCCTAATAATTTGTGTGACTTTGTAGATTTATATAGAGACACATAGAGAGTACATAGCGATGACGAGTCAGGTCAGGTCACACGGCCGAACTTTTGCGTGACCTTTTTCGTTACGGTCACGTGGCATTCACGTGTTTACTCTTTTTCTGCCGTCGACACTTACCTACTTACCTCTTCTCTCTAATGTATTTTGAGAAAGTTTTAACAAATTTTCTTTAAATATCTTCTTAGAAGTAGGTTTTTTAGACGCCTTGCTTTGCTTTCAGTAATGGAAATTCTTAACTAGTTCGATTTCCGTAGGCACTCTCATATTAAAAATAAAAATAAGTAGGTATCTAGTATATCATACTTGAATAATAAAATGAAATCACGCCTACAAATATGTAGTATGATTTTCCATAGCAGTCTAAATTACCTCATTGTCCAAATTTTTTATTTTGAGCTTTGGAACGGATTTCAAGCTGTAATCCTACTGTTAAATAATAATAGCAAGGGATATATTATATAAACTTATGTGTGTATTGGATAACAACGGCGCGTTTTATTTCAGCGGCCTGATAAAGGCAGGTGGGCCGTGCGATCACATATTTATGAGCGCGACTGTAGGACATACACTTACTTTAGTTAGACTATTACACTTATGCTTAGATATACACCATATGTCCGAAAATAAAAGCTAAATATAAATTAAAAATTAAAAAAGCAACGATTTTTATTGTTTCAATTCACTTTAAAAAAAAATAAACATAAAATCTAAAAAATAAGTTTTATTTATATAAGTACAGGAAATAAATAATGACTGTCTCGCCATTTTCCTGACTGATCCGCCGAGCACGCCTAAACAAGACTCAACGTTATTTTTATTTCTGTGTCCTTTATAAAGGCAGGTGGGCCATGACGTCAAATATTCATGAAGGGACTTACGGACTAAAATACCCTTCGCCTCTCCTCTCTTTGGCGTGCTAGGATACCAACTCAATGTAGATTAAAATTTAACCAAGATAAATATAGCATACAGCTCAATTCCGGCGTAGCCGCTAAAACTCTAAATTTCAGTTCTTGGTCTTTTTTCATTTATATGGGAATCGAAAAGGATGGGAGATAAGTAAATCTAACATTATTGGAAGAAACACTTGTTATATTGTTTTATGTCCATATATAAATGACCAAAAAGTGAAGATTTCTTTAATTATTAAGTTCAATTTTAACAATTATTACATTTAATAACATATTTAAAAAATATATGCTTAGTATATGCATTTATATAGTAACATATTTAAAAAATATATGCTTACCAGCATTAGGTATGTAAAAAATATTTTCTTAATCTTTATCGCAAATATTTTCTCGTCGTAAATAAGGCTTTATAACATATTAAATCATTGTATCCCATATCAAGGCTCTCGCCGGCCGATGCTAAAAGTGGATCAATAGCGCATGTAAATAAAAGCACTTAGCATTAACATGCACCTTTTATCGGCTGCACTAACGCTAATAGCTCTAAATAGCAGCGACTAAGCACTTGTAAAGGTTTATTTACGCTGGGGCGGCATGATACATAATTTTCGCATGTGAAATCTTGTGTTATGCTACAAATATTGTCGGCCTCTCGTAGCCTAGTTCGTAGTACGTCTGCCTACGAAGCACAAGGTCGCGGGTTCGAATCCCGCCCAGGGCAAACATTCGTATGATGAGTACTTGTGTTTGCCTTGTGTCTGGATGTTGTGTATGTATATCAGCTGTCTGACACCGATAGTACAGGCTCTGCCTAGTTTGGGGTCAAATCAGATGGCCGTGTGTGAGAGATGTCCCACTAGGGACTACTATTTGGTATTCTGTGGTCCCACGTATTTGCTTATTTATTATTTAAATATAATCTAGCTATTCGCCCTGCAGCTTCGCCCGCTAAACAGTTTTTCCCATGGGAATTAGGGATTTTCGATAGACGTAGAAAATAACATCCAGAGCACTTGGTAACCCTCGCATAGATTGGCTATGGTGCCCCGGGGACCCATTGACTCGACGCCCCGTGCGATTACCTGCATGGACAAACTTCGGTCGTCTCCTTCGGGCTTCGCAAAAACAACAACTAACATAAACGTTTTAGGTTCCGACAGAAGTTTTAGATAGCTACACAGAACAATTTTACTCCGGCGCGGCGGAGGATAGCGGTAGTCAACGAAACCATAGATAAATAATAGGTGCCATTTGTCTATGGCGAAACTTAACTTTTTAATATTCTTCCATTAACAATAATCAGATATAAGAGGCTTTTAGGATATAGATAATGGAAGGAGCTTGATTAATGGTAGTATCCAAAGGTCTCCAACTGAATTTAAAATCATATCTGCATTTCTGATATTTTTAGTTTTCCTATAGGAATACGATGAAGGAAAAGATTTTATTGGGTTAGAACAATTAACCTGTCAAAACCTATAACTTCTTTTAGTTTAGACTAGCTTTTCGCCGCGGCTCCACCCGCGTTATTAGTTTTTTCCCGTGGGAATGAGGAATTTTTCTGCAGCCTATGTTCTTTTTCAAGGTGTATTCTATCTTTGTGCCAAGTTTTACCAAAAGTTTCGGCGCCTATTCAGGTATTAGGAATATTTTAGGTTTTTTTTTACACCTTGGGTTAAGTTGGGTTATATTATTGATGTTTTAGTTAGGATCTCAATTTTTTTTTAATAAAAAAAGCGGTATAATTTCTATATCACTTCTTACATCCCCCTGACTCGTTTGGCGACTGCATACGCTTTTACAATAAGATTCCAACGATGATGTATACATAGAAGTTTAAAGTTGTTTAAAAAGAATATTACAAGATATCTGATTATTTATAAGACAGAATGTCCATAGATAGCATTTTTTTCTACGTACAGATTTTCGACCTCTACCACAGATATAGATTTGAACATTCTTAGATTTTCGCAGTTGTTAACCCGTGAAAATGTGTGTTAGATATAGATTTGTCTTCAGTTTTATTGTACATATAGATTGGTCGATCAGGCTTCCCAAAACGATTTATCAGTATCATAGCTGGCAAAATCAAAGACATTGGCAAATCGATCGCCCGTCGTCTCTTCTATTATTTATAAAAACAACAACTTGGGTCACCCCAATATCGGTGGAGTACGAGTATTTGCCGCTTCGCCGCACCTCACCTATTGTTTCCCGGCGACAGACTGACAGCCATTAACAAGTCCTTACTGGTACGGTCGACCAAAAAATTGGTTTACCACCCTAAGGTTGAATGTCGCTTGCAGATTCATAAGTGATAAAAATTAGTTTCGATCGCAGATCGATCTGACATCTATTATTGCCATCTTAAAGGTTGCCTGGAACAAATTGCTACTTAGCAATAAGGCCGCCTACATGTACACTTTCTTTATCATTTTTTCGTGAATTTTACTGTTCTGTTTTATTCTGGTGTGCAATAAAGTATATTCTATTCTATTCTGTTCCATTCTATTCTTAAAGTGATTATTATCAAGGAAAATTAATGGCGAGGGGTATGTAATTATGTATTAAAATTGTTTTCCTCGGAGCTTTTTTCTCTGAGTTTCCTATTATGAAACTTGTTATCTTTTTTTTTAACTGACCTATGCTTGAGTCGATAAAGCACGACGGACGAATCAAGCATCACTTTAAAACTTAACTTATGAAGCTTGTTGGCATTTCCGATGACTGGAAAACTAAATCAAAACTGGTAAACCACTTTCTTGGCCCACTGTACGCTATTACTATTTTCTGACTGTCCTGCTTTCACAGCTTGTTCACGCAGCTAAATATAATCTTTGCGAAGGTAATGTTGAAGACAGTATGACCTACGAACATAAAAACAATTTTTTGAACAATAATATGATGTTACAACTAGTTACAAGTAATAATCGAATATGCATTCTTTTTTTATGTGGGTTGTAAGGCTTTTGACGAACCTCATTAATCCTGGCGACTCAATAATTTTGACACTAGGGTTTTTATATAGGTTAACCTCGAAACCTACAAGCAATCATTAACTCTGGTGTAAGAAATTATTAACCTTTTAACCGCCAAGCATATTTTCTAAGAACTTGCTCCCGACGACGCCAGCCATAGAAACAAAATCTGTATCAATCAGTCAAAACATAAGTCTTATTTATGAGACGGCGGCGTTGTGAGCTCTATTTGTTAAGTCTTATATTTCAGACCATGGCGGTTAAAAGGTTAAAACGTCACAGAAGTCATATCGGTAGACAATGGCTACTTTGTTGTGTGTGCATTTAAATTTCAGTAAAAAAAAGGTAAATAAAAACCTAAATAATAGAGATAATAAAAGTTCAGTTCATAGCAAGGACTGGATTAAAGACCTACGTTGTCGGAGAACAATCTTATATTACCACTAAGATATTCGCAATTTTAGCAATGATATTCTATACCAAACCTCATTAGACCATTAATTGAAATGGTTGAAACCGTTTCTTGGAAACATGTTATCATGTTATTTCAGCTATACATAATAAACGATAGAGAAGTAAAATCAATATAGACAACAACCTTATGTATATAAAATATGTATATAGTATACATATGGTTCAATTGTAAGCCGTATATTATATTAAACATTACCATTTCAAGGTCCAATTCCTTCCCTTTGAAATGGCCAATAAATATCCAAGATTATAATAATAATAATAATAATAATAATAATAATCTTTATTTGCATAAAATGGGGTATACATAATGGTGTTAACAATAAAATAATAAATTAAGCCTCTCCACATTTAGTCAAATGATGACATGCAAACATTTATAAAAACTCAACCAGGGTCACTTTACTTAACTAACTTAAATTCTAAAAATTCTCTTATTGAATAAAAATTCCATTTCAATAACCATTCCATTAATTTACTTTTAAATAATTTTATATTAAGATTTTTTATCATTGGAGGGATCTCATTATATATAGCAACACACATAGAATAACAATTCTTCCTAAACCGGGCCGTACTATTACAATACAATTGTAGTAAATTACGATCTACATGTAGTACACTCAGGCGCATCGCGATTTTCGAATCTACCTTGTTCAACAGACATAAAAGTCTGAAGTGTTCAGCTTAGGGTGATTGTGACTGTACGTAAGAACACGCGTATAGGCACTTAATAACAGGAACGTAGAGTAATAAATAATGGTCTAAGTAGGCACCAGGCGTTACTTTGTATAGGCAGACAAATTACATACCATAACATGAGAGTTAATGCACTTTATATTCTGAGTACTTTTTTTTATTGCTCGTCATTGTTTGAAATCTAGTTACATACAGTTTTGTTTTACTCTAAAACGTTGTAAAATAAAGCTAGTTTTCATGGAGTGATTAAAAATGACAGTTTAGTATTTTCAGTTGAAGATGTTTGGAGTAGTGAGTGCGGATGTTTGGAGCTTGTATGCTTGTGGTGTGGGTTTCGAGGGTAACCTACCTCACAACACAAACCCTGGTGTCAGAATTTTAATATTCATGAAGTATGTTCTGTTCTATTCTTTTCGCGGTTAAGATTGAGTTCTTCAATTATTTGTCTTTATGTTTTTTTTCTGTGTATAAAAAATAATACAAATAAATATGTTTCAGTTCAGCATTTACCTACATAGTGAATAGATTTTGTTGTACTACTATGATTATCATCACTACATAGTATAAAACAAAGTCGCTTTCTCTGTCCCTATGTCCCTTTGTACGCTTAAATCTTTAAAACTACGCAACGGATTTTGATGAGGTTTTTTTTAATAGATAGAGGGATTCAAGATGAAGGTTTATATCTATAATACATGCATAATATACTCAAGAATAACCCACAATAACCATTTTCCCGTGCGGAGCCGGGGCGGGTCGCTAGTTGCTATATAAATGACTTTTCATTCATATTTATTAACCAATCTGCACTGGGCCAGCGTGGTCAACTAAGGCCTATTCACCCTGATTTTAAGGTAGGCTCGCGTCCTTCGGTGGGGTCATATATGAACTGTTAACGATTAATTTATCATAATATTTCAAAAGTGTCAAAGATAAGGCTATAGTCAGAGCTTGCTCACCATCATAATTATGAGATAATGATACCAAAATGTACACGGCAACAGCTGAATTCATGATAAGATGAGAACAGTAATTAGCGTGCAGTTTTCAGACAATACACATTACACACTGTCCGTTTGACTCGTGCTAACAACTCTGCACTAACAAATGACCGGGAGCCAGGTAGGGTTGCCACAACAACAGAATGAACAATAAAAAATATAAAAGTTCGCCATAATCAACATACACACACATACGCCTTTGTGTCGGCACACGATATTTCAATATACAGTCACTAAGAGTATGGAACTCGCGCTTCGCTTTTGATAGTGAGAGCCTAGTTGCGTGTTTATTTTAAGACAGAGTAAGAAAAGGATAGCTCTTCGTGAAGCGTTGCGGATTTTTATCGTCGCCACAAGCTCTATATTGAAAGAACTAGGCATCAAACAGCGTCTATCGAGTTTGGTACAATCCCGAATTCTAACACTGTTCGGACACGCGGGACACGTCTCAAGATTTTAAAAAATTATTTTTCTGTTGGGTAGCTGTACTATCCCCGGGTAATATAGACTATATTCTATTTTAAAAAATATTTTACAATTTATATAAGCGGAAGTATACAAGTACGAGCTTATCTTATCTTTATGCTAGAGGGGCAGATCTTCGGTCCACCTGTCCATCTTGTAAAGTGTAAGTCATTGTATTGTTTTCCATTAAAATAGTAGCAACCCTAGCTGAAGGCGAACGGAACGCTCTGTACTGGGAACATTTCTCATCCTGTTACCTGACAATGGGAAGTTGAAGTCTAACTGTACATTACGTATCGATTTTCACCCTTTCATGAGCAAGCAGAATTTATCAAAATCTGGCTTATTGTAAAAAGTTATTTGAAGCTACAAAAACTCAGTTTTTCTTATCCTAATAACCGAACATCGCACCATCCTACCGTATTGTGTACAATTTGTTTAACGGTTTTCAATATGGACACAAAAGTCGTAAATTGTATGTAAAAAGGAAGAAATAAAAGTTTCATAAAATAAAGTTTACTGCACAAAATAGAATCATGAAAAAACAGGCAACATTTTGTCCTACGTCGTCATAAAATGACTACCGTTGCAAATGAAAATGCACTAGAGTTCTGTGACGTCTGTGACTAATGACTACAAAACACCAGCTAAATATGCCACCAGCGAACCTTGCTAAATGTGCATAATTGGACAGCAAAACGTAACAAAACCCATAGGATACATTTTGTTTAACAGATGTTAGACACGCCAAATTCGGTTCTTGTTATTGTTAAATATTTAATTTTTTCCACTTTTCCGGTGAATTCTTTAATTATTTTTTTGTTACTAAATTCGAGATTTTACCCATAGGAAATTATGATATCACTGACGACTATTTTCATCATTTCTGGTGGGTTTTCCAGTAATCAACTTAATAATCATGATGAAAGCTATAAGACTAAGTATAGTCTAGCAAAAAACAAAACTTTCTTCCTCTGTGGGTCTAGAAATTACTCATTGTATGGAAATAATATTTAAAACAAAGAAAAAACATTTATACTTCCTGTAGTCAGCCAAAATGGTATTTAACTTTTTCCTACCATACCAGTCACCCATCCATCATTCTAGAAACTTTGTAAAGCCTGGCCAAAAAAATAAAAACCTGCCCTGAGGGCGCCATGTCTATATTTTTATATTTATGGCAACAATTTCCATTATAAATTTAGTTCCATTGAAATTCCGCAATATGGCGAGAATTTTTATTTTTCTGGTCGGGCTTGTTACATACAGCCGTGCAAAGAAAAGAACCTTCTTTATATTAGAAGTATTATATAATATGTTACAGGAAATGTATGAAATCCAGGAATTGTATACATTTCCTAGGAATGTGTCTAATATCATTTATTTCACACATTTTCAGGCGACTTTAGGAATTGTATACAATGACGGATTTAATACATTTCCGTTGACATATTTATATATATTATTATTCTAATGTTATATCAACAACGTGACGTGACAAAGGTATTTCCGTATCCGGATTTCCTGTCCCGACTGCGCGTGCCGTATGTCGACATTCTTTATTCAGCAGACGACAGACAAGGAAATAAAATTATATTTCAGCATTCGGAAGACAAGGACAAATAATAACGTACGAAAATTATATTTATTTATTGTTTAGCTTAGGGAACCTTTAGAGAAACGGTTGCGTAATAAAGCGAGATGTTCTCTATATGTATTTCCATTAGAACAGAATTACCTATTTTCTGTAATCTATTTGATTAATTAATAGGCAACTTAATATAGGTACTTGAAGAATAATGTGCCTAACCTACCTCGTTAAGTCAGTTAAACTGCACTACCTATAAACATTTTACATTTGTACATTGAACCGATGATGATTAAGTAAAGTAAAACACTTTGTTACACACAAAAATAGCAAACATAAAAACAACACTGGAGAATGTACAAAGGCCGTCTTATCGTTTGCAGCGATCTCTTCAGGAAAAATATTTTATCCTAACCCAATTTAAACACTACTACTGTAACTAGTATTATATTATCTGTGCTACTACTAACTTTTCCGTATTCCTGCAGACATTATCTGCATTGTACAGTTTCATTTTCAAATGTAATCCCAGAGCGTCGCGACCCAAATTAACAGGCTCTGTTAAAGCAAATAATAGTTGGAATCTTTGAACACAATTCAAATCGCAGTTCAAAGGGCCTTAACAACGTTGAGCCTGGGACAAGAGTTATACATACAAATGTATAGGTAAGCCATCTATCTACATATTATATACAGGGGGTAGATAATTCACAATGTTCCTAATTAGAGCGTTAGCAGTTTAAGTCTATACCTTTTTACTTCTTTAAGGTCAATAATATAAAATTGAATTAAATATTTAAGTAACCCTCGCCACAAAACTGTTACTTAATTCCTTTCAACAACTAGAAAAGAGCTAATAATCTTCAAATAGCTGAAGATATTTTCTTGGGTCAATTAATCAGTTTCTATAAGTTCCTAGTTCCTAAGTTAGTTGTGTGACTTGATAGAATTACTACCAATTAATGTGCGTGCATTTGTAAGAATATTTTATTCATACGAGTCCAATTGATGACTATCTTTTTAAAGACGGTTAAAAAATAAAGATTCAAGAAGGCTAATATAATTGATTTATATTTGATTTTTTTAACATAAGCAATAAAATACACGTCTATTTAGATTTCAAATAAAAGAAACGTTAGTATAACTTTTTAACCTTAAATTTATGAATAAGAAAATTGCCTTCCAACATAAATCCGACTTAACGAAATCGCAGACGCAGAGCTATTTGAAAGTCGAGAACAAATTTTATTTCGTAAAAATGCTAAGAATGCAGAAACCAGCAGCTCTACAAACATCATAAAGTTAAAGAGAGATAAACGAAAAGAACTCGTTTCTCGTAATGAAGAACGAAATAAACCCCTGTTTATTTATTAGGTTTATTCTATGCTCGATAAATAGTAGGGCGTGGTCATTTTACACAGAAAGTGTTAGTCACTGGATAGTACCTAGATATAATAATGCATGACATATTAATGAAAATAATCATAAAGCGAGATAAAATCTTTACTGTTTATTGAAGTTTTTGTATTCTTAATTTAGTTAACATTTACGTGAGCTTTAGGTTAGACACATATGTAAGTAAAATTTTACAAAACCATTTGGGACTTCATAATCATTCAATCAACGGTCCCGTAGCCTAGTTGGTAGTATGTCTGCCTTCGAAGCACAAGGTTGCGGGTTCGAATCCCGCCCAGGAAATTAGTGTGATGAGCGCTTGTGTTTGCCTTGTGTCTGGATGTTGTATATTGAATATGAATATTTATTTATGTATATGTATCAGCTGTCTGACACCCATAGTATAGGCTCTGCCTAGTTTGGGGTCAGATGGCCGTGTGTGAGACGTCCCCAAATATTTAATGCTAAATAAGCAAAGCCTAAGCTGTGAGTGGTTAGTTGGTATCATCCGAAGCCGAAAGAGCTTTCTTAAGTGCGTCGTCCCTCTCACAGCCGAACCCTCTTAAGCGAGATGAAGTATGTGGCGTGCTCGTACACCGCTTCCACAGCCTTTCGTTCCACTCTCTGAGAATCTCCCGGCCGGAAACAGGCTGCCGTGGCCAATCTGGAAGTCTTTAAACAGACTCCGGACACAGGTTGGCCGGAGCAAGGAAAACATGTTCCGGTGGGGGCTCTCCAGTGACCCTTACCTGGACTGGAGCAGTACAGACCATGGCCCACTTAGTGACCTGTCCTGCCTGCCCTGCCACCTGTTCTCAGCAAGACCTAATGGACGCCTAACACAACGCTGTTGAAGTGGCTGAGTTCTGGGCCGCAAATATTTATATTAGGGTTTGTCATCGACTCGCAAAGAAGAAGAAGTTGGTATCATAAATCAAATCTGTCCATGATTTGCTATTTGTATTAGGAATCTTACATGCCTCACTGAGTCCGCCCTGTATCTTAGTCGTAGACATAATATAAGCTAATACAATCAAAGAGCAGATTCGATAGAAATTGTACAAAGCGAAGTTCGTGCTTCTGAAAGGGCCTGGGATATTATTATTACGACACGGCCGATCGGTTAGACAGTAATCCTGAGAACGAATGGCTACATCGGTTCCGATCATTGCTTTATTTATTGTATATTTAGCCTACTATTTAGCTTGATTTAATGTAACAGACAAACAGACGACAACGTTGTTTTGAAGGCGCTTTTTAAGAGCATTCTGTCTTTGAATTGAACACATTTTGATCAAGTTTATTTGCTTAAACACTGTTTTTTTGTAGCGAATATTTAATTTAATTTTGTTTACATGTTTAAAATTACACTTTTTTCACTTATTATAAATTTACATCTATAAGACCTCTTTCTATGACACAAAAATATCCGTCCTTTACCCCTTTCGTTCTACTAGGTTCAGTTTCTGTTTGACCATTTGAGAAAGTTGTATCGGAATCGAGTGACTCCGACACATATGGGTCGTAGGGAGAAACCTACCACACGGCTTACAGGAACAGATGGCAGAGATCATGTAACATATAAACTTATAAGTATACAATGCGCACTTACCAAAATAATCGATGAAGACGCCAGGTCCCGATAAAACGGTCTTTGCCCAATAATTGATTCACGTACACAAAAAAACACAGAAGAAAGTTTTATAAAACACGATAGAATGACTGACGACACGGTAGGAAGTACGCATGCGCCGGTTGAAGCAGGCGTACAGATAAGAAAATATACTACATAGACTCTACCAATTCTAGATCCCGAGAAGGTTTTATTGAAAACTGAACATACCGCCCACCAAAATGTGAAAAGCATTTTAATTAAATATTGAAACAAAATGATGAATTCACGAAACAGAAAGAAAACGGATGGGTACGAGTATGTCGGAATGAAACGTTAAAAGAAACTGGTAGATATAGAAGATGAAACGTTGAAGTTAATGGTCGGGTAAAGGACATATTTTAACTAAAGGTCTTTTCATTAAAGCACCTTGGGTGGTTCTGACAGTTGCAACACGGACGATGCCGTCAGGACCTGGATGGAGAGCTATTACTCTACCCAAGGGCCAATGTAAAGGGGCACGGTTGTCGTCCTTTAGAACCACGATAGAATTTATTTGTAGCGGTTTATTCGTTTTGGTCCATTTCGCTCTTTGGGTTAATGAATGTAGGTATTCGTTTTTCCAACGAATCCAGAAGTGTTGCTGAAATGCTTGAATTAATTGCCAGCGAGTTAATCTGTTTTGTACAGTGTTAGTGTATTCAGGTTCAGGAATTGATGTTAGAGGTTCTAACGTCAAAAAGTGACCGGGTGTCAGTACACTAACGTCGTTTGGGTCGGAACTCAATGGGCACAACGGACGCGAATTTAAAACCGCTTCAATTTGAGTGAAGAGTGTTGTCAACTCTTTGAAAGTTAACAGTTGATCGCCAACAACACGATATAGATGCGTTTTTGCTGCTTTGATTTGAATTTCCCAAACTCCACCAAAATGAGGAGCGGAAGGCGGATTGAAGATGAAATCAATTTGTTCGTTCTGTGCGGCTTGATTCATGAGTGATGAAAGTGTATTACTCGCGCCTATGAAGTTTGTACCACAATCCGCATGTATAACGTTACAACGACCTCGACGCGCAATAAAACGACGTAGCGCGGCGATGAAACCTTCCGTTGATAGAGTTGATACAACCTCAAGATGAACTGCTTTTGTGCTCAGACATACAAATAAGCATAAGTATGCTTTATCGATTTTCGCGCCGCGATGAGAGCCTAGCTTGATACGAAATGGACCACCAAAGTCCACTCCCACGATAGAGAACGGTTTAGCTTGGTTAACGCGAAACGACGGTAAATCACTCATATAAGGTTGAAGTGGTTTAGGATTGACACGATAACATCGAACGCACTTTGACAATTGTTTTCGAATTAATCGTTTAGCGGACAATATCCAGAACTGCTGCAGTACCAGGTAGTGTGTCGTATTAAGACCGGGATGAGAATGCGAACGATGAACATTCTGTATGACAGCAGAAGTCAACGGGCATTTGGCTGGTAGCAGTGCAGGATGTTTATGTTCGAATTCAAGTCCAGAACGAGCGATGCGACCGCCCACCCTGAGAACTCCGTCTTCATCAAAAAATGGACTTAGTTTACGGATATACTTCGGTAATTGCTCTTTATTAAGAAGTTTTGTCATAACGTCAGAAAAGTATCGTTTCTGAAAATGTTTCACGATCATGAGCAAAACATTTCGACGTTCGGCGGTGTCCACATACGAACTTTGCTGACGCGTTCTCTTCGAAAAGCGAAAAACGTATGCCAAAATGCGAACAATCTTATCAAGAGAAGAATGTTTTTCGAAAAGTTGGTCAATAGTTGATGACTCGACTTGTTCCTGGCCAGCATTATCGTTCAGTAACGTTACAGAACGACGTTCTTCTGAACGGACAGCCGTTTCTTCTTTGTTTAAAATAGGTTGCGACGGCCATTCACTCGATGGTTTTACCAACCAGGCTGGACCCGAATCATTTTTAGAAGGAAGATTTACGACATATCCTTCTTTTTCGTCACAAGAGTGTTCTTTCTGACACCTTTTCTCACAAAGGTCTTCTTCGGGAGTTACAGAGCTTGTTCCAGAAACGTTATCGATCTCCGATAATTTTTGAACCAGTAGTGTGGATAAACGATTGTTTTCGATCGGTACTTTGACATCTAACAAAGGACTGCTAACAAGAGGAACCTTGCCCAAAAGAAGCCATCCAAAAACGGAATTAAAAGCGGGTGGTTGTAACGCGGTACCCTTTATACGCTCACTTAAGAGACATTCTGCAAAGACTTCCGCACCCAGCAGCACGTCAATGGGACCAGGTATGTCAAATCCAGGATCAGCCAACGGTAAAGATTTAAGTTCAGACCAATCCGTCGTATTGAGCTTAGCGATAGGCTGGTCACCACATATTTTAGAAATGACGTACATGTCCAGATTAAAATCTGCAAAACGATTTGTCCTAACGGAACATTCCACAGTACCAATGACATCAATAAAAGATCCGCCTAATCCGTTCACTTTAACAGAACAATTCTTAGGTTTTAAGTTGAGCTGCTTGACAGCATCTTCGGTAATTAAATTGTTCTGACTACCAGTGTCTAAAAGAGCGCGAAAAGATTTACATTCACCACTATCATCCTTTACTTGAATTACTGCTGTAGCTAGAAGAACGGTAGAGCAGCAATTACGTGAAACAGATGAACGTTCCTTTGTTACTAGAACCACCGAATCAGACTTGTTAGCCGTTGATGGCAACACGTTGGGTGTAGATTGATCCTTATGTAACAAAGTGTGATGTTTCCTTCTACACTTTTGGCAAGTAAAGATCGAAGTGCAATCTTTTAGATGGTGTGATGCGTTAAGACAGTTATAACACCATCTTTTTTCCGTAGCAGTCTTCATTCGATCATCATACGACTTGTCAGCGAATATTTTACACGTTGTAATTGAATGTTCACCTTGGCAAAACGAGCATTTGCGAACTGGTTTGTCTCCAGTCTTGTCAAGTGAACGTGGAAGTGCATCTTGGCGAGACGAAGACGGTTGAACATTTGGTGCTGCGACAAGAACATGAGATACGCCTAAACGTTTTGACTTGTAAACATCGACTTTGGTTTGATCCTTGTATACAACGGATGCCTTACTCGACTCGGAAAAATGTGTGTCTCGTAATAAAGCTTCACACTTAGAATGTAAAAACGCTTTCAGATCAGCATACTTAGGAAACTCAGAATCAGTATGCTTTTCTTCGAAATCTCGACAAAGTTTTGTGTCAAGTTTTGATAAGATTAAATAAACCAAAACAAAATCCCAGTGCTCCGTAGGCAATCTTAGAGTTTTCAAAATAGCTAGATTTTCGTCAATCGCGTCTAGAGATCGCCGGAAGCCTTGTGGGCTATGAACCTTCAAGTCCATTTGAAGTATGTCCTTCCAACACGTAAAAGCTAAATCACGTTTGTTTTCGTAACGCGATTTGAGTGCGGTGTAAGCATCGTGGTAATGTTCCCCAGTGACAGGGAAAGTGCGCACCACTGAAGCCGCGTCACCACGTAGAACAGAATTCAAATAATGAAACTTTTCGGTATCGCTTAATGAACTTGAATCATGAATCAGAGCATCAAAAGCCGCAATGAACTCTGGCCATTCTTTAACGACGCCTGAAAACTTTGGGAGTTCGATTTTAGGCAAACGTATATTATCTCGTTTTTTGTTGACAGAAGAACGCTCTACATCGGAATCATAACTTATAGTAAAACTTCGACCGATAGATAAAACTTTGAAATACATTTCGTCGAAACGACTTTGCATCTGTGAGTCGCTGTCATCTTCTGACTCGGTTAGTTCGAGGATTGCGAGATGTGCTTCTTCAAAGTTATAGAAGAAGTTACGAGCTTCGTCATAATACGACATAAAGTCGTTAATCACTTCTGAATTGGTCTGAGCGTGAATACCTAAATCTAACGCTCTACTTAAACGGTTATACGCATACGTGCGTTTTCGTCGGAGAGAAGGAAGATCGTTCACGGAGAAACTATCTAAATCTGGTCGCGACGGAGATTTTGCATCTTTGGTCCGCTTAGACAGAGAACCGCGTTTAGTGTACCGAGGTAACTTCGACATTTTAGTTAGTTAAAACGACACGAGTTATAAAGAAAAAGTTTTATTTCTTTATCAGAATAGTAGAGTTTATTCGCTCAAGAGCAAACCCTAAAAACGAAAAAATTGTTAAAACGAATAAATCGTACGATTAACGTTAAAAAGATAATAAGCAACGTAAAACGCAGCTATATACGATAGTAACGATATTGGCTAAATGTTAACAATTATTGCACGCCGGTACAAAATAAACACCGATATAAGATTGTTTGCTTGTTTATTAAGTTTAAAGATCATGCAACAATTAGAAATAACATTTAATTCCTGAACTTGAAATACACTTTTATTTTCAAAAAGTGTCGTGTGTGAAATTGATCACGATAAAATCGTGCCATGAAATAGGGTCTAAAGTGCGTACGTGACCAAAACGTATGAAATCGAACAAATGACGGTTGGTTTGGAAAATTGAAAAATTGGTGCAAAACTATGAAACGGTATGGAAAATTTGGAAAAAACGATACAAAGACAAAGGGGCGCTTCCCGGGTTTCGGCACCAGAAATATGTATCGGAATCGAGTGACTCCGACACATATGGGTCGTAGGGAGAAACCTACCACACGGCTTACAGGAACAGATGGCAGAGATCATGTAACATATAAACTTATAAGTATACAATGCGCACTTACCAAAATAATCGATGAAGACGCCAGGTCCCGATAAAACGGTCTT
Organism: Teleiodes luculella; assembly: GCA_948473455.1. Taxonomy (NCBI): domain Eukaryota; kingdom Metazoa; phylum Arthropoda; class Insecta; order Lepidoptera; family Gelechiidae; genus Teleiodes; species Teleiodes luculella. The sequence goes on from OX419585.1 coordinate 3,137,224, forward strand.
TGCCCAATAATTGATTCACGTACACAAAAAAACACAGAAGAAAGTTTTATAAAACACGATAGAATGACTGACGACACGGTAGGAAGTACGCATGCGCCGGTTGAAGCAGGCGTACAGATAAGAAAATATACTACATAGACTCTACCAATTCTAGATCCCGAGAAGGTTTTATTGAAAACTGAACAAAAGTAAAGCAGTAAATTAGTGGTAATTTTTTTAAGCTTTTGGTCAATGATCTCTTGAGCCTGCACTGAATTAGGACTTAAGACTATTATACCATGCAGCAAACACTAGATCATTATTATCAGATTATATATATAAAACTAGCTTTCCGCCTCGGCACCGCTCGCGTTTATAGTTTTTCCCTTGGGGGAAAGGTAGCCCTATGTTATTTCCTAAGATCTATTCTATCTTTGTACAAAGATTCATCAAAATCAGCTCTGTAGTTTTAGAGCCTACTCAATTTATTATTAGGAATATTTTAGGTAATTTTTTTTCACCTTGGTTTACATTATTGGAGCTTTAGAAAGGATCCCTAATATTTTTTTAAATAAAACAATGCCTATGTTACCCGAGGATAGTGTATCTTTCCAACAGCGAAAGAATTTTTAAAATCGGTTCAGTACTTTCGAAACCTATTCAATGCAAACAAACAATGAAATCTTTCCTCTTTATAATATTGGTAGTAGTACTCTTGTAAGTATAAAATTAATGTGCAAATACCAACAGGACTGAATCACTACATAGTATAAAACAAAGTCGCTTTCTCAGTCCCCATGTCCCTATGTCCCTATGTCCCTATGTCCCTATGTCCCTATGTCCCTATGTCCCTATGTCCCTATGTCCCTATGATTGCTTAAATCTTTAAAACTATGCCACGGATTTAGATGCGGTTTTTTTTAATAGATAGAGTGATTCAAGAGGAAGGTTTATATGTATAATACATGCATAATATACTTAAGGATAACCCACAATAACCATTTTCCCGTGCGGAGCCGGGGCGGGTCGCTAGTGCATGATACTCGTAAATTAGTAACGCAAATAGTATTTCGATCGCTTAGCGTGACACAAGGAAGCTCGGGCTCAACAAACAACATCATCGCATCGCGAATGGGAGCGAACACGCGATCCCTGGCTTAAAACTTGTGCACGGAAATACTTTATTACTTATTGTGTAATTAAGGTATGTTTACCTGAAAAAAAAAACACGATATTCAATATCTGATTTGAATTATTCTAAAGTTACAGCTATTTGTTTGTCTACTTCCCAGTTAGTTCCATATTTAATTTAATTTAATACTTATAATAAAAATTTCCAGGTTTTCATATTTTTCAGGATTGAAGGGTATAATAATTAATCATACTAATTTCTTTCAACCAAACAATATCACGGAAAATATCGCTCAAGCAAATGCTCAGGCATTATTAGTTTAGATAGTAATTAAAAATATTCGGTCGGACCATAAAAAGTTAAACATACGTTGAATGCGTGTCTAAACCACGTGCGTGTCGTGTGATATTTCATATAAGATTCCTTAGAGACGCTTTTAACGTCTTTTCAATTTTACTCATTTACTCAGTCAGACTCGTTCTAGAGATCTATCGGTTTCGTATTCACTATCTATTCCACCAAACCGCACAAAAGAACTCGAGCAAATCTAATTAGTGCAATCTGGAATAAGTCGATCATATGGCACACTAATCTCCATTCTAACAGGACGACCCACAGATGTTCAAATTGATGGTTTGATTGAATTGAATTGATATACGAAAGAGAAGATTGATCACTATCTACTGTTATCTTTAAATCACCTCTAAAATGAGTAAAGGAAATAAACATCTTTCCTTTGTATCGTTTACTAGTCCTATTATTTTCTTCTGTGGTTTACGGTTACCTTCCATTTATTTTGAGCCAAATAGAGGGTAGAGATATAAAGGTAGAATGGAAATAAAAGGGTGTGGGCAAATTATTCCGATAACGGGTCAAGGGTCGCTCTCAACACCTACATCGTTCTGCTTTTAAATTACATTAACTTGATCCTGCCTGGAGGTTAAAGTTAGGTACCATGAAAGATAAAATATCAAATCCGATAAAAGTTACGCTAGAATAAGATTTATTTAATGGCTTATCCTATTGACAATTAAAATTTGGGAACTTGAAATATCTTATTTTTTTCGTAATAACAAGAGAACAGCATTACTAGTCGATAACTGGAACTCAATTTATTACTCCTTACCCGTAGATACGAGTATAATTATGGTGAGTTAAAAGTATAATATACCTACTACCTATAGTCATTGATTCAGGCATAACCTTGCGGAAGTACAGAAATAGGGACTACTGTTTGGTATTCAGTGACAGAAGCCAGCACATGCTGTTGGACACTTGCACTACGAAATTCACCCTAACCGCTACGGATTACAGGCGCTCTCAACTTACTAGTTGTGATTTATTACTAGTTTTGGTTTGTGTAGCTAAATATTCATCATCTTCATTTCATACAACATTGTAAAAAAGAAGCAGTGACAGTGAACATTTTTGCAATAGTTCAAAAATAGTTTAAGAGTACTCATAGAAGTACGTGTTTTTTAGCATTTTAAACTCTCGCGATTTTCACAAGTTTTTAATACAATGCTAATATTCTATAGTGACACTATAAGGATATAAAATAAATTAATCTGTATGTAGCACCATAGCCCAAGAGTGAACCGATTTTGGATGCGATTTTTTTGTTGAAAGTGGGCTTTCAAGCGGTGGTTCTTAGACATCCAGATAAGTGCGTGCACTAGGAGTTTTTATATTTTTTATATTAAGTATAATTGTAATAAAAGTACAAGTATACTAAGTACAGCAAAAGTTAGTGACCACTGTCTTCTTAGGTCTTTTTAGGACACACTTTGCGTGAATATTAAAAATACGTACCTACTAAGCGAAGTGTGACTTATAAATACCTTTTTTACTTCTTTCCAATCCTATATGGAATGGAGGTAAAAGTAATAATAATGTGTCAATGTAGAAGCAGCCGGTGTGCGCAGTTGCAATTTGCCGTGAGCCGGTAATGAGCCGACGCCGGCCGCGGAAGCAGCGCCGACAGACTCTATTATCATCCCTATACAAGCAATATGTTCCTCATAATATGTTTCCATGTTCAAAACATCTGATGATCATTTTCTATCTATACTATAATACAACTGAAGAATCGGCGTGTCTGTATTTTTCAAAAATCTAAATTAAATTAAAATATTTTAATGTTAATTTATTATTAATTTATTATTATTTTATTTTTTTATTTATTTTTCTGATTGTAGGTGATAAACCTATATTCTTTGGGGTAGAGTCTTCCACTCCCCCGTAAGTCCGGTGAAGCTTGATTGGTCGTACCTTTTCGACACAAGCATAGGTCAATTCAAAAAAAAAAAAACCTATATTATAAAGTGTACGCGGGCTATTTTCCACACCCCACTACGCGGTTCCGCCGCCGTCCTAAGCATATCCTTTCCGAACGTAATCACTGATGCAGTTAAAGCATAGCCAAAGAATTTAGATTACACCTAACAGAATGCCTTTCTGGTAGCGAATACCCTTCAGGTAATAATTACCCCTCAGGTAAAACAACGCCCGTACGCGCGGGGCGCGGCCATAAACAAATTCTAAATTGATAATCAGAGACGGAGCCCCTCAGGCGTCGTCTCCTTCACGATGTTTTTCAGTATCAACGCGCTAGGCCGTGGTCCGAGGCTCCATCGAGCTGCCCCTAGAAGCGTTGGTGTATGTTTTTTTTTTTTTGGAGTAGAGTCTTCTACTCCCCCGCAAGTCCGGTGAAGCTTCATTGGTCGTACTTTTTCGACACAAGCGTAGGTCAATTGAAAAAAAAAGCGCGTCTAGCGAGTAGCTGTGTGTGGCCAGGCCCTTAAACAGTAGAATACTGTGCAGCTATGTAGTTTGCTGACTGTCCCATATACCTACTAAACACATTGCCAACAGCCTCCGTGGTCGATTGGTCAAAAGCTCGCCTGACGTTACGGAGGTTCCGGGTTCGAATCCTGGTGGGGAACTTTTCGAACAAATATCACTTTGAGAGACTTTCTCCGGTTTGGTTAGGACATTGCAGGCTGAATCACCTGATTGTCCAAAAAGAAAGATGATTCCGGGCTTACAAGCCATTGGCCCCGGATATAGGCGATACAGAAGCCATGTGAGAAGTCTTAGCCGGCTCAATAAGTCCGACACCAGGGTTTGTGAGGTAGGTTAACCTCGAAACGCACACGAAAAACAAGAAACACATTGCTGTACAATGTAGAACAAGATAATCTTAAAAAGCGACTTTGTTTCTCACAGTGAGCATGAATAATGCAATCTGTTTTGTCTCGTTTTCTCGTTACGAGGGTCCCGGGAAACTGCCACAACCGGGTCAGAGTGGAGGTCAAGGAAAACACTACGATATGATAGCATTCGTTTACGACCCAGGAACCAAGAACCGCAACATTATTATACTGCGGTAACTAGCTGACATGAAATTGTATTTGGTAAGCTTGATTTGTCGTACCAAGCTTGATTTGTCGTACCTTTTCGACACAAGCATAGGTGAAATAAAAAAAAAAAAAAAATTGTATTTCAGTCTGGACCACATTATTGAAAGCCTATCGAGGCTTTCAATAATATTTTACAATACAATAGTATACAATCTTTTCTGTTGCGCTTTTCTTTACCTAAGTTAGCAATAAGGCTGCCTTTTGACTCTTGTATGTTTTGTATTGTTTTCCTGTATACTGTTAATTTTGATGTTAATAAAGTACATATTGTATTTTATAAGTAGGTACAGTAGGTAGTCAGTCCATGCGAACACTGAACTAAACTTGACCTTTTGAGAGCGTCGTTATTCCGTAGCAATAGAAGCTAGTTTCGTCGTTCGAGTGTCCAGACCAGCCCAGAAGTGGTTGAGGGGCTGTCTGGTAGAAAGTGCTGCAATGGCAATAAAACCGTCCATTTGTACACTGTCATTCTTGTAATTTAATTACTAGGGTTCCATTATTTTCATACATTATTAAACGCATCAATTTATTGTATCTGTTTCCTTTTCATGGCGACTGAAACTGAACTTCTTAAGTTTGGCGAGTTGCGCAAGTGGGTCAAACAAGGGCTAAAACAGTCGTTTTACTTAATAACAGTAACCGAACAACTTGCTGTAATCTATAAACACGATGGCCGGTTTATGTTATGCGAATAGTTTCTTTGGTGGACCGTAGAAATGGATAATACTTAATAAATTATAGAACACTAGCTTCCCGCTTGGTTACTCCGCCTGCGTTAAGTTTTTCTCGTGGGAAGAGGTATTTTCCTATGAGGTATGAAGGACACCAAGTTCTATTCTATGTTGGTACCAAGTTTCATTACAGTTAAAATCTGTTTAGTGAAATTCTAACAAACAGACAGTCACTTACTATTGTTGTAATTATTTTGATACTAGCTCTTCGCCGCGGCTCTCCCACGTTAACAGTTTTCCCGTGGGAACGAGGCATTTTTCCGCGGTAAAAGGTAGCCTATGTTACTCAGGGTGAATGTAGCTTTCTAATGGAGAAAGAATTTTTGAAATCGGTTCAGTAGTTTTTGAGTTTTTTCATTACAAACATACACACAAAAATACAAATCATTCTCTTTATAATATTAGTATGAGTATGATTGCCTTGTATTGATAAGGTTTATATAAACTATTTACACCGGGGTAATATCATTCCCACGGGAACAAACGCGAGAGAAACCACAGCGGCCAGCTAGTCTCGAATAAATAAAAGCCCTACGCGGGGTCCTAATTTGTCCTGCCTATATAATATCTGATAAGATAATTAGAAGGCGCTGGTAATAAGGTTCTCTTTGTCCCGCACTTATTATTTGTCCCAGGGCCTTTTGTTGCCAACCAACAGGGGTACACAACCTTTCTCGTAGGTTTTATGTTTTGATTATTTTTAGACGCTGCAATGAAACAAATTTGTTCTTTGTAAGTTTAAAACCCTTTATAAGGCAAAACAACTTTATAAAATGCATTCGTTTACGACTTTATGTTGAGGGTATAAGGTTAAAATTAAGGTGCCAATATAGTGGCAAATGCCTTGCAAAGATTTAAATTAATTAATTTATTGAATAGGACTCTTTACATTAAATTCTTTTTCTTCATAGAAAGGTAAAATTGATTGGTTTTTTATTAAGAATCAAATCAACTTTAGAAACTTTATTCAAATATTAGCTCTCCAATTTTCCAGGAAAAAATTTTGGTGTCTCGACATAATAGCAGAAAGAAATAAATGTAAAAGTAATACCTGTTTGTTTGTGTTCATGAAGACAAATAAGAATTGGGACCTTCGCCACTCCCCAGGGTTACCGATCTCAGCTATTTAGGTATCTTAGGGCACATCTCGCTAATATAAATGCGAATGAATAGCTACTTGTCGATTTTTTGATACCTATGCTAATCATTCCTCTTTTACGTTCCAATTTTAATTCATCAAATCTATTATCGCGTAGGTATATATTCATAGTTGTTAGAAAACTTGTGTGCGATACGAAGGCGGCCTTATTGCTAGATTAGCTATTTCTAGCAGGCAACCTTTTGGGTACAGGATTTGTAATATTAAATAACTGAGACACAGTGCGTTAAATACTTACAGAAAAACAGATACCTATAAACGCACTAATTTGAGCAGTATTCTAAACTTCATATTTAGTCGGGGAAAAATAAATTTTTTTACACATTAAATCCAATAGTTCTAATTTCTTTTGTATTACGATTATTAGTGTTACTGAAGACCAACCTTGTGTTTTTCTCCGATCTACCTAAGGAGCTGACCAAGAAAAGGGGGGTAAAGGGCCCAATTGCTATATATAATTCAGAAAAAAACTTACACTGGAGATAATAGATGTTTTCACTTCCTTATATTATTTGTGCACTGCTACAAAATATTCACCTATATTAATTACGAGCTTCTCGACATAAAATGGGTCTTTATATAAATTTTAACGCCTTTTTAAAAAAAGTGCCTTAGAAAATCTTAGAAGTGGTGATCTTTTCATAATATGTTTTAAAGATATATCCAAGACCTCGTGTGACTTTTCACCTGTGTGACTATATAGATATAATTTTTATGATGTTTTTTCCCTTTAATTCACTGAGCATTAATTCTACACAAAATATTTTTATTTGCCAGCAATTGTAAGCTAATAATACACACTAAACATAAAAATCACCAAAATTTACTAGAAGCGATTGGATTAAACAGCAAAACAATTATCTAATATCATAAGAATATCATCGATATTGTATTTGGAGCGAAATACGCTGCGCTGCGTAGCCAGAACAAACGCTATAGACTACAGGCCCGTGTTAAAAAAATGATGGGTCATTTGAACCACCAGATGACCTATGTAGAACGATATAAGAGCATAAAATAATAAGATTCAGCACTATGCCGTCACTTGTAAGCTGTCCAACTGAGTGTAGGTGAGAATTGAAAAGTACAGGTAGAGTGAGTACATTTTGGTCATATATTTTTGTACGGCATTCTTACCATCGATAGATCCATGAAAAATAATAAGAAAACGCGTAGTGCCGTATAAAAATGGTGCGCCAAAAAGTCGGAATTTTTTTTATATTTTCCGACAATTTCCAGGGTGAATTTGGTCATTTGATTTTGTACGGCATCAGTTTCATATTATTTCAATACTGCTTCTAATCCATTATTCCGCAACGCCGTACAAAAATCATGCGACAAGGGGAAAAAACCGAGGGTTGCAACCCCCTCTCTTTCCGTGGTCCAGGGGGTGATTTGACACAACATCAAATTAATTTATTTCGAAAGTATTTTATGCATAGATAATATTTTTTCATATGCCGTACATTTTCGTTGGTTCAAAAGGGAAAAAAAATGAAAAAGAAAAAATCAAAAAGAAAAAATCCATAATAACGAAAAGTAAGGTGAAATAAGTAGTAAGGTGATAGAGAAGATAATTCGGACGTCGATGAAGACGTTGAATATGATAACAACTCAGCGGCTGATTCCGATACTGAATAATTTAAAGAAAAACCATATTTTTTATTATCATCATCATTAAGGCCCAGCGCATACCAGGAGAGGTGCGGCGAAGATACTGAGAACGTATCAATTAAAACTAAACCTTAAATATTTTGGCATACGGTTGAAAACGGCATGCCAAATCGAGTAGCGCGCGGCGCGTCGAAGCTGCCACGAGAGCCGGCGCGAGACCGCCGTATGTCAAAATATTTAAGGTTTAGTTTTAAATGATACGTTCTCAGTATCTTCGCCGCGCCTCTCCTGGTGTGCGCTGGGCCTAAATATATCGATTTTTTCTAAAAATTTATTGTTTTATTTATTCACATCATTACAATGAAACAAATCAATTATATACATGTATCAATAATGTTCGAAGTATATAGTAAACCAAAAAGTATACAAAACTGTTGATACTGTGATTGATAGTTTCAATTTTTGGATATAATATACACACCGTTTCACTTCAGTTAGACGTCATAGTGATTTTATCATATTATCAATTGTTCTCTTCAAAAATATGTTAATGCCGTACTGTATCAGATGGCCATAAAGTACCCTTAAAATTGTAGCGTCATTTTCATCAGCCTAAAAGATATGGTCTGCATTAAAATGTACGGCATCATTTTTTCCTAATTTATTTATGTTAATACTATTTAAAACATGGGATACAATGTAGAAAACTGCTATATTTCATTAATCTATGATATTTAAATTTCTGCAATAATTTGCAAAATTTCAGTTTTTGTATTTCTCTATATTTTTTTTCAGAACAGTTTCTTTTGAACGGCAATACTATATAACAATTGTATTTTACAATAGCATGTTAAAAAAAAAGTTCCCGTACAGGATCAAATGATTTTACAGCTTTATAAATCAAGAATACGATGAAATTAAGATAATTTATTGATATACATTCAAATGAACAATCATTTTTTGGCGGCATTATTTTTAATAGTACTTTTAAGTGCTAGATAATGTTTTGAAACCGAAGCCGTACTTTTTCAAATCACCCCCTGGACCACGGAAAGAGAGGGGGTTGCAACCCTCGGTTTTTTCCCCTTGTCGCATGATTTTTGTACGGCGTTGCGGAATAATGGATTAGAAGTAGTATTGAAATAGTATGAAACTGATGCCGTACAAAATCAAATGACCAAATTCACCCTGGAAATTGTCGGAAAATAAAAAAAAAATCCGACTTTTTGGCGCACTATTTTTATACGGCACTACGCGTTTTCTTATTATTTTTCATGGATCTATCGATGGTAAGAATGCCGTACAAAAATATATGACCAAAATGTACTCACTCTACCTGTACTTTTGAATTCTCACCTGCACTCAGTTGGACAGCTTACAAGTGACGGCATAATGCTGAATCTTATTATTTTATGCTCTAATATCGTTCTACATAGGTCATCTGGTGGTTCAAATGACCCATCATTTTTTTAAGACGGGCCTGTAGTCTACTAGGGAGCTGTCCCGCCCCCCGCTCGCGCGTCATTTAGGGCGTCCGAGGGGAAGCGGCACGGCGCACTGGAGGTCAAGCTACTGGACGGACGGATGTCTGTTTGTTTACTTACAAGAATAGAAAAAGATGTATCCGTTTTATTATTTCGTAATATTTCGTATTGATTGCACGATCATTTCGAGTAGGTAACCTAAGTGACTAAAATCATCATCGGAAATATGAATTATTGTAAGGGACAAATCTTCGAAAATTAGTTATGTATACAGTTCGATTGAAAAATTTCCACTCTATATACTTAAAAATATGTTTAGAATATGGATATCTTTCTGATGTCCTTTACAGCAACAGATTTAGTGGAAAATAATTTTTAAAAGTAATGCGAAGTACGCCTGAGACCTATGTTAAATTAATTATTAATGTAATGCAGTATTAATTATTGCAACTATTTATTGTAAAGGACACTAATATTTAAAAGTGTTCCTACGGTTACCAAGGTTCTAAATTTATCTTCAAAAATGTCCCTTAGACTAATCGAATCATGTTAAATTATAATATGCTAGGTTCCCGAATTATATTTAGTATCTTTACTTTTTCATCCAATGATTGTTTTTATTGTTCGCCTCGAAGGCTTGAAATCTTTCTCTGTTACGTTATGTCATTTTATTATCCAAATTTCACTGCCGTAGAGTGCAGTGCAATGCTCCAGATGTATAGCTTTTTTAAACACTTTTTGAGATTCGGGCTTTGAGAAGATGTTTTTTGCTATTAGAACCTTTTTGTGCCACCACTATTCTAGTGACTATATCTGGTGTTCATCTATATCTGGAGTCATCGGTAATTATATTTTTCTCCTGACGACCAGAGATACTAAAGTTGGACTTTTCTTCTGAAAGTTTCATAGATTGCTATTTATGGGTTAACATTTAATAGTAAAATAGTAAAAAAAATCTTTGGCTCGGAAAATTTAGCTTTTCCTTATGTTCTATAAAAAGTACAAGCGAAGGTAATCAATATGTACTTCTTATAGGACATAAAGTTGTGTCTCAATAAAATATTATTATTTTTTTAAAAAGAAGAAGTAACTCATGAAAATAAAAGTAGTTTTTAGCAAAAATATATGTATTGTTAATAAATTTTACAGAAAAATAACAAATATTGCAATTTCTTGAACAATATTTGAACCATCAGTAAATACTGCTCATAAAATGAGAATCACTCACTTTCATAGTGATGTTTGACCAAGTAAGCTGGTTGCAATAAATTTTATTCTTCGGGTTTAAATGTAACTGCCTACTTTTTATCTGGAAAATCATCTTTGGTACTAGTATTTCCGCAAAGAGTGTTAACGCGAGGGTTAGTTGGTAAAGATCCTCTACTACAAGCTCCACGAACCCTCCTTGTTCCTCTATTACGTGATGATTCTTGCGACTGGATGATCCGGGAATCATTAAATGATGTAGGAGAAGGCACCGGGTGGTCAAACATTTGTTTATCTGATGAAGAAGTTACAGAATCCGTGTATACTTCTACGTTACGATTCACTACTGGAGGAACGTAAGTTAAAACACAGTCTAAATTATCATCCAAGTCTTCGAATTCAATTCTATACAAACAGTCCAGTATATCTTCATCATTCAAAACTGAAAAAGAAGCAAAATTATATTAGCAATCCAGTAAATCAAGCAACGTCCTATGCAAAGTACAGAAAAATCTGGCTATGTGATATATTCATTGACGACTTTTGTGCTTTGCATAGTACATAGAAAGTTAAGGGTCATTATTTTCATAAAAACAAATATTTTGCATAAATATCGATGCATATGTCCGAAATAGTTTCCGATTAGAAAAATAATCTAAATATAACATGAATAAATATAAGGATAAGACTGATTGATATGGATAAACTTACATCTGCGCAAGCGGTCCTCCGGTTGAATTTCTTACGACGCTATTTTCAACAAAATAGCAGACGTCAACGAGTGAATAATCAATTACAGTCATTTGACAGGATCCAATAAATAGTGTTACAACATTAAAAAATCGTTTCACTAGTGTATTTTCGTGGCGGAATTTTTAAAATTCTATGTTCTATGTATAGTACGGTGGTCGTCAGGAGGTTTAAGGTATTTAAACTTTAACTTGTTCTATTAAAAAAAAAAAAAAAAATGTTTTGGTGTAATTTTCGAAGTTATTAGAGTTTCAGTTTTGTTTACATAATTCTTTAATCTAATACAATATTTGTGATTAATTCTTCTGTATATTATCTATATCTGTGACAAATTCTTATGTATTTAAACGTTCAGCTGCATTATTGTCCACAAAGCGAATAAATTGAAGATTAGCCCCATTGAATTTAATCCCCCCTTTTCCTGACACTAAGTTTTCTAATAGCACACTATAAATATATTGAAAATAAGCGACAATCTTGTCTCACACCCCGTCTAATATTAGTTTTTTTTCCCCAATTTCTATTATCGTTTCTTGATTTATGTATACTTAAAAAATGGCTCTTCTATCTTTATAGTATATTCCTGCTTGTTTTAAAATATTTATCATTTGTTACTAGTCAATTTTGTCAAATGCTTTTTCCAAATTTTAAAATGCAAAATGTGTGTCTAAATCCAACTCCATCCTTCTATCGATTGCTCTCTCACGTCTCAGGCCTAGTACCGCCTCTCTTGTCAATTTATTTTAACGAAATTCATATTGGTCCAATTTTCTTTCAGATAGAGGTTTGATTCTGTTTTGAATAATCTTAAGTAAAGTTGTGCTTGCTTCAGGTAAATGACTTAGCGTTCTGTCTTTCCTGTGTTCATTAATTTGATAAGCTTAAATAGTTCGTCTTTGATTGAATCACAATTACCATACATACCTCCTGGCCACAGCTTGTGCGGCGGCGGCGGCGGCGGCGCAACCTGCGGCGCGAAAGGACAGGAAAAAAATCGTATGGGGCCCGGTCTTTTATTCACAGAAAATTCCAACCACTATATAGAAAAAATATATAGATTCTAGACATAAAACTGAGTCCACATGTCCAGTTGTGGAATTTAAGTGCCTCCCATTTAGGAGATATTAATTTTTTTCAATGTGAAAAAGTTGTACACTCAGCAAGTCTATAAAACGCACCTGCCACTACCTATCTCTTTCTAACACCTAGCTAAGGCTACTCTTGTCTTCTCTTTCTTACAAGGTTATTAAAATAGTTAACTAAACCGCGAAAACGATTTTCAGTGACATTATGCGAGACATTTACAGCACATGCTATGCTCATTTTTGAAGTTTTGAATACAGAATAAATCGTTTTCGCGGTTTAGTAACTATTTTGTAAGAAAGAGAAGACAAGAGTAGCCTTAGCTAGGTGTTAGAAAGAGATAGGTAGTGGCAGGTGCGTTTTATAGACTTGCTGAGTGGACAACTTTTTCACATTGAAAAAAATTAATATCTCCTAAATGGGGGGCACTTAAATTCCAAAACTGGACATGTGGACTCAGTTTTATGTCTAGAATCTATATATTTTTTCTATATAGTGGTTAGATTTTTCTGTGAATAAAAGACCAAAAAAAGCCATGTCCTTTGTTACAACGTTAGTATTATTGTAATATTTCAAAAATTTTACGTTTACGTATATTAAATCTTATTTGTACTACATTACAGTGTTGATGTCGTTTTGAAAGTAAAACAAGATAAACGTTACTTTTTGCATGAAAATTGGCCTTTTTTGTATAATTTGGGTAATTTCACGCCTTTAAATAAATTTATTAATTACGCTGGTACATTTTTCTAGCAGGTTTTAAGAAATGAAAATAATTTTTGTTCTCTCATGTTAGTTTTGACTATTCGCAGAATGTTGCTAGGGTCGCTGGCAACATTCCGCTGGTCGCACGCAGGTCGCGCCGCGCTTCACGCAAAGCTGTGGCCAGGCCCTTAATCATCTCTATAATTATAAATACCATGTGTACCCGCTGCTTTTCCATTAGTATGTTATTAACAATTTACCTTGTTCATTAAGAATGGCAGCTCTTTTAGTTTTATGTTTATTTTCTAACTTTCTGATTATGTTGTTCAATTTGAAAGGTTCAATTTGCTTTAAGTAATATTAAATTTTGTCACAGCTATCTAAAAATACTATTCATATTCATATTCATTTATTAGCATTCAAATGGTACATAATATTTTCTTTTTCTTTTCTACATAAATTAGTAATGTTGTTTGTTCGTCTTTTATATTTCTTAATACTATAATCATCTGTTTTATTTCTAAGTGTCCTTCTTCCAATCATAATGTTAATTATTTCTTGGGTTATTATTAACCATTGTAATCGTTGTACAATAATTTCTTTTTCTGAATATCCTTTGCAGTTGTGGGCAAAATATCTTATAAATATCTAATATAATATAATACACTAGTGTAGGTACTAGTGTACCTAGTGTGTCTATATATTAGTGTGCTATATGTTATATAGTTATGTCTAAAAAAAGATGGAACACGAGATATTTTATTCAACTCACATATTTTTATTTCATTGAATTAAATTTTTGCTAGAAAAATAATCTCGAATACCATAAAATCAACTTAAATTTCAGCGATAAGTGTTATTTTCCTATAATTGCATCAAATAGCGTAACTCTCTTTCTAATTATATAATGTTTCTTACATTAGTACTCATACGTTTTCTTAAGACTTACATTATTGAACATTTTTTATTTTCAAAAAAATAAATAATGTAACGGACATATAAAAAATAAAAATACTATCTTTGAAACTATACAAACATTTTAATTTAAAAAAGCAATAGTTTTTTGACTCTCCTGAAAAGTTACGATTTGTCCCTTACATTAATTCATATTTCTGGTGTCAAAAATCTGACTTGGGTTTACATTAATTTATAACAACAATATAAATCCTTTAAAATCATCACTGCTTGAACAGAAATATGAATTACCTATCGGTAGTTAAATTATCGACACAGGACCATTTTAATAAGTATTAGGTAGGTACATACTAAAATACCTATGTGAAAAAAAATTATATAAAAAAAATATTTCAGAGTCGTCTTCATTGTTGGTTAAAATGTTGATTAACCCAGCTACAAGTATATTCATTCTCAATAAATAAATTTGTATCATCCATCATACACGTAGGCCGGGAGATGATGACAGAAATTTTTAGGTCATTTGTTACAGTATGGCGTTTTTACAGGGGTCTTAGTACGCAATGACAAAAAGGAAAATGATGGTCATAGCGCTGGTACAGGCGGCCCAACCGCGAAAAAAAAAATGCAGATTTTCGGCGGTATGGCGACCATTTGGAGCCGTCCGAAAAGTATGGCATGGTGATTGTCGTAAATGGCTGCACGAAGATGATCAAACTGTGCAAAAATTACCATGGTACAAATGGTTGAATTTTTAATTTATTAACTAGTATGGCGGGCTGTAAGTCACACCGGAGAAGTATGGCATGACACTGTCGTCTAGTTATTTTTACGGGCTATCGGAAAATAATAAAATTTTTGTGGTAGATACAAATCGTTTGACTTTCGTAATTTTTTCGACTAGTTCACTAACGCCCACGCGATTGGGCCGCCAGTACCAGCGCTATGACCATCATTTTTATTTTTGTCATTGCGTACTAAGACCCCTGTAAAACCGCCATACTGTAACAAATGACCTAAAAATTTCTGTCATCATCTCCCGGCCTAACGGCTGCATCATCGTTCCGCGCGCGCGCTGCACTCGCGATAGTTCACCCCCGCGCCGAACTCTCTACCCCCCAAACATTACTACCGTGGTATTTTCGTTTCCTCTGGTAATATTTAGGAGAACTTTCGTTTTGGGGTATTAATTATCATAAAATTTATTTTTATTATTTATCAACGACTGTAGAATTTTTGCTTCAGTGTTAAAACTAAATAAAACGTCCTAAAAAAAAAACTACGTTAGTCACACGGGTGAAAATCTCTAGGATTATCTTTGATTAATATATAAATGACGTGCTCAAAGATCACCAATTCTAAAAAAATTCTACAATGTTTTAATATTTTTATTTTACAGACCTTCATTATCTCACATTTCTCACGCACTACATCGGTGATATTTTATGTTTAGTATTATATATTATTTAGAAGACCATAATAAAGAAAATCACCAGTGTAGGATTTAATCTCAATTAAATAAAGAAAAGACAATTTTTAAACAGCGTTTAAAAAAAACGCTCCCAAGTTTTTTTGGGGAAAATTTAAAATAATCAATAATAAACTAGCTCTAATCAAACAACGAAAAAAATTTTTGTCTAGGAATTTGTAATTTTTTTCCATACAAGTTATCGTATCTTTACCGGACTAATTGTAAATAAGAAAAAAATTAGTAAAATATCTAAAATCTACACAAAATAATACTTAGGTACCTACAACAAATTATCTAATCAAAAATTTTTTAGGTGCCTCCATCCACACAATGTTTTCGTGTTATACAAGTTGTATAACTGTTGTATAGGTGGGTGCACTATTCGGTAGGTAAACGAAATCTCCACAAATGTATTAGTTAGGAAGGCGAGGTAGCTAAATGGCGTAATTCAACGGCGCCGTCGCGTCGAGACCAGTCCGGTGAAGCTTGTTTCAGTCCGGTGAAGCTTGATTCAGTCCGGTGAAGCTTGATTTGTCGTACCTTTTCGACACAAGCATAATAGGTCAATTCAAAAAAAAAAAAAGCCGTCGAGACCTATCAAAATCGAAAGATAAAATAATTTCGAAAAGAAAGGCTCGTATGGTAAAAACCATTTTAGCTGTGGGTTTGGCGTGTAAAGCCTGACCAAAGAAATATGACACCTGCTCTGGGGGCGCCACGTGTATATTTTTACGACGATGGCAACAATGTCCCTTATAAAATTAGTTCCTCTGAAATTCCGCAATATGGCGAGTTGTCATATTTCTTTGGTCGGGCTTTACGGTTTTTCAAAAATGTTAAAAAAAACAGTTACTTGGGCATTCTCGAACGCGTCAGATATTCATACTACGTACGTATGCCCCAAGTATGAAAAGCCACATTCAATAATAGCTCAGGAATGTTAGGTTTTAAAAATAAAGTCAAAAACTTTATTTTTGTCAGATTGTACATGGTTCTGACTAAGATTAATTTTAGGATAATTAGCTAACGTTGATTAATTTGAATGCTTTTTTATAATCCAATACTTCGATAGTTATTACCATCTGGTGAGCCGCTTTGTAAGTTTTTTTTCTTAATTTGCCAAGCACTGGATAACTTCCCACTAACTAAATAATAGTTTTAATTTGTATACCGTTTTATTTTTCTCGTGTATTGTATATTTTTTTTCACTTTTATACCGTCACTGGCCATTGTTTAGAAGAAAATGAACGCGATGAAATTATGTCCATTATTTTTCTTCCTTACGACGGCATCACATATTGTATCTTTATTTCGTTTTACTGAAACTACGAGTACGTGACCGAGTAGAATAAAAGATCTGAATTCTAAGCACATTCGTTGAAAATGATTCTGATTTATTTGAGTAATTAGTAGTGAAAACTTATGATCTTTTAAGGCTGACACAAACTATGTAAAATTACTAATAAGATAAAGATAAATCAAAAATATAAAAAAATCCTCTCGTATTGATAGGTACCTATGATGCAAAAAAAAAACTTAATATGGAACCTCTATGAAGATTTATTTTAAGATTTCGTAAAAAGCATCAACCAGCGTAATCTAATCTAAGATATTAAAATCTGTACGTGTTTTAGCCTTGAATAATCCTACTAATACTATAAACGCGAAAGTTTATGACTATGGATATATGTTTGTTAATCTTTCACACAAGAACGACTGAATGGATTTTAATGAAACTTTACAATAAGTAATATGCTCAAGGACTGGTAGGTATTAGTTGAACAAGATGTCACGCGGTACCTACAACTTCGCACGAAAAGTTCATAGTAAAATGCATTATTTTCCCTCCGCGCTCATTCCGCACCCCCGCTCGCTTGCTCAGGTTGTTTACCGATATCTGTAACCAAGTTTAAAAGTTAGGCAAAGTCATGTAAATTAAAATTACGTAGTTAATTCTGTTTTAAATCGTACATCTTTACGCAAAAAATCAACCTCTGCGATCGATGCGTAGTTTCATGAAGACTGCAACCGCATGCACAGCATCATACAATAATAGCTGGCAATAACGAGCACGTGTTGCCAGCAACAATAAACCGTTGTCTGCGCGAGATTGATGCGCGCCGCCGATATGTGGGCCGCCGGAACTGCCGGACGTGTGTTTATGTACTATATCCTAGGTTATCTGTTGTAAAACACCACATGAACTACGCATAGAATATCTTGTAAAATCTATTAATAGATTTGGTGGCCCTTCGATTCATTCTCACCTTCTCACAACATTTTCCATTTCTTTCTCGTCTAAATTCAAATATTCAATTTTGGAATTCCTTCGTCATTCATACGTCATCCTCGTCCATTGTTCTTCAATTTTTCCCTTGACTGTCGGCCTTAACGGTCGTATTTCTTCTATTTTGTGTATTTTTTAAAAATATTACAAAAAAATATATTATGTTCTATATCACTAGTTAAGTCCCCCTGATTCGGTCTTCGGCACTTTTTTCTATGTATAGATTTTCGATCTACAGTTTTATTTTAAACATTCTTTAGCTAAATTCGAAAGCTGTTGTAAAATCTATACTAGGTAGATGGGTATCGGGTATCCAATATCCATCTATCCATACAAATTTTATACAAGCCTAAAGTGTGTTTGTCTCTTTGTTTTCTTTTACGTTGCAATAGAATTTCAACATAGTTTAATATTTTGTATGAAGATAGTTTTAGTGGTTAGATAGTGACATGGCTACTTGTTCCTGCGTTATTTAAAATTGAAATTATTATTTTTTATTTATTATATAGGCTCTCCCTCAGGACAGTTAATGACGTCATACCAGAAGTTAAGAAGCTTTGCTCAAACTAGCTTTGTTGAAATACCTTATTTCCACAGGATATTTTTTACGTGAGCAAGTAGAGTCACGGGGCAGAAAGCTAGTACTAAAATACTGCGGCATAAAAGCAAAGTATATTACATTTCAGCCAAAAAATTTACCTGAAATATTTCAGGCCATTTTTAAATCAAATTGGATGCATTAGCGGGGCGTCCTCGTGCGTAACCCAATTGTGGACCACTTTACCTTTGGGTAATTCATCCCAAGTGTACCTACAGAAAAAAAGTATAAAACTTTGTGTATTATCTCGGGAACTAATGTAGTTGTGTTTAAATTCTCGCAGCCAAAAGACGTTCATTGTTGAACAATGGTCTAACAAGATTGATCTTTTCCTAGGTCACATATCATGATGGAATTTTGCTACGTCATCAGCGAAATACGTTAATACATATAAATATTAATGAATAACCGAACATGCGAGCTAGATTATTATTTTTTGATGACGTAGTAGGCTTGTTCTTGTTGAATACTAAGCGTAAAGCCCAATACACACGTAGCTATAATCTATATTAATATGCCCAGCTCTAACTTATATTACATCTCGCCACCACACACGGTAGCTGTATTGAAATATATATTTTCACCCTTACTGCGTCCACTTACGGAATACTGTCGAGAGTTATATTAATATACCGTGCTATATCGGTCGCTTGCTGTGATGTCACCAAAATATGTCGACCGATATAGCAAGGCATATTAATATAAATCTCGACATATTATAGGTATTCCGTAACTGGACGCAGTAAGGGTGAAATATATATTTCAATACAGCTACCGTGCGTGTGTGGTGGCGAGATGTAATATGTTAGAGCTGGGCATATTAATATAGATTATAGCTACGTGTGTATTGGGCTTAATAATAATGATATCACGGACTAACATTTGTGTGGAGTTTCACAGTTGTAAAGGTTGTAACGAGGTCATTCCTTTAAACTACATACAATAAATTACATTTGACCCTCATCATTCTGGCAGTAACCCTACTTGCCACTGTGTTGCCACCACACAATATGAAGCGTACTTCTATCTAGAAGTGTAAGCCAAGCCCACGACTTTGTTGGGCAAAACTTTGCATTTACGAGTCTTAAACTATAAATTTCTAGTTAACATTTTGGTGCTCAAAGCTTTTAAAGAGCTCAATTTACTTTTTAGAAGAACGTAAAGGTTTTATGGATTTTGAGACAAAGTAACAAAGTTGAGTTTTGAATGTTTATTAAATAACCTTATTTATAAAATTTGCGCCGCTTAAAGTTAATACTCTGTCCCTTACCGACATTTAAATGACTATGAAACTAGGTTTAAATATAGTAGGTACTATAGATATAATATTAAAGGGTTTGGCTTTTTGTCGTAGTAAACGTGCTAATTAAGTTTTATCTCACTTGTTTATGAGCTGTCCATTTTTAAAGACGAAACCTTTTTTTTTTGTTTGAGCACTAGCTTCAGATTTAACTAAATGTTAAGAAAATGTAGAATTGTTTTTTTTTACATAACTAGGTAAGTATTTGTAACTCTTTGTTTCAAAAGTTAAAAGTTAAAAAGATATTTATAAATTCCATAAGCAAAACTGGTAAAAAGGGAATATAAAGTGTAAATAATTAGTATTTTCTAAATAGCTTTGATATTAGCTCTAAAAGCTAAATCGTGTTATTGAAGATACTTCACTCTGTTGGCGCTGATTGAATAAATTAATAATCTAGTACACTGGCCTTGTATTTCGTCAGTATTTCAGAAGCTTAATGTTTCAGAATTTTCATGGTCGATTATTTCAATTAAATCCATAGTGTAACAACTTCCTTGTCACAATATTTATGAGGTACTTATCAAAAAATATAAAATCTAATAAGAACTTTAGTCTCTCTCATTACGGTCGTATTTTCATTGAAGTAACGTAGCAAGGTGGAATTAAAGTGTAACATGTTGTTTTTACTAATTACGATGATGTATTTTCTTTGTTGAAAGCACCACTTATGCACTACATTGCCGTCCCATTTTTGGAGCGTTCATGTTCTATCTCTGCATTTATATATTTGAAAGCAACTACCTATTAATTAGTGAATGAATTAAAAACGTTTTGCAATAATAATGTGAACCTATTACCAAAAAAATACTTTACAATCCATTACTCACGTTTGAAAGAGGGTACTCTTTTGTAAATACAACAACAATGTTGGCCAATTTCTTAGACGAATATTTTTGAAAGAAAAGTTTTGTTTGGCGTTCCCCTGCAGAGAACGTTTGCGCAAAGCGAGCTAAAATTTTACTGTGTAACTTTTAAAGTACACGTGCTTTTACTGTGCAAAGCTCACCCACGGAATACGTCTATTTTAGAGAACATCACTACATGGTATAAAACAAAGTCGCTTTTTCTGTCCCTATGTCCCTATATCCCTATGTACGCTTAAATCTTTAAAACTACGCAACGGATTTTTATACGGTTTTTTTAATAGATAGAGTGATTCAAGAGGAAGGTTTATAATACATGCATAATATACTTAAGGATAACCCATAATAACCATTTTCCCGTGCGGAGCCGGGGCGGGTCGCTAGTAGAAAAATAAACCTTAATCGTTTTATTAAGACAATAATAGTTCTTTGCAGTAAAAAAAATGCTTTAATAGATGTTGTTACAGTGCAGTATAGTGACTACTATGAGTATTCTTATATCACTCTAAAAATAAAGTACTTATTATTTTTTTATGCTATAAATATTGCATTCGACACCTCTCGAGTTTTGCGTTACTTACGACAGTAGTTCTATCCATGTCAAAATAAAAATAAAAATTATATCCGTGACTATATCAATACCTGGAAAAAGCGCCTTCTAAATCCGCCATACCTTTTTGTTTGTCATACAAATATATTCATCTCTTTCGCTCAGGCGCAGCAGACAAGGAGGCAGACGAAGAGGAGGGAACAGCGGCGGAGGTGCAGCCAGAAGAGCCCGAAGAGGAAGACCATGGCAAGCACATCCTGCCGCTCAGCCACCCTTCCGTCATGTGAGTCTTTACACCATCATCATCATTACCATTCGTACAATAGCGCATTGAAGACTTGGGACCGTCTGACACACTTGCACATGTGTCTCCTCCTAATTACAACCTTATTCTCTCCCATAACAGTCGCATTTTCATTGGTTATGTGATTTTCACTAACTTCAACCTTACTCTTTCTTACTATGGTTGTATTTCCACTGTGGAAAAGAAGGTGCACCTCTTTGCCGTCCCATTTTTTTAGGTCTGATAAATCAATGATTATTACAGCCAAAAGACATCTATTAATCATTCCTCGTCGCTTTCAGCACTCGAGTCTACCCTAAATCAGCTTCACATACAACCTTTCAATTTCCCAGACCTTAGACTACCATGCTGGTGATGCTGACCCAATGCGGATTGGTCAACTTCAAAGCACAACCTTTGAATTTCTTCGCAGGTGTGTGCAGGTTTCCTTACGATGTTTTCCTTCGCATCGAATAAACGCGCCAGGGCTTGAATCTGCACCCCCTGAAAGTAGGTCACCAAAGCTCTTAATCATTCCTAAAGGTGCCCAAAAATCTCCTCTACGACTGGTTTAGCGGCTCCCTGCGACCCTTCACTAGACTGAAAACTCTTTTACCCAGTAGTTAAGTTTTCCAATTACCTTCTCGTGCAATTTATAAGTACTCGATTTACATCCCTCAAATATATTATCGAATTTAAAATTGATCTCTCTGCATTTATTTCATGAATCTTAAATTGTCATTTATCTATCTATGCTACTATCATTATTTATATTCAAATTTAAACAACAAATGCCCCTTTCAGTACCTATTATTTTTGTATCTTGGGTTGGGACATCTCGCGCCATCTGCAGTCAAAGAATTCCAAGCCTTTGTAGCCATCTTTATACTGTCGGTATAGTCTTTTTAGGCATTTGCGGTGACGACCCAATAACAATACTGACAATGTGAGACAAAGTTTATTGACCTTGCCTTTCTCAGTTCTCACATCATTTGGTCTAAAAATTGATAATTTTTACTTTGTTGTAGGGAGGTGTCAGCTAGTCAGCAGGATTTCTTCAAAATGCTCGATGAAAAAATCGAAAGTGTAAGTTCTTATTGATTCACTTAAATAAACCCAATGTTACCCGGTAGATTAGATGTAATTCTCAAACATATTTTCGTTCCAGGGCCGAGACTACGATTCTTCAAGCGAAACTGAAGTCCAAATAGAACAGGAACGTAGAAGGATTCTCATAGATCAATGGCGTTCTACATCTCAGTCGTCGCAGTCTCAGCCTAGTCCTCCGACTCCTGCGCGAAGACGCTTCAACCGGCCAGGCCCGCAGCCTTCGGAACGAGGCAGCCCCGGCCCCGTCAGGAGGTACTGCAGGCAGCAGCATGTCACCGAAGGCCTGTCCCCCCCACCCCGCAGGGCTCACAGCGCTCAGTCACACCACCACGACCCCAGACAACTCAACGGTGACAACTGGAATGACGCAAACAGATCCCCAGTGAAGCGACCACAAAGCGCCGGCGCCAACTGGAAAAATAACCCCAAAGTTGCCCCGTACAATCAAAAGCCAAAGAAGAACGAGGTTAACGAAAACCAAAGAGCTAGCCAGAAAGACTTGGACTTAATAGAATCTAATCAAGATGTCTCACAAATAACATTTAATCCGACATTCCAAACCCACAGCCCAGCACACGCGAAATCACAGCAGCCGTATATAGCACAAATAGTTACGTATCCAGTATCCCAGCAAGTAACTCCACCAACAACTCCTAAATATATCGCCCCGCCAGAAGAATACCAAGATCCTCAGAACAATACTATCGAAAACACATACGCTAACGTTTCAAGGCCAACAACCACAACGACTCAAGTAAATTCGAAGTCTCATATCTATTACATACACGGAAATGCGACTTCTCCTGTTCCCCAAGACTTGGCCCAGCAAAGGCAGCAAACTGCAATCCACCTGCAGCAATACGTAGCTATGAAGCAAGCTCAGCAGCAGATGTTTACATACTTGCAGAGGACACCTCACACTGTGTTTCCCAATGTAGATTTTGCGCAGCCTCGGGTGTACGAAGGAGAAGAATACGTACCACAATACGGCCAAGTTGGCCATCCAGCGATGAGACCACATAGCGCGCCTACTCCAGTAGGAGTAGTTAGACCCATGCCTGTTCCTGGTTACAATCAGATGCCAGATGGGACTCACATGATGCCAATGCCGATGTGGTCTCACATGCCCCCTGTAGTGTCAACCCTGAGCCCGTGGGTGCCAGGGACTGTGCCTCCAGAGATGCAGTACTACCCTCAGTCACAATTCATGCAGATGTACCGTCCCAACTCCGCCGGCTCGGCAGGAACATTGACCAGGTATCACAAGAAGGAAGCCGGTGAGGTGGAGATAAAGAATAGCGTGTGCCAAAGCATAAATCTAGTCAGGCAGAAGCCTATTGGGCAGATCGTGTCTATACCAGGGCAGGAGTTGACGGTCTGTAATAATATGAGCGAGAGTCCCAGTCCAGCCTCTGTGAGCACGGACAGCGGAGTGTCCCCGGGGAACAGTGTGCCCAGCTCCAAAAACTCAGTATTCAGCACCCCTTCCACCGGTTCCAACGACACGTTCACGGTGATAGAAAATAAAGTAAAGAAGAACAAAACAATTCCCTTTGCGAGATCTCTAAAAAACTCTAAAAGCTTAGATTCTTAGTAAAAGTTTGTAATTATGTAGATTTTCTAAATGTACGTAGCGTCTAGCCGACGGAATATGTATAGTAATTTAGTTCCCAAAGTGCTTATTCGTCTCGTATTATTATTATGTGATTTAATCGGACATTTTTTATGGGTCGGTGTTGAAATTGCTCTTGTCGACGTAGTTAATTATACCTTAAAATATAATGATGATCACTATCGATATATGAAAACGTTGTGATTGTGATGTTTTTATTTCATCATTTAAACATTTAAAACCAAACAAATGTGGTAAAAACTAGCCCAAGGAAATATACTTTCTATTAAATTCTAAAGTTTGGTTTAGAATTGATCCAATGTCCTTTATGTTTTTCTAGCAAAATTTTGTATAATTTAGACTGCATGTTAATAGCTTCAAAAAAGGAGTTTACCAATTTTATAGTTTCCACACGACAACTCTACGGGTATATTTATTTTTGTCAAATTAATTTAAGTAAGCAAAATGAATTTTAATCAAATCTAAATGTATGTTTAGATTTAAACGTGTAAATGGTACATTCAAGTACGGAATGCATTTTAAAGTATCCAATAATAAAAATTAAACAAAATGTTTCGCTTTTATTTAAAACCACAACTTGCCTTAGTTTAAATTAATATCTTCCGAACATAGAAAATAAGAAGAAAGAAAAAGTTTGGTCCTGCTTACTGTCTACAAATGTAGACGTTATACGATAATTAAGCAAGAAAATAAAGAAATAGTATTATCGGTCGTAAGTAACGACTATTTTAATGTAACCAGCTCTACTTAAGAAAAGAGATAGAGAAAAGACTCGTAAAATAGTAAGTACAGTCTCATGTTCCACTAAAACTTAAGTTTCTACCACGAAGGTTCTTACCCACCATTATTATACTTTAAGTTCTGGTGACATAATATTTACTGACAGAGGAATTTAGCCTTTCAATAAAATTCTATTCATTCAGAAACAGGTCATATTAAAAGCGGAGGTTTTCTAATCGATGTTTTCACTAAAAGATTTTTTAATACACGCGTTTCATCATGACAACAACGTCGTCGTCAGTCGTCATTATTGATTTAAAATTCTCAAATACTCGTAGCATCCATGAAACACGTGTACGAGTAGGTAAGTTTGAATTCGTTTATTGAAAGTGGTTGTTTTCTTTTCTTTTTATTATTTTACACGTGTCAAAGCAATTAATCAGTTAAGGTAAAACAGAAACGATATTATATTATTGTAGCCTATAAAAAATATTTGACAAAAATTATAATAAAATTCATAAAAAAACATTCTTGTCATTTTATAGGCCGAAAATTGTTTTTTTCCTATAGATAGGACTAAAGGTTTTTTCACCAATAAATCGTTAGTTACAATCATAATATCACCATTGTAAAAAGTCTAATCGCGTTAGCAGTTTTTCCGCGGGAAAAATCGCGTTAGCAGTTTTTCCCGCGGGAATGAGGTATTTTCCTGCGGTAAGGAGTAGCCTATGTCAATCCCCAAGGTCTATTCTATCTCTCTACCAAATATCATCAAAATGGGTTCAGTGTTTTGGCGTGAAAGCGTAACAAACAGACAGACAGAGTAAGTTTCGCGTTAATAATATTAATAAAGTAGGAAAGTATGAATAACTGGTAAACGGTGACATTCGCTATTTATTTATTTTTTAATTATATAATAGTGCCTAGACCGGACAGCGGTCGGTCACAAGTCTACTCGTAAAAGTTGACAGCATAGTTAGAGTATTAAAAAAAATCTCACATTTTTTTAAATTATACTCTAAGGTTGACAGCTCCACTACTTTTCGTATTCCGTGGTTTAAACACACCACGAGCTATTTCTAACAAAACTGTAGTTGAATTATTCAGTAGTCAGTCACTTGTTTGTCAAGCTCCCGGTGACATTTGACATTATACGTGACTTCGTAAATAATAAGAATGATCTAAAATAAATACGATATAAATTAACATGCTTTTATTATTTTTACTTAATACTAACTTAGGTACTTTTGACAAAAGCTTCTAACGCTCCATGTTAAAGCTACACGCACATTATGCTGGGCCGCAACGCAAAAATAGCTTGCATACAATTTGTATGAAATATCACACACTGTGCCGGGCTGCAGCGAGTCTTATTTTCATACAAATTGTATTTATGCTTTTTTGCGCTGTGGCTAGGCATAATGTGCGCGTAGCTTAAGGCCTATAATTATCTGCACATTCTTAGGTATTGAATTGGTGATTGCAGTTGTTAGTACACGAGTGAACGCTGCTACCCTTTCCCTAGGCATTTTCAGTCATATGTCACGCAGTAATCAGCTAGCTCACAATAAGCGCGAGAGCAGATCGCGACATAGTGACATTAAAGTCATAGTAGTTCTGTCTCTATGTCGGAACTCCGCACTGCGCGACACACGACGACGACGACGCTCGATAAAAGCTAGTGTGGGGGACCTCCTAAGGCAAAGGTTTGTGTGGGTCTGTCTCTGTGTGAGTGTGAGCTATGTAAGTGTCACTACTGCTCAAGAGCTCACTCTTTCTTGCATTTCTGTAGCAGTCCTGTAGGCTTACTACGTAAGAAGCGAAAGGCTCGAGAAGCTGTCAAACGTGACAAAGTGACAGAAATACTATGGCTGTAATGTCACTATGTCGCGTTTGACATATTCTCGAGCTTGTTGCTTCTTACATAGTAAGCCTACACAGCAGGATGCTTAGTATATCGCGATTCAACTCTAGACCTAAATTGAATTGCTATCTCCATATCAATTTCTACTGCATCGCGTTTTTTGAAAAGTTATTTATTTTATACAATTTAAGCTCCCTTGACACTGAATCCTGACAAAAAGTTACGCATTGTATTATTTCACTACAATAATGTATTTTAGGTTTAAGATTATTTTTTTGGTAGGACTTTCTTTTATTTGTTTCGTTAGTTTTCGAGTTATGTGGAGATAATATTAGGCGTATTCGTTGAAAAGAACCTTAATATAACGTAAAACACATGTTAATCGTTGTGTACCAAATAACTTTAAATTAAATTAAACCAAACAGAGTCTCTAAACACAAAACAAAGAAAATAATTACACGAAGTTACTCATTCGAGAAGCGAGCGAGCAATTTACTTAATTAAGTATTGTACGAAACATCAGCTAAGCTACATTTAACATGACATGGTGTGAAGGATCAAGAAAGATTTTACATAAAATAATGCGATTACTGCTGAAAATACTGTTTATTTCAAAAATTCATCATCGTCATAATATCGGCAGACTAACCACTGCTGGGCCTTTGCCTAACCCAGATCTTCACGACACGATAGGTCCTGCTCTGCCCGCATCCAGCGGCTTCCCACGACCCTCACGATCGTATGTATTTATGCAAAAAAAAAGCCTTTAAACATATTTTTGACTTAGGTACGAGTACTCATCTAATAACTATAGTATTCTAGCTAGCTTTTTATAGCTTTGAATTGCTTCTTTGACCTTTAAAATGTCGTTGAGGATTTATTTTTACTTTATAATTTCTTTATAATTACACCTTGACTAAGGTCACATTATAAAATTATTAGTTCTGTTTTCTAAATTAATAGTTCTGGTTTCCATTTTGTATTTAGTCCGAGCTGTTTATTTCCGAAATAGTGATTCTTTTTACCGTCTACAGAGCAGCTAAAAGAAGGGATATAATTTTTACAGATAGGTATGTGTGTGTAGGTAGGTATGAGCATTTTTCTGCCTGCTTCTCAGCAAGTTATATTTATTAACTACCTGGTGTGGTAGTTTCAGGGTGAAAGCGTGGTCTAAGAAAACAAGGTCTACCCATTAGACTACGTGACTGACACGAGAATACGTCATTTCTACGTCATTTTGCCTATTCATCCTTGTCGAATACGTGTAATACGTGACAAGGATGAACAGCGCAAAATAACGTAGGCTTGTGTCAGTCACGTGGTCTAACGGTTAGACCTTGTTTTCTTGGACCATGGGTGAAAGCAAAGCCTTGCACCTGCATGTACAATGTTACATTTAGTTGGGGTCGCCACATTTCACATCACGCTGGGTGGAAAATTGGTGTGACTAACAGTCTGTAATTAAAAAACCATACTTTTACCAAATTTGTAAAATAAATTCGTAATTATCAAAACACCATAAATCTTGAATAAACAGATTCGGATGTTGTTTCCTAATTCCTCTTCCGCGTTTCACTTCAAAAGCAAAACCGTAACCCATCGGGAGACGACTCCCCTAATCTATCAATCTGATTTACCCTAAACAAGGACGGCAAATGCCTGCGCCCTAATGACAGAGAGGGAGGAAAGATATAACCCTCCGTAATAAAGTTTATTAATATGGCAGTAAATTCCCGATAAGTTATAAATTTTCTTTGTCCCTGTCGATAAAGGACGACGATTGGTGCGTTATAGTATAGATAAACTTGCTTAATATGCTATAATGCGAAGATTATTTTATATAGGTTGTTATTGTATAGTGCTGAGACCAAAATTAAATATAGGCTAAAATGTTACAGATTTTCTTGCGAGCAAATTTAATTTATCTTGTCGAAACTGCCGGAGGGCCCTTTGCTATCATTAAATAAAATTGATTAAGAATTTACGTTTTTAATATTTGTTTTTTATTATTAGAAAACATACCTACCTTTTTATTATTTCCATTTTTTTATTGACATTAACTACCATATCCCAGTCCTATGATTCAGCAAGTCATTATCAAAATTATTATCTTCATAACCTTTTATAATACTAGCAGCGTAGCGCAAGTGCTACGCCGTAGACATCGTCGTAGCCAGTACCGTAGCAACATTGCTTAGCACAAAACCACGCACAAAACTTAAAACCCAAAAGTCCCATTTTGATTATAATTTTTTACTTTTCTCGCTCGATTTGAATATTGTGAAATTCATATTGACATCGAATTTCATTACGTACTCGTAGTGGGTGCCCATGTAATACAAGTATGTATTATAAGTACCTGGTCTTAGTTACCACAATTACCTTGACAAATCTCTTCATCCAACTTTGATAAGGATTCCAAGTACTTACTTACGCGCCTGTAATGTTATTAGTACATATTTAATGCTGTGTATGTATACGGTCGTCACGCTGCAGTCTACGTCACTCGTCTGACATTTCGAAACTCGTTTTCAATTTGCTCGCCGCCGCCGTCGCGCTTGAGGCCGTTGAACCCTGCTGCCACCCCCTACGAAGATGCCTCGTTTACTTCACTGGTAACTGGATAGGCAATTTGCTACTAGGAGATAGCGGATAGTTCACTTCTCTTTTACCGCGTTTATTTTTACTGTATAATTTAAATTACGAAGTAAGTTTTCATCCTCGCGTATTTAGATTTTTTTCCTGTACGAAACGAAGTACTTGCGTATTTTTTAAAGATTAAGTAAGTTATGAATTCGTGGATAAAATAGCAATTTTTATACCTATAGGCCAGGCATATTTCTTTTCTTTTACCGAATGTATACTTTCTCTCGATTTAATCTTTTCACTATTTAGTTTTATTATTTTCTTTATCACTGATTTATTATCCTGCTGCAAACAAACTACGAGGATATTTTAGGCGATGCTCAATTTTAGCACAGCGCGGAGGCCTATAGACTGCTATATTGATTTTAAATTTTAAAGCGACCTAATTTAACATAATTATTATGCCTTATTGCCTATTAAATAATGTAAAGGCATTTCATGGCAGGTTTTATAGTAGGTAAATAAAATCAGTTTAACTAAGTATTTATCAAGTTTAAATTTTGTAAAAATATTATAGTGTCTCCGTGAGATTCTGTCTCAATGCAAACACACATTCGCTATTCCTTGCGCGAGGCAGACGCAATGCGTGTGCACTGAATGAAATGAAAAACATTACCTCCCTTTTTTGCGCTGTCGACTGCTACCTCGGTAAAAAGAAAACTCTATTGTCACTTTACGCCACTTCGAGCTTATACATAGGACTGTAAAGTACTGGTACGGGTAGTCAAGCCAGAGCAAGCAGAACACGCGCATTGCCATTCTCCCCCTTACTTAATGGGCATAAGAACGGTGCAAACTGCCAAGTGTTCAGCTTAGTGTGCTCTTGACTGTCCAGACACCCCTCACCCAGGCAGGTGTCGTGGTGTGGCGATGTTTTTGTATGCAAATAGGGGATTATCCACGAATGTAAAGACATTGGAAATCATCACTAGTAGTAGGGATGAGAGATCAAAACAATTAGTAGGATGCGCAGAAAAACGAAAAAGATTGTTATATTATAATACATTGAACGTTGAATATTAATAAAGGCAAATATTTTATTCAATTCTATTCTGTTCTGTTTAAAATATTAGTATCGACTTTTATTATCGCACCAACAATTAGCATCATAAGCAAAAAAAACAGTTTTTTAAACTAGTTCCTGCTAGGGAACACAGTATAAAGTAACTTTAAAATTAAGAAAACATGTTAGAATACCTATTGAATTATACAAAAAAATGAGCTGCTCTCAGTCGGTCGGTATATTATCTACTATTTCATGAAATATAGCGCAATATTTTACGAAATATCATTCCTAAAGTCTGATTTATGCGATGAATTCCAAAAATCGTAGATATCCCTAAACCGAAGTGATCGATAAAATTTCGAGCGCTCGTAAAGTTTATGATAGCTGTAAATTTGGGGGATAAAAGTGGAACGGTCCTGTGAAGCGGGATTTGCATGCTGCGGGGGGCATCAATCAACATACCGAAATAAATTCAGGCGATCAACACGGGACTACTTTACTTTGTCTGTTTCGTTCGATTTTCGTAACAATTTAGTCACTGTTCCTGTTCCCCACTAACCACAAATTACGTATAAGACGGCGGCGCTAACGCACATGTTGAGAGTAAGGCAATGTATTTCACGGTAGCACACGGTAGTCAAGTCAAAAGCGTAAAGGTTTCAGTTATGCGCAAGAGTGAGCGCGGTGTATTTGTATCTCATTCTAACGCATAACTGCGTTCCGTCTTTTGACTTCCGTGAAATACCTGCGTAAGCGTAGAACCACGTAGAACTTTAGTTTAGCACCGTTGACTGTCTACGCATCTACTACTCCGTCAGTCGTCAACTTGTTCGTTTGTTGTGCAACGTTGCCGTATATTATGTTGAGCATGGAGTTTTTTCTTGTTATTATGGTTCTTGTAGGGTCCATGAAAAAAATATTTTTAGAGCACTTTTACGACCTTTATTAGCGCATTGATAATTTACCGTCCTGCGGATTTCATTGTTTCAAATCGTATAATTTTTTGCTTAGACTTTTTACAAATAGAGATTACTAATTATAAATCGAAGCAAAAAGCATACGGTATGTGTTAAAAAGTAAAAACAATAGAGTATTCCTATTATAAAAACCAGTTATGTGGCAACATTTTATAAAGCTTTACATAATTATAGTTTCCTGTCGGATGTTCCAACTGCTACAAAGAATGTGTAATATTTGACTGTTTGCCATTACAAAAGTATGTATGTCGAAAAAATAAAAAACAAAATGTTACAATCACACAATAGTTTATTCTAAAATACAGACACATAAAACACTAACATAACTATATATCAGTCTATCTTTACATAGTGCGCAATATATTATATAATCTTTTTAAATATTTTCTTTCTATAAATTTACACCTTAAGGACCCGATGCTGTATTAGAATGGTTAATGAGCAATGTATGAAGACTAAGTGCTTATTGGTTTAGATGCCTTCAAAATACTATGTATAGTACAGCAACCAGGGCCAACTGATACGAAGCTACAATATACAAATTACATAAACAATTCCAAGTACATTACGTAGTCTGTATGACAAAAATTTAACTGTTCACATTTGAGACTAACTCGCCACGCAATGAACAACAAATTGTAGTCGTAAACTGTAGCTTAGTATAATGACTATGACCCACAGGTCCAAAACTACGAAATTCACGAGGATATTAGTAACTAAATAAGTATGACTTGTTGTTAATATCAAACAGAAAAAATAGAAGTAGTATTTCACTTTTAGCCACGAGGTTCTGTTTCTTACACTGCGATTTTCATAACTCTTACAGAAAAAGAATTCAACTAAAAAAGGTCCCAACCCTGTTGATAAAATCAAATATTTAAATATGGATATATTAGTAGGATGCGCCCGTATATTGTATATTGTATGTACTTAATTTTTAATTTTACATCAAAACAAGCCAAACTTATTAACACTATTACAATTTGACTTCTTTCGTGTTTAAAACACTACCAAACAAAAATTACATATTTTGTAAGTATGTTTTTAATATATTTGGTTTCATAATATTCCTTTGTCTTATAACTAATCTATTTTATAGTGAAATTACAAAAACTACTTATTACTAATACATCTTTTACACACAATAATTAAAATTGCACAATCCAAGTGTTTTTATGTTACTTATCTAATAGGAATTTACACTTTTTAAGCACACGAAAATAACTGCAAGGATGCCTCGAAAACTTGAGAAATATTGAAAATTTGCTTCTAATGGAATAACTTGATGATACGCGAATTTTTGCAAGATATTTATCTCATTAGAATGAGAAAAAGGACGATTCTAACGAGAGAAATCAAGGAATTTCTGACAGTGAAATAAAGTCTACTACAAGCAAATCGTTCATGGTTAAATTTAAAAAATAAGAAAATAAATAGATAAATGATAGAACATAGTTATGAAATTATACTAAGTACTAGTTAATTTTTCTTCATTTTAGGTCATTAGTGAGATCACGAAAGAGGCATCTCTTAGTACACTTTAATAAATTAGAACTTACACCCTAGATTTAATTCATATTAACTCCGTAAGAATTAAGTTTTAGTTAATAAATGCCAATCCAATTTAAATTGTGGCAAGCAAATTTAAATAATCACAACATTATGTTGGTGAAATCCGCATTATCTGGAACCCGGAACGACCTGTGTTTTAGCAAAGTTTAAAGAAAAAATACAAACATTAAAATTTAAGTTTCTTTCTCTTTTACTCTGCATAGTAATAACACAAATTCAGCTGAAACAAAACAAAAACATGATTAGAATTTCTATTACGCGATTGACTGGTATGAAGCAATTTTGACTTTTTAAAGTTTTTCATAAAATTTATCGCAAAATCGAAATCTTTATCAAAATCATTTCACATTCAAAACAGAACTCAAAAATTCATGTAATAAATAAGTCAAAGTTACTTCAATAAATGTATGAAAACATATAAAGGTCTCCTCACAATAGATTAAAGAAAATAGTGTGAGGAGATCCTTATGAAAAATAGTCTCCAACAAAATAAGTCATAACTGAAATATTGTTGATCGAAACGTATTAAACACCTACAACATGTATATGGGATACACAAATTAGTGTACATTATTATAAAAGTTAATGACATAATAAAAACTAAGAATATATTCTGCAAATACTCGAACGTTACTATTTTTTGTATACAAACTGAACAATAATACAAAATAAGTTAAAATAAGCAAATATCTGGGAATCTATAGGTTCAGATATCTGTTATTCATAAACAGTTATAAACTTATATAGGGCAACATTAACCAGGTACTAAGTAAACATAAATGCTTATGGCACAAATGTTTGCCCTGGGCGGCATTCAAACCCGCGACCCTGTATTTCGGAGACAGACGTAACACTTAAGCCACTGAGTTCTTGGATGTTTTGTAAATGACATACAGATGTTTACACTCAAAATAACAATGTTGTGTTCTCAAAAAAGAAAGCCATCAGACAAATAAATAAGTAACAATCGAGTATTAGAGAATTACTGTATTTTGTCGATACACCTGCCTGGTGTATGACAGAAGTATCGCCAAAATAACATTTGATTTTTAAAAGTTACAATTGTTCTAGTCCAGCTTATTTGACAGTTTCTTGGAGTCATTCGTATGCGAAACATAAATTGTATTCTGATAATTATACATACAAATTGTTATGTATTTTTATAGAATTCAAGTTATATTTACATAGAGCGTAAAAAGCAAAAAAAAAACTAACTGTTGAATACAAAAAAATATGTTTTACTTTATATACTAAAACACCTATACATATAATGTTTATTTTTTAGTATCAAAAGTTACTTTTTTAGTTTATACAAGGTGTATAAGGCGTTGTCCTAATAGAACGCGACTACGCGACCATCGCAAGTTCGCGCGAACTCGCGACTGTCAAATGTATGAAGAAATCGTTCAATCGCGCGATCGTCTATTAGGACACCTATTCGACTTCAATATGTTTGATCGCGCGTTCGTACGAGTAAAATTCGCGCGAATCGCGTAGTCGCGTTCTATTAGGACAACGCCTAACAGTTTAACTAATACTGAAAAGACTTGTTCATTCAAAACAACCAAAGAACATTTACTCGGAAAAGAAAAATAACAACACTTCCATACAAAACAGTAATTTTAATTGAACAATTTGTATGATGAAGTAACTTTTCTTTCGGTTTTCGAGAGTTGATCGGATCTATTGAGCATTGACTGAGCAAGTTCTTTCAGTTTTTGCTAAGTCGACTTACAGTTTCACCAAAAAGAATGGAAATTATAAAGTAGCAACACTGTAGTGTTGGCTCTTTTCCACGCTTTATAAGTTGGAAAGGGACGACACTACAGTGTTGCTACTTTTTATTTTTTTATTTTTTTGGTGAGACTGTAGTGTACGTACCCTGTGTACCATCTATTTTTACGCCCCACATAAGAAGATCCACAGAAACCGGCCATTTTTAAATAATAATCTTATTTACAGTAGCAACAAAATAAATAGCCTAGATAAATACTAATAGAAAACTAATATAACACATCCAAACACATTTGGTAAACACTTTCAAACTGTCTGTTACAGTCAGGAGCCACAGGTCGCGAAACTGATTGGTTTGTACTGGTCACACCAAAAAGAATAATATAATCAGCAAATAGCATTTAATTTTTTGTTATAGTTTTCATCTCCACTACTCCATACAAAGGTTGATAGAGGATCCCGTTTTTTCTTGTTGATGGCAATATCATAGCCACAGATCATAGCCATTTCGTTGATACGAATATCAGAAACTTTATCAAAAAGTGTGCATTCTATTTACGGTCGCAACAATTTTTTTATCGTTGTCTGATGGCTGTCTGTGAGTGACCACATTAATCTTCTTTTTATACCAATATTATCCATCACCGAAACCATCATTCACCATCTTCGAAACAGCTTTATTTAAATAAGCAACTCTTTATTTTCTTTTCAAACGGTAGCAACACCGACCACAAATTAGTCTAAGCCGGCTGAAAGGACTTTTATCCAGGCCAGAAAACATTATTGAAGAAAAAAAATTGTTTATGTATGAAGATGGTCCTATGGTACAAGTTGAGTACGCTCTTGTTGTCCTTGTTTCGAAACCACGTTACAGCAACACCACATCCTTTTTTTTCGATTAGCAACACCATATTATCTTTTCAAACGGTAGCAACACCGCGCACATTTAGTCTATGGTGTGCGGTCCTATCTGAGCGCGGTGTAGAGGTTGAGTACGCTCTTGTTCTCCTTGTGCGATGGTGTTTTGGAGAACACGTTCCAGAAGCGCAGCGTCTCGTCGCCCGCGCCCGTCACGATGGCCTCGCCGTCCGGGGACAGAGCGAGGTACAGCACGCGGTAAGAGTGGCCGGTTAACTTCGCCACCTGCGGAACAACGGAACGTGTATTTAAAAAAAATCTTTTGGAAACATTTATCATTTATCATTTCAATTTACTATTTTCATAATCTCAATAATAATTTATGACTTTATATTTCTATTTTTAATTTATTTGTGACTGACATTATGTACCTAAATTGATCTATTTGATTTGCAATTATTATTATGAATTTACGACATGCATGCTAGTGAATACTGCTTA
This sequence comes from Teleiodes luculella, assembly GCA_948473455.1. Taxonomy (NCBI): domain Eukaryota; kingdom Metazoa; phylum Arthropoda; class Insecta; order Lepidoptera; family Gelechiidae; genus Teleiodes; species Teleiodes luculella. Next base: position 3,173,380 of record OX419585.1, read on the forward strand.
CTTATAATATGTACTTAGAAATGTAACTGTATAAAACCTGTTTAATATTGCAACACCCTGGATAGGGTTATTTATTGTACATAACTGCAAACTAGACCTAAGACCTTTAATGCTGTACTATTTGCAATAAATGATTGATTATGATTATGATTAACATTCTTAGATATTCGCGGTTGTTAACTGCACTAACACACATTTTCACGGGTTTTCTCCACGATTTTGTTTTAAATTGAGCTTACCGATATTTCGACCGAGTTACATCGATCATGGTCACGGCAGAACATGAACTGCCGAAAATGTGTGTAAGTTCTTTTATAGTTTTAGACCGCCTTTACATTAGGTCGCAAGTAGTGCGGCAGCAGCGCGGTAGTAGCAGCGCGACTTCGTGTTCAGGGCTTGTTTCCCTTTAAAATTTCAAACCAGGTATTTTGCATCCCCATGCATTGCGCAAGAAAGCGTTATCGTGTCGGTTTCGCTTTACCGAAATCATTCTGGTTTTGCTTAAAGAGCGATCAATCATCAATAATCTCAGCCTGTAGACGTCCACAGCTGGACAAAGGCCTCCCCCAAGGATCTCCACAATGATCGGTCCCGCGCTGCCCGCATCCAGCGGCTTCCCGCGGACCTCACCAGATCGTTGGTCCACCTCGTGGGGGGCCTGCCCACACTACGTCTTCCGTTGCGAAGAAATTAAAAGCTGTGTGTGAAGTTGACTCAACCACATTGGATAGCGTGGTCTATAAGGTTTGTTCACCCTGATTTAGGGTACGGTGGACATAAATGGACTGTTAACTAACTAAAAGTTTGTGTAAAAGATGAAAAGTGATCACGAAAAAAGGAAACTGCGTGCTTTATGTTATATCATAAATAACAAGTATACGCCGCCTTTTGACTCTTCTGTTACGATCTGTTTTTGTGTATGATATGTGTTTGAAGGCAGTTATATGTTACCTGTGTGAGCGAGGGGTACTTCCACACGAGGATCTGGTTCTGCGAGTATCCGTGCGTGGACACCAGCTCGCTCGAGTGCTTCGACCACGCCAGGTTGCACACTTGCGACCCTGCAACATGCAACAACCGTTTACAATATATTTCTTATTTATTTTTTATTGCACAAAAAACAAACACGATTTACAACAACACAATTGTAATGAGGTAGCATTTTTTACCGGGCTACCCTTAATTTATTCAGTTACTTTTTTACACATCAACACAATCAATTTGATAGCTTCGGTGGTTTTTTTTTTCTAAAAACCAGTAAAATTTCGCTGTTTTTAGAAAAATTCAATTTCCTAGCAGGTTTTTAGGAAAAAATACCATCGAAATTATCAATTGATTTACAGACTTGAAATTACTCAGTTATCCGTTTATCTACATCCTCAAACTAGTTAGACGACAAATTTCGGTATTCCGGATACGGTCTTGGAGCTTAAAGCTATGCTACATAGCATTTGTTATTATTGCGGCATCCATGGTACAGTTTTTATCCGACTACGGCGCGCAAAAAGGAGGGTTATGATGTCCGATTGCTTTATATTATACCTTATTCTGTTTTAGATTAAGTTTATTAAAATAATATGTATGTTATGTTATGTAATGTAATGTTACCTGTGTCAACACACTGCATGGGCTGCGAGGTGAGCGTGTTCCAGAAGCGGATGCAGCGGTCGGCCGTGGGACGTGTTATGTAATGTTACCTGTGTCAACACACTGCATGGGCTGCGAGGTGAGCGTGTTCCAGAAGCGGATGCAGCGGTCGGCCGTGGGACGTGTTATGTAATGTTACCTGTGTCGACACACTGCATGGGCTGCGAGGTGAGCGTGTTCCAGAAGCGGATGCAGCGGTCGGCCGTGGGACGTGTTATGTAATGTTACCTGTGTCAACACACTGCATGGGCTGCGAGGTGAGCGTGTTCCAGAAGCGGATGCAGCGGTCGGCCGTGTGACGTGTTATGTAATGTTACCTGTGTCAACACACTGCATGGGCTGCGAGGTGAGCGTGTTCCAGAAGCGGATGCAGCGGTCGGCCGTGGGACGTGTTATGTAATGTTACCTGTGTCAACACACTGCATGGGCTGCGAGGTGAGCGTGTTCCAGAAGCGGATGCAGCGGTCGGCCGTGCCCCGCCCGAGGGACGTGTTATGTAATGTTACCTGTGTCGACACACTGCATGGGCTGCGAGGTGAGCGTGTTCCAGAAGCGGATGCAGCGGTCGGCCGTGGGACGTGTTATGTAATGTTACCTGTGTCGACACACTGCATGGGCTGCGAGGTGAGCGTGTTCCAGAAGCGGATGCAGCGGTCGGCCGTGCCCCGCCCGAGGGACGTGTTATGTAATGTTACCTGTGTCGACACACTGCATGGGCTGCGAGGTGAGCGTGTTCCAGAAGCGGATGCAGCGGTCGGCCGTGCCCCGCCCGAGGGACGTGTTATGTAATGTTACCTGTGTCGACACACTGCATGGGCTGCGAGGTGAGCGTGTTCCAGAAGCGGATGCAGCGGTCGGCCGTGGGACGTGTTATGTAATGTTACCTGTGTCGACACACTGCATGGGCTGCGAGGTGAGCGTGTTCCAGAAGCGGATGCAGCGGTCGGCCGTGGGACGTGTTATGTAATGTTACCTGTGTCGACACACTGCATGGGCTGCGAGGTGAGCGTGTTCCAGAAGCGGATGCAGCGGTCGGCCGTGCCCCGCCCGAGGGACGTGTTATGTAATGTTACCTGTGTCGACACACTGCATGGGCTGCGAGGTGAGCGTGTTCCAGAAGCGGATGCAGCGGTCGGCCGTGGGACGTGTTATGTAATGTTACCTGTGTCGACACACTGCATGGGCTGCGAGGTGAGCGTGTTCCAGAAGCGGATGCAGCGGTCGGCCGTGGGACGTGTTATGTAATGTTACCTGTGTCGACACACTGCATGGGCTGCGAGGTGAGCGTGTTCCAGAAGCGGATGCAGCGGTCGGCCGTGGGACGTGTTATGTAATGTTACCTGTGTCGACACACTGCATGGGCTGCGAGGTGAGCGTGTTCCAGAAGCGGATGCAGCGGTCGGCCGTGGGACGTGTTATGTAATGTTACCTGTGTCAACACACTGCATGGGCTGCGAGGTGAGCGTGTTCCAGAAGCGGATGCAGCGGTCGGCCGTGCCTCCGCCCGAGGCCAGCAGCCCGTGCTGGTGCGGCGACCACGCGATCGCCTTCACCGCCGCCAGGTGCGCGCCGTACGTCTGCACTGGGGACGTCGAGTGCTGCAACACAAACAATAGGAACTATTCTAAATTACGCTCTAACTTAAATTTATAAATCGAAGACGAACGTTCCAAAATCGAATCGGGGACGTTCTGACAAAAGGTCGGGTCAGGAGTACTCTAAACCACAGAACATTTAAAAGAGGTTAGAAAGGCGATGTGGGCGGGGCCGGCGCGCCAAGACTATGAGCAAAACGCTCATACTTCACGCAAAGAACCGATCGCGCTGTCTAACTCACACATAGCTATAAAAATGTACATCGGTTTGCGTGCATGCGTATGATTCGTTTCCATTTGAAATCGCGTGATTGAGCGGCGCTATGATTGGCTAGATTTGAAATTGCAAATATGTGCGTAAACTTCATCTTTATTGAAGTACAGATGTAGTGGAGGTGAAAGGTGGGGTGGAATCGGCGACACCGGATTTCATACGGACGGCGCATTATCGCCATTCTAACCTCTTTTAAATGTTCTGTGCTCTAAACCGACGAGCATGCATGAGGAGATTAATGAATGTTGATGAAGCGAAAGAAGTGTGTCTGGATCGTAGCAAGTGGAAGTGGTCTCTGCCTATCCCTTCGGAAAGAGGCGTGACTGTATGTATGTCCCTTTCACGTTCTTAAGAACGAAAAGGAACAGGTGATTGCCAACCTACATTTAGAGACGTCAAACATCGATTTTACGCGTAGACACAGAAGAAAATAATAGTACTAACCCGTACAGAAAGGACACTCACCCCCCCGCGCCAAAATGAGTTCCCCGCCCGATATAGCGCCCCACGCCCCGCACCCCGCAGGCACCGCGGGACTCCGCCGGTGGTGTTCGGGGGTATTTTACATAGCGTCTCAGTGTTTGATTTGTAGTTGATATGTAGTTGTTATTCAAAAAGAAGTAGGTTGTCAAAATGCGTTTTCTGTGTGGAGTGACCGCAACTTAAATTTGAAAATCATATATCCCTTTCACGTTCTTAACAACGAAAAGGAACAGGTGATTGCCAATCTACATTTAGAGACGTTAAACATCGATTTTACGCGTAGTTTAGCAGGCATTTAAAAACATCCCGACTAAATTAAGCTGAATTTTACAGCCGCGCTGCTTATTTTAAAATCATTCATTCAAAATTAAATTCATTCATCTCCCCATCCTTTTCGATTCCCATAAGAATGAAAGAGACCAACAACTTAAATTTAGGTATTTTAGCGGCCACGGCAGAATTGAACCCATTGTTGTCGTTTAGCATCTATGCGGTTATGGTACAACTAGAAGATAACTAAGATCCGAGTTCACCAACAAACATAAGAGTCGGTTAAGATACCAAACTAGCATCTTTCGAGCGTCTTTTATGTCGTGCGTGGCGCATACAATCATAGGCCTGCACATTGAGCATGAACAGTTTAATGTACATTGCTACCCTTCCATATCAACACTGCTCTTTGCCAAGTATTGAGTTCTTCTCCACAGAAGACAGCCAAATTGTGAACTCGCCTCGACGTCGAAAGTGATTTGTAAAATCTTACTTCGAATAAAAATCATTGACTTTTCTTTTGGCTGGCTTTTAAATTGTCCAAATTCGCTAAAATCAAACATTCGGTTCCAAATCGAGTTGCGCTAAAACCGGTAAAGAAACCACAGTCGCAATTTTTGTACAACCACATTAAAATTGATTAGCAATTCATATCGCGAATTTCATGCCCTTAGTGATAACAAGTAAATACCGCAAAATCCGGTACCCACGATATTCAAATTAATTAAATCATTTATGATTTTATATTTTTTTTATCAATATAAATTAATTTTGTATATATTTATTTTATATCAATCTTGAAGCTCGACAAGATCTATTTTCCTCTTAACAATACTCAAAAATATATTCTTAAATAAGTTAATGAAATAAATATTTGAAACATTTCTTCAACTCAAACATTTTGAAATTGTGGTTTCTCAGGTCCTACCAGACAAGTTTATTAGAAGCTTTCGCGCTTGCACCAGTTCTGCCGTGACCATGATCGGTGTAACCCGGACGAAATATCGGTAAGCTCAATTTAAAACTAAATCGTTGAGAAAACCCGTGTAAATGTGTGTTTTACACCTCTCTTTTTCGTCGGGGGTTATAAACAAATGCTGTCACTCACCATAGACCAAACGAAGAGTTTGTTGTCGTTCCCGCCGGACGCGAGCGACTGTCCGTCCGGAGACCACTTCAGCCCGCACACCTCTTGACGGTGACCTTGCAGCACTCGCGACGACTGCACCGCTGAAACAACACATCATATACATTACTAGTGTTTTCGCGGGAATGGGGTATTTTCCCGCGGTAAAAAGTGGCCTCTTTGTTAATCCAGGGTGTCAGCTAACTGTATACCAAATTTATGCCAGCGCTGGCCGGCGCTCATACAATCTTAGGCAGGAAAGCGAGAGAAACAAAAGTAGTGTTCGCGAAAAAATTGTGTCCCAGTAAAACGTAGCGTCGACGCTGAAAAGAAGCTAGTGTGGGGTGTCTGTAAAAGGATTTATTCCGGCCGACTTGGGTTCGCAGTCTGTTTTGTGACTAACAAACTGATGATTTCTTAATTATAATCAAAGCGAAAAATTAAGATCATTGATCTTGGGCAGGGACTTGAATCCGCACCTCCTGGGCTATCCGGGCCGTACAGGCGTACTACCAATTATACCACCAAGTCTCCGTACAAGCCCAACGAAATAATATAACGCTATTATTTCGCTTCGATTATAATTTTATTAATAGTATACGCTAACAGGCGACATCTGTTATAAAAAAAGGAATAAACTACTGATGATTTCTTCACAAAAGTACCAGGTAATCAGAAAGTCAAAGAGTCTTGCACTTACGTGGTGTCCTAGTGTCTCGCTGTCGGATATGTCTGTCCCTCGAACCGGAGCTGAGTATGTCGCCGTTCCACGCCAGAGCGCCTACCCGCGCGATGTGCCCTTGAAGCTTTGTTACCTAAAACAATAAACATGGTTAGACTATTGTCAAAGAAGAAAATAATAGTACTAAACCGTACAGAAAGGACACTCACCCCCCCGCGCTAAAATGAGTTCCCCGCCCGATATAGCGCCCCACGCCCCGCACCCCGCAGGCACCGCGGGACTCTACCAGGGTTGTTCGGGGGTGTTTTACATAGCGCCTAGCGCCATTGACTTGTAGTTGATATTCAGTTGTTATTCAAAAAGAAGTAGCTTGTCATAACGCGTTTTCTGTATGGAGTGACCGACCTGTGCTATTGTTGGAAACTGTTTCATTTTGAGGACAGACAGCTACTGGCTTTTTATGAACAAAGTAATTAATGGTACAATATAATTCAAATCCTCGTAAAACAACTTTTTTTTAAACGTACTATGAATCAAAGTTTTACGCTACATAACTAGTACTATTATATTGAAATCAGCCATAATCCGAGACGTTCTGACAAAAGGTCGGGTCAAGAGTACTCTAAACCGACGAGCATGCATGAGAAGACTAATGAATGTGGATGTAGCGAAAGAAGTGTGTCTAGATCGTAGCAAGTGGAAGGAAGAACTTTGAAAAATATAAAAGTCAGACAGGTCTCATAAAGGAGTAACCTGCCACCGTTATATCACCAAACACTGACCTCTTTATTTACAGCCACGTCCCATACACTAATATGTCCCTTCTGGGTGCCGACTGCCACTAGATGGCCGCGCTCGCTCCACGCCACTGACGTCACAGCGTTGCCTTCCGACGACAGGTCGCATAGGCGGGTTACCTGCAAACGATATACGACTAATTAGTCTTATAAGCATGATTGATTTAAAGCAGACATTTGCGTGCCTTGTTTTGTTAAATAAGTCATTCTACCGTATGTGAGCGTTCGGAAGCTTTCTGAGCTTGAAGATTCTGTCCCTAGTTCTACAATGTAAAGTTTTTCTTGATCAGCTCTTGACAGTACTATCAATGATGATGTCCTTTCTTAGTCAAATATATCTTAACGTGGTTTCTTAGTTTAATCATTCCCTCCGTTTGAAAGGAATGCTGGCAGAGAATTTCGGGTACTTTATCTCAAGATCCATTCACAGTCACTTCGTTGACAGAAACAAATTTGCACAGCATTCAATTTATTTGATACTAGCTTTTAGCCGCGGCTCCGTTCACGTTAAAAATTTTTCCTGTGGGAATGAGGAATGTTCCCGCGGTAAAAGGTAGCCTATGTCCTTCCCCAAGGTCTATTCTATCCTTGTACCAAACTTCATTAAAATCGGTTTAGTACTTTCGGAGCCTATTCAATGCAAACAAACAAACAAATCTTTCCTCTTTATAATATTAAAGTATAGAATTATCTTGAACTATGCTCGATTATTTGGAAACATTTTTATAATTTTCTCCAATCTGGTGAAGCTAACCTGGCTAATGTTTGTTTGAGTAATAGTCAATAAGGTATCGTATCGTAAAACATACCTATTTAAAATTATTGCGTTAAGACCCGTACATACAAAACTAACCTGGCTAGTACAAGCGCTCCATAGGTACACACAGGAGCCGAGACCAACGCTCAACACATTCTGCGCAGACCAATCAACAAGGTTCAGGTAGAAGTCGTCCTGCAACTCCGGCGCATCCAGAACCTTGAACGGGATCCGCGATATCTTGCGGGTGGCCTTACGGGGGGAGCGGAGCAGTTTCTGGGATTTCGCTGATACCGGGGAGAGACTATACGGCGATGGATCAATGTTTTCCTGTAACAAAGGAATGGTTTGCTTCTAGAGATGAGTAGGTAATGCGTATGATATCACAAAAGTAATATCACCCTAAAAGGTAATGCAATATCACACATTACGTGAGTATTGTAACCAGTACACGTACACATCACACATTAGCTATTATGGAAGAAAATCAACTTCTTTCGGGTCAGTTAGTGAAAAATAAAAACAAAAAACACTTTTTTTGTGTGCTATCTAACTCGAGTAATGCTGTCGCGCCCAGGTAATGTTATGATAAAGTAATATGTGCTGACGGTACGGAATACTACAGAGCATTTCTTCGTACTAAGTAACAAATTTCATTCAACATTTCGGGTAATGTTTAGGGTGATGTGTAATGGTACGGGGTGATATCACCTTTTCGAAAGTAATGAATGAGTAATGTGATATGGCATTAAAACGTACTGTTTTGCGCATGTCTATTTGCTTCACTACATAGTATAAAACAAAGTCGCTTTCTCTGTCCCTATATCCCTATGTATGGTTAAATCTTTAAAACTACGCAACGGATTTTGATGCGGTTTTTTTTAATAGATAGAGTGATTAAAGAGGAAGGTTTATATGTATAGGTAATACATGCATAATATACTTAGGGATAACCCACAATAACCATTTTCGTGTGCGAAGCCGGGGCGGGTCGCTGGTAGAGTATAAATAAAAAAATGTGGGAGACATAGAGCACGCCTTATCAAATCTAGCACGCACCGTAGGCACGGGTATGCATGGTCCGAATATTCAGCGCGTTCGTTTAGTAGGAAATGGTTATCGGAGCTGATTGTTTTTCCCGGTGAAAATAAGTAATTTACTTAATAGGAGAACATTGCAGTGATTAGTTGCAAACATGACTCGAGGAACAAATCCAAACAGAAAAATGCTATTGATTTCACCGCCCATAGAACATCTGCTTACACTTCGCATAAAGGCAGCGGAGCGGTGCGCGTGCTCTATAAGATGATTTGTTTTAGAAATAGGAAGATTTTGTTTGTAGCGTGACAATATATTTCGATGGGTTATCTATACAAAAAACAAATGAAACATAAATTTTCCCACCTCTATGCGTTCGTAAAACATTCATCAGATTGTTTTTAAACTTAGGTAAGGTATCTAAGGAAGCCCGAGAAGATTTCTGGCCAGAATTAAACTAAACAAATAACAAAATTTGTGGCGGAACGAAGTGTCGCCGGGTCAGATAGTTTGAAAATATAAAACCGGCCAAATTAAGTATTCTGGCAAGAACTTGTAGAAAAAGAGCAAGCTTCTTAGAAAACATCTCGAGCAACATCGTAGAAATTACTCAAAGACGGGTTAACAAGGACATAAACGACGCATTTTTAATTTGTAGTCGTCAAAATAAAAATCCTATTTCAAGAATCATAAAGTGCTGAAATTGCACTGATCAAAAGAGAAGTGCAAAAAATATTAAAGTAAAAATCCCCGCGCATTAGAATACTACAAGTCACCGTCTATTATAAACTCTTTGTAACTTGATGTTGCTTAGCAGCCATCGGCTTAAAAACTAATTACGAATCCCGTTTAAAAAAAGGTTTACACAAGATACCAATTCAGTGATATCAGACATCTGCGCTACGGTAGCCAATAAGTATAACAAAAAGACTTTGACAGCTTACATTATCAACATGACGAGAAACTTATTAAGGAGGTGATCGCAATTAAAACATATAAAGATTTTAAATTCAAAGATACATTCAAACAGATTAACAAAAAGTAAAGAAAAATTAACACATTTATTAAAATGTCTAAAATGTACAACAGTGTAAGAATTACAAATTACTGTGCGTTCATTAAGCTTTAAAGGTATTATTAAAACAGACAAACTTCTAATAAAGAAAACGATGCAAAAAGTACTGACAAATTGAAACAACTAATTTCAACACCACACGATAAAGAAACAATAAAAGAAGTGCTACACGTAAAAAATATCTAAATACATGTTTGAGAAATGGCATCAAGATTATTGTATAAATAAATAAAATGCAAAAGATCTATAAATCAATAGTGACGAATAGTGGAACTTATCGAAAAAAATCTGTCTAGACAGGCGTAAAATATTCAAATTGATTCACACATAAACTTGCACGCATCGAAGAAGATACAGTGATTAAAATGCAAAATGGAAATCACGAGAATCCGAAGCAATGGGAACCAAATCCACAACTCCTGAAGCGGAACCAAAGAGGCCTTGAGCAGTTCGACTACCCAAGATGGAAACAAAAAGAGCTGAAAAAACTGTTCTTAACATAGCGCAAACGTATAGTGACGCATTTGTCATCGATTTTTTACTTAGAGTTTTCAATTAATCATCAAAGTACAGTTTATTAACAACAAAGACTTGATTAGTTGTATTGGCAACCGAAATATTAGCACCTGATGTATCTAGAGCGGCTACTATATAATAACAACCTCGTCCATTGAAATATGAACAATGACTTGATAAATGTGTTGCGAGAAAAAACTGGGTTTGGCAATATCTAACGCCTCAGGTGAAACAAGACATATCTAACAAAAAATATTTGCTAAAACGAGAATTTGTGCAAAGTAATTATTTACGAAGACATAAAACGTGCATTCGTTGTTTATTGCCGTCTAAAATGACACCACTTTGAAAATGTTAATGTAAATTTTCGCACCGCCAAACGGCGAGACCATCTAAGTTTGTTGCAAAAAAATGCACACTTCCCACGAAGCAACGGCAATATTCCGAGCATGGACCTCCTTTATTATTCCTAAGTAATCTAGATGAGCAACACCTTCACAAACTGCTACAAAACGTGGGATGCCATTACCAAATGTATATTTTAGAGTTTGTCCAAACAGATTATGTTCTTTTTTGTAGCATAGGACTCAGAGCGTGGGTGAACGTATTGGTAGCGTCTTGAGAAATTCGCAGTTGAATTTAAGGAAATAACAACAAAAGATGTCCTGTCGCGCTCGGACACATGTTGCCTTAATTCAACTGGACTTGGAATTGGGTTCTGACGCCTACGACAAACAAAGACATAAGAAAGGATACGAAACATAAACATGGATGTTTTAAACGCACTCACAATAAATATCGCTGATAAAGGAAAGATTTAAATGTAATACCGAAGATATCTACCCCGTTACTGTGCCCCAGATCGTACGGTCTTCAATCAGTAATATACAATGGCAGTGAAAATAATCGCACGTGTTTGAAAGTTTCAACATGTGTGATTCCTTTTGCAGATGAATGAATGAATCAGAGTACTAACGGAACAGTTCAAAATAAGATTGAAAGTGCATCGCGTGCACGAGATTAATTCACAGCTGCCATTTTAGGTGATATTGAGTTAGCAGATGCCCCGCCTCCGCGAGTCGATGACATGGTGGCCTTGGGTTCGCGAAAATAAATGCATTAATTACGTAAGCCGAAAATGCCTGCAGCGACTTAAAGCTGCAACTGGTTTAGTCAGCTGATATGCGCGGATAAAGCGGACGTCGTTTAGGCGGCGATAAAACGAGTCCTCTTGGTTTTGTTTTAGAAATTAAATTTTACGAGATTTCACTAAAACAAACGTAATATTTTAACGATGTTATTGCTCTCGGCCGAAGTGGCCAGCGACTTTTTGGCGAAGCTTTTTACTTGAGACGTGCTTGACCAAATACAGCATTAGCCGATTACCTCATTGCGTTCACGGTGGTGGAGACAAAAAAGCTCAAATAATAGATGATACGCATGCCACATCAAAGTTTCATTAAACCAAGTTTTCAAGTAGTGCATGACTAATTTTGCAAATATTAAAATCGCGTTACCTTTGAGCGTTGTCTATCAAATTCTGCTTTCTAATGCTGTTTTGATTAGCCGAATTATATTTTTTACGCAATCACAAACTAAATTGACTGTACACGAATATATGTTGTATATAACACTCATCATGTAAAGTTAGAGTAACAACGGAAGAATGTTAGTTTAAATTATATAAACGTTTTCTCATTTGGTAAGCCTCCAAGCTCCAAGTAAGTATTTACTTATCATTATGTTGGTAAAATAATAGACATCCTCCTCTTTAAAAATCAGTAAAACAATTTGGATAAATAAGCTAATAATAAACTCTGAATTAGACCTAGCATGTCAAGTTCAAATTATAATCATGGAAGTTTCTTTTAAATCGTTCACTTCCGACCAAACACAATTGGCGCATTCAAAATGACTAGGCAATAATCTCTATACAATAGGACTTCCAATTGTAGCATTGTACTGATCGAAGTCTAGCATCTAGACCCAGACTACAAAAGAGATACACTCCCACTAACAAATCTCGTAAAAAACGAATACATATTCAACATTGAATCTAATCGAATCAAAAGATAAATGGATATACATAGAGACGATTGCATTAACGGCAAAAAGTGTACAAAAAAGAAGAAAATTTTCAATCTAACCAAAACCATAGTGATGTAAGATGAATGAGCAATCAAAGTTTAAGTTTGTTCACCTTAACAACCAGACGCATAAAAAGCTAGAACTTAGCAGTGTGGCAGGATAGAAGATATGAGATTGATTAGTGCTATAAATGAGTGACACATTCTAAGACCTGGGAATATTGAATGGCTCAATAATATTGATTAGGACATGCAAAACAGCCTATCGTTTGATGACCGTTGCTCGTCTGTAGTCTGCGAAATTATTAAAGGAATACACTAGTAGCGGTGAACATAAAATTCTCAGCGAAGTTTGAGTTTGGTCTAATACAGATTGTAGATTGTTTCGTCTGCAAGTCACGTTACATTGCAATAAAGAAGACAAGCCACTGCACCGCCATCGTCGTTTCGTTTCAGCTACAAATTACACCAGACGAATACAAATTGGCTACAGACAATAACTTACGTCTTTCAGAGATTTAGTGAATAATGGTTAAATAGGAAAACTACCATTTTGTACCCATAGGTCGAGAAACTGACATAATGGTAAATGTGAAGAAGGCAAGAGGTTTGAACACTTTTAAGCGTTGTATAAAATGGAAAAGAAGAACGTGACGAAAAACCCAGACAGAAAAACCGCACAGTGTTGAATCAAATTACTTGCGTAATGAACTCAACGGTTACTAACCATCAGAAGGTACTTCCTTTGAAACCGTTGATAGGTCTATAGAAAACTTGAGCAAAGTACCAAGAGACGTCGATCTGCCATTGTTGGTTCAATTAACCAAGTGTCAACACGCAACCCTACCGGGCCCCGCAAAAGGCCAGGCAAATATGGAGTGTCAATAGGAGAAAAAAATTGAGGAGGCACCTAGAGGCCTCTTGCGAAAACCCCGTGCCAAAGCGGTAGTGTTGTTTGAGTAAACAGAACATGGTTGAGCACTTCTGACGGTCAAACCGCTGATGGTTGGCAGGGTTTACGCAGGTTACGCATTAGGGACCGAGTAAGCTTTGTACCGATACGCAGAAGTACTGGCTCGGTTTGACAATAAATTGTTTAACCTACTAAAACAACAGATCGGCAGAAAGAACAATGATATTTAAAGAGGATAGTCAGTCGAAAATGTCTCATACAAGGAAAATAAAAAATGTGAAGCACTTTTTTTAAAATCTATCTGCTAGTGTCACTAATCAAATCATGAATGACGGCCCCGTAGCCTAGCTGGTAGTAAGTACGCCTGCCTTCGAAGAACAGGGTCGCGGGTTTGAATCCCACCCAGGGCAAACATTAGTATGACGAGCACTTGTGTTTGCCTTGTGTCTGGATGTTGTATATTTATATATGGATGTAAGTATATCAGCTGTCTGATACCCACAGTACTGGCGTATTTTGGGGCGGGTCAGATGGCCGTGTGTAAGATGTCCCCATATAAAAAAAAATTACGATGATATTCTGAACGTTATGTTTGGTGGAATTTGTAATAAATGGCTGGGAAGATAGGGTTAATAAATCGGGCAGCATTCTAAAAGTAGGTATTTTAAAAGATACGATCTCTAACCCTGCTAATTTATCAATGTTAATACTTCCGCTAAACAATTAAAGTCTCACATCTTCGTCCAGAGAAGTCACATAAACTTACAAAACTAGCGGCGATTAACTAGAAATAACAACAAGACATGACTATACGTTCGCAAATCATTCTTAAAAACAAACAATGCGAATTAACGAACACCATTTCTAGACAGTCGCAAAATTCTAGATACAAAACTGGCCTTCGATAGCTAACGAAGCGCCAAAAAAGGAGGTTAGCTTACGTTTGCATATCATACCATTGTGATCCGGTGAGCCAGATACCACGTGCCTTGTGTCAGTCCGCTATGTATGTCATATTTGGAAACTGACTGATATCAGATAACAATTTGAACATCTGCATTATTAGTCTCATTGCCAATTAAAACAGTCTCGTGTACAAAAAATATTTGGTCAGCAAAACGAAATGTGTAACAGAGGCACGGTAAAAAATCATTTCGGTGTAATTAACAAGAAGTTCTGATCTAGATGTCTAGCACCCACACAATTTAGCAACGTGACTGTGCAGCTATGGAGAGACAATCTTGGACATCATCTTGATAACAACAGCAGCTGTTGTGTTCAAAAACAACGACAAAGAAATCGATTTCATGCATTCACATAAAAAAAGCAAGGAAAAAATGCATTCAAAATCCGAAGCAAAAGACGACGCCAAAAGTTACGAATCATCCCCTGGCAATGACCTAAGTCTAGCTAGACTCAGACAATGTCTATTGCAGACGGAACTATAAATAATAAATGTTTTGAAGAGCAAATATGGACTGCAAAATGACGAGTCATAAAGTTTTTATTACTAGCTATTTGGAACTATTACATAACAAATGTTTTTAGAACTTAATGTACTTAGTTGAACTTTTAAAATATAATTTGCGGGATATAGCAATCTACGTGTGGTAGATGGATGATTGCCACTACACAAAAATATGATATAATAATGTCAAAAATTCAACGCGTCAAAAAATTTGTTTTTAAATAGCATGAAATATTCAGCAGTAAAAAAGCAAGAACCAATCAACAAGCTTGGTGTGAATCCAATTGTGCCAGGAATTTTACAATGAGAGATTTACTAAAATTTGCATTAAAAACCAATTTAGTCTAGAACACAACTACTTTTTGCATCAGTGCAAAAATACGTCACGGTGTACGCTTCGTGCGTAGAAAATTTTATTCGCTGAATCAAGTGTCAGGTGGTTTAAAAAAGGCTAGTTGCCAGAGCTTAGACGGAAGACCGATGAACCTCGTATTGCACGCATCATTTAAATGCGCGGCCGCAAAATTTGTAAATTGCAAAGCGTCTAGACTTTTATCCGTTCAAGGACTAGCAAAAGGCATTCGCCGAATCATGGACGGATCCGTGTCGTGTCGATTCGTCGCGCCTAGCCAATACAGCCATCTACATCTTCAGATGTTATAATTTGCAGCCGAAGACGCATTCGCATTCGTCAGATTTATTTCCTCTAATTACTAAATTTACTGCTCAAAACATTGCAGATAAAGCTTCCACATTTTGTAAAGAGTCGTATTTCAGCTTTATGGGCAATAAAATAATTATGTCTAAATTCGTATAAAATTGGCACTTTGCTACGTAAAAAGCACGAACACACACACTACCTCAAATTTATAGTATTGAAACCCAAAAAGAATAAGCAAGTTGGGATCAGTGGACTCAAACCAATATAACTTACGTACCTACATCATAATTTCATAATAACTTATAACAGTCCATAGCTGCCCCTCTAACATGCCCGGTCCACGCGTGACAGACATAATTTTGTCGTGCGTATTCTGTTATCCTATTGGAGGATATTTCAATATGGCGGGTTTTTTGACAGTTAAATGTGCGACAAACTTTTGTCATAGCACTGCATGTTACGGGGGCTGGACTAAGGATCTCCCTGGTCGTAGAGGTTTTAAGATCTCCCTAAAAACTGGTTTTAAAGGACAGCAATTGTTGTTGTAGAGTACAGTGTAATAAAAAAAGTGTAGCAATTTCCACCAGGCAACTTTAAAGTTTTATAGGTGAGCGCTGCTACTCGTTTCTGTGGGGAATCCTGTAACACGCACAACTCAGTTCCTACATTGTATTAAAACTCACTTATTACTTTGTTCATGATTGTATTATATTTAAAACATAATTTAGATGTTTACTGCAGGAATATTGATTTAGAACTAAAAATATAAACAGAAACTATTATGACATAGAATGTCTTCATAGAATGTTTTTTGTATCAATCAAAAAGTAATTCCAAATAAGATCTAACGAAGGAGGTATGTGATTATCCCCAACAGTTTCCTGGGTAAATAACCAACAAAAAAAGTTAGGTGGTTCGTTAAATTTAGAATTATCCGAAACAACAAACACACTGCAGTGAACATACAACTAAATAAATACTACTCTGTGCTAAACCATTTCCTGGTCATGATCAAAATAATGGTCTAAGAAAATTCCCACATGAAAGTGCACTTGATTGACGATCGAAATCACAGACAGAATCTGAATACAAAACCAAGCAGCGATTGCTATCCCAAATTCACGATCGGTAGGTAGATCAAGCCCAAGATTTATATATGGACGCGTCAAGAATTAAGTCACACGCTGAAGAATATGCATTTGATACTATAGACACAATACATATGACTACAACGATGTCCACTGTTTATTAATTTGTATTCAAAGTGCAGCATCTGGCTAATAATGTGGGTGGCGACTTGGGAGGCAGAAACAGAATTTCATGAATAGTTTTTGATGTTGGTTTGATGGATTCGCTATTGTTGGCACGCGAGTTTAGGACATGCTGAAATGTGGAATGATTCAATCATGAAGTTTGTAAATGAAAAGCTTAGTTTTAAATAAAATTGTTTGCGATAAAAAAG
The DNA here is from genome assembly GCA_948473455.1 of Teleiodes luculella. NCBI lineage: Eukaryota > Metazoa > Arthropoda > Insecta > Lepidoptera > Gelechiidae > Teleiodes > Teleiodes luculella. The sequence goes on from OX419585.1 coordinate 3,190,231, forward strand.
CGTAGTGTCTGTTTTTTAAGGTTTAAAATAAAACAAACACAAAATATTTCTAAACCATTAAAGTTATAACCTCTGACCCCACTTCTCGAATGGTTTTTTGGGTCACTTTTTATGCTTTCAATTACACCTGTTGACGGCAGGTCGGTGCGCGTGAGCACGCATTCCATCATCACTCGGCGACTTGACAAGATGCTAATGCACGAAGTAGGTAAAAAAAAATTATGAAATTACAACACTATACTAGCAGCCGTTATACCTAAACCAAACCTGACCATGTGGTTCTTTGCTCAGGATTACAGTTATCTTTCCTGTGGGTTTTTACGAGGAAGCTAAAGAGCCAAGAGCCATGGAATGAGCAGCAGCTTCCACCTGTATAACTAACCACAAATACAAAAGTGGGGATTGTGGCAAAATCTCCCTATCAAGGGAAAAGTTTTAAAGCAGCAGTAAAAGAAGATGATTTAAATAAAAAGAACTAAAAACTAATTGAGCAAAAAATATTTAGCCATACAAAATTGCGCATTATAACTGCGTTTTAAACAATAATAATTTTCTCAACAGAATTAGAAACCTATTATTAAGTAAACAATAGCAGCTATAAAACCGAGACAAAAAATCATATTCAAATTGTCGGGAGGCAAAATTTTAATAATTTATTATTTTAGGTCGTTGTCACTGAGTGATGTCAGTCAGACAGACCAGTGACTAAACAGGAATTAAGTGCACAAAAAAACAATAGCAATTGTAATGGCTGAGGAAAAAAAGTTGCATAAGGATATATTTTTACAGAAAGTAGAGGAAACTTTTTCAGAATTACATCGTCTATTTAAAAAAATAATAGATAAACAAAACATGACGCTCATCTTTCTGAATTCAGCAAAAGGAAAACTGAAGGGAAAAATATTGGAAACGAATTGCTAATGAAAGTTGATGAGGAAGAAACTTATAATAAAGAAATAAAGAAATCTACAGACAACAAACACAAACAAGTTGCAACATGATTCGGTAGAAAGGAAACTAACATTTTGCTAAGCAAATAATTCAATGAAAACCGCGGTCAGAAAACGTTGAAGCGAGTTAGGTATCCAAACACTGTTTTTGAGGGAGTGTACAGAGTTGATTAGCATATCCTCATTGTCACCTACTCGCTAAACGCTTCGTTTGCGGTAATTGACAGAGGTATGGAGCTCTGGCAAAAAACTAAAATTATGTTCATTGCAAGTTATTTATTTTTGCCACACATTACACAAGCTCGTCACTGCCCTAGCGATATTAACATTGGTGTTGGGAACAGTTTAAATAGTATTATTTGACGACTTACATTAGAAATAATTTTGCGATACTTTTTCTACTTAATGGGGTGTCGTAATATCAACGTCAAATCCAACCTTTAAATCACAAATAGGTATTAATTCAGCATCCAAAGGTCTAATATAAGATAATTAAAACCACAATTTATTAAATAATTTTTACCCTAGCATTGGAGCGGATGACTTTTACTCTAATAGATTTATGGCAACAAAACGTAAGAGACATACATGTTTGTGATAGAGCAAGAAATTATTCTTCCATCGATGGGTGTGGTTTCTACCTGAAAAACATTCTGCTAAGGTGAGTGACCTAATACCACTAGCTCACAGAACACTATTACTCCTATCCTAAAGCTAAATAGAGATACTAACGTCATCAACCAGATTGGAATTCGAAAAAACATTTCAAAATTGTTCGAATTTTGGAATCTTCGCTTCGGCGTTCCATTCCAGTTTTGAAATACAATCGGTCAATATCGCTGACAAGCGCGGGGCGGCGAGGCGCGTTTGTAACCAGATTCACGAGGATCAAATCATCGCCGTTCTTGTAATCCGACATCTGTCAACACAGCGATTTGGGTGATTGGATCACCGCACACGATAGGTAGGTACCATTTGTACGATTGTTGTGTTTTTACTGAGGTATTTTTGTCGTGTTTCAAAATGATGTCAGCCGGAATTAATTTTGTTCTACTTCCTAATAAATATAGAAATGTGTTACTAGTTTGTTACCTTCCCAAGAGAAAACAAAATCTATTTAGGTAGGTTTTTTTGACGGGACGGATCTCCGGTATATGTGCGGACTGTCGCCGCAAACCATAGCCCATCTATTGTCGTGTCCTGCACGCCCTGAGTCTAGCTAGCTCATAGAAGCCTCAGAAAGAGCGGTCAGAGTGGCAGGGTATTGGGCAACTAAGATTATAACAACTAGCCATCATCGGTATGAAAGAAAACGAGAAAATTACTTTAAGTTTGTAGTGAGGCACTGTAATAGCAAGGTTTCTTGGAAGTCGAAAAATGAAAATAGATCACGTGGCGACGACTTCGTAATATGTGAAAGAATAGATATTCTCATACTTGGTCCAAGTATTAAAAACCGTCAAATTGTATGATTTTCAAGAGTATAGACTAGAATTAGACGCAACCACACAACATTTTAATTATGTCCGACCACCCTAAAGGTATTAAAATATTGACGAAATCTCTTTCGAAGACATTAAAAGATCTCAACCATTGACTTAACAACAGTTTAGTCAAATTATTATCGTCATTAAAGCTGATCAGGTTTACTTTGAACTGTCATTTGATTAACGACAGTAATGTAAAAACTCATTCGCATACTCTTTGTGAAACCGAAAGGGATAATTAAATTCCTAAATTGTTGCAAGCACTTATTGAAAAGTAAAAACTGCACACGTTTCTGACTTTCATTTTCAATGTACCTTTTTTACCGAACATTATGTGGTTTTTGGCCCTTTAATAAAAAGGAGAATGCTTATTTTTGCCGCGTTTATTTGTAAAATTTCGGTCCCTCAAGCAGATAATGTCACAACAAACGTATGCTGCCATTACATCCGGATGTTTACGGGGCATTTAAAATTACAAAATTCAATTTAGGGCCAAAGACCCTGGACTCCCAGGGGCTTAGGTCTTAGACCCCGGCGATTACAAAACTGTGCATAACATCTTTAGATAGGGGGATATTAACCTTACCAAATGGTCGTTCCTTCGGCTTTTTATGCGCATGTCGATTAGACATTTGATTTTCGGTTTTGATATACATTGCTATCTGAGTTTTAAAATGCAAAAGTATCACAACTCTACCTGCAATAAATATTAAAATGTTGTCATCGTCGTTAACCATACGAATACAAAGACACGACATGGGTTTTGAAACGCCAACATTGCATTTGAGAACGAGATGAATATATTTTATTGCGTTTATGAAACCAATAAAGCTTTTATCAATGTTAATAAAGAAGTTTTAGATGGTAAAGTGCGTCTGTTCTGTATAGCGGTGCCAATCATCTTTTAAATTACTCATCAGCATCTAAAAGGTTTTCGCGATACTTCAAAATACGAATGTCCATAAAAATAATGTAACATCAAAAGGCTGAATTTAGGATTCATTTCACAGGGGATATATTGACTGATCCAAAAATCTGCATAAAGGAAGACGTTAATCGATTGTTTAGGTATAAGGGTATAATATAAGTTTGGTGAAATGAGACAAAATGTATGAATCATATTTATTTCACAATAGATATACATTTTATTTATGTAAGGTTTGTTTATTTTATTAAAAATGAACTAAAAACAGACTGTTTCATTTCCCCAGAAGTACACTGAAAATAACCCACGTTATGTTATGCAATGGACATTATAAGAAAAATATGTTTTGAATTTGAATCCCATACTTTTTTATTTCTGTCATAAATACTAACGAAATTAGTTACAGAGTATTCACCAAGACACTGTAAACGACTGCAGTTTTACTGTGGGTGGATTTTAAATTAATTTCAAACAAGAATTTACAGCTCAAAAACTTTTACTTTTTTTGTCTTATATTGATTATGATGAGAAGAGTTCAGTGAAAATTTTATTCTCACTGATCTCACTGGATTAGGAACTGAAATTAAACATTCATTGCCTTGGGTTATGTTTTTCAATTTTTTTATTCTTTCCCATTGTTTTCACTGCGGACATTTATAAATAGATATTTAAAGTCGAGATATTCATGATTTGCATCCTTGTGTAGTATTTGGTGTTGACAATGATTAAAAATCATCCAGGTAGATTATATTGTCTTTTATTTTTTTTCTTTTGAATCATATTAATTTCAGAAAGTGCATGTACCATCACAAACATAACGTTGAAAGGACATAAGAATGTGTTTAATTAAAACTCAACCAACAGCGCAGCGGTTCCTATAAATGGAGGACATTTTTAGGGAACAGAATTATGCAAAATTGACGCAATTTGTTAACGCAATCAGGTACTTTTGGAAGGGCAAGGGCCGGTTAATTGAAAAAGGTTTGCTACTTCTCTGATAACTTTTGAATGTTTTCAAGGTATTATAATCGAATTGTATGTTTTTATTCTACGTTTTTTGAACGGTTGGCCAATCATTAAACAAACTAGAAAAGGATTTTAAATCATAATATAAATAATAAAGAAAATGAAATAAAAAAGAAATGTTAATAAAAAAATCGTTAACGTACAAATAAGTAGTAATGTAAAAGGGAAATCAGTGATTTAGATGGGTTAAATTTCGAAATACTAATCTCCATAGGGGATGTGTACAATACAGTGAGATAGGTACGTATTGCTATTGCTGGCAGGTTGGTTAGTTGTTTTATCTTATATTATTATTCTTATATTGTTCTATCTTCATCCTTTGACCACAAATGAATATACTGAAAAAATAAAAATCTTGAAGTTTGAATTTGGAAGCAAGCTCACCTCAGAATGCGCCGGGGCCCTAAACCGGAACACAGGCGGGGAATATGCTAAAGCGGCCTTAGCAGCCGATGCTAGTTGCACAGCTCCTAGCGCCGCTCTGTTCCCCTCTGCGCAACTCGCTGGAGGCCCCCTCAGTTCTTCAATCTGCGCCCCTAAGAGCTCATTGCGAAGAAGACAGCCGTACGCTAGGTGATCCCTCCCGCCCCCCGTAGTATCGCTCCCCCCTCCGTCGCCTCTTGCTTTCTTTGCTGGCTGGTTTTCTTGGCCGCGGCGGATTGCTGGAAAAAGAAAAGAAAATGTTTTGAGTGAAGTGGTAATACTTTCTCAATTGGCACTTTTAGACCAACTACTTTAAGCCGCTTAGGTAAGTATATAGAAAGTGTGTATAGCGATTCTTTCCTTTATCCAACGGACATATGAACGTTACAAAATCCAATGTGTTGAGCTAAGCGAGCTCTTGACTGTACAATAACGGCACGTCAAGAATTGGACCAATTTTAATGTTTAAAAAAACGTTTTATGACCTAAATATTTAAAGTCTTTGATGGACAGTATTTTTGTTATTTTATCTTCTGAATACTCAAAATCCAAGACCGATGGGGGCAATTTGGTATATTGGGGACATATAAGAGGCAAAGACCTGCATTCGCGTGTCACCATACTTTCGGCTCCCGCGCAGCTGCAAATGCGCGATGTGTTGGCGTTATTCACGGTTCCAATTTTAAACGCTTCTGGATTTTAGGGCGTCTGGACAATGTGTGATAATTTGTGCACAAGGACATTTATGCCCAGTTCATGTTTCTAGAGCTTTACAATGCATCATTCATAATGAGTTTAAAAAAAATCTGTTCATTAATTTGAATCGGAGTCTCTTCAGTAATACGTTGTATGGTCAAACATTAGTCATATAAGTATTTATAAAGAAGATCAATGCACTATTTATTACTGACGAAAAACTGTTAGAAATTATAATTTAGATATTTCATCAAAACGTTTCATTCCGATCTATCATTTTAAGTTAGTTTTAAAGACAATATATTCATAACTTATAAAAAGAAACGCAATAATGATAGAGCCGAACTAAAGCAATTTGGTTAATAGACAAAATTATAGCGTTTAGCTTTCATAAACACCCACTTTTACAAAAAATACGAAACAATGGAGCAATCACTAGCCTATCAATAAAAAGCTTTACAAACAATCATAATTATACACAACACAACCTATGTTTAACCTATAGATCATTTTAGCACCACATGTTTGATGTCACGATTGGGTCCTCCTACATTTATTAATTTGAATAATATTTTTGTCAGTCGGATCTTTAAGTTCTATTTAGATTGAAATAGAATAGTGTTCGTGTATGACATGACATTAGAGCAGTTGATTAAATAATAAAAAAAAAAAGATTATGGCAACGAATTATTTATTTTATTATCATGATGACAAGACTTTTTTTACTATATTTGTAAGAAATTCGTAGTAATATGAAAGAAAGTTCCATAGCCAAAAAAATATTTTTAACAGAAAGACAATTTTATAGAAAGATCTAGATGTAATAAGAAATGTGTGTGTTTTTAAATTATTAAGTGGCATAAATAGGTAACTGATGAGTTCTGAATACTTTTTCTTAGACTTCTAAATGAGTTCTAAATACCAACTAAGTCACTAACTTAAATTACTGAAATTTTATTAATACAAAAATAAAATAGGTACATACCATACCTTCTATACTATTCTACATTTAAACCCTATGATGCAATATAAACCCGCCTTAACTGTAATTAATTTTATTGATTTGTGTGAAAATCCAACAAAAGTTGACTCATCTGTCTGTCGGAGGCGTGAACAAAATCCAGCCAGTTCTATCTTTAAATAGTAATTCCGTCTGCGCACGAGTCACATTCACATATGATCGCGGGCACGCGCCTTAAAAAAAGAAAAAAAGAACGAGTTATTCCCAACTCGACCTGCAAAAGCTTTTGAAATAATAATATGTATGTGTGTGTAGTGTTGTGGAGAAAAATATTAAACTTTAACTGTAATGAAATAACGTAGACGCCTATCACAAACATAACAGATGTTCAATATCATAAAAGTTTCACAAGATTTCTTTATAAGTACTGAAATTATTTGAAATATACCAACCTATTTTAAGAGGCCTATTACTTACAGACCACTAGCGCACTGTGATAGGCGCACTTTATATTAAAGTACATTTAGATGATGTCAGATTATGATGAGCATAGCTTGAATAGTCAACACTGTGCAGAAACTAAAACGCACAGTATAACAATTGCTAAGACATCATCCATAGTCTGATAGTTGATAGCGACCCCCATTTTTTCAGTAAATAAGAAATATCAAATGAGGGCGCTAGTGGACTGTAATAGGCCTCTTAAGAAGCATAAATATAATTCACCACTATCATATATTTCATCTGAAACGTAGTCGCTTACGATGGGCCTCATAAGATGGCTCAGAGTCACCCAAAGAACGATGGAGAGGGCTATGCTTGGAGTTTCCTTGCGTGATCGAATCAGGAAGGATGAGATCCGCAGGCGAACCAGTCACCGACATAGCCCGAAGAATCGCGAAACTTAAGTGGGAGTGGGCATTGCACGTAGAACCGATGACGACGTAGCGTGGGCAGGCCCCCCACAAGGTGGACCGGCGATCTGGTAAGGGTCGTGGGAAGCCGCTGGATGCGGGCAGATCGTTGTGGAGATCTTTGGAGGAGGCCTTTGTCCGATATATTTCATTTAGTATTGCTTCTACACGTTTACTAATTCGGGTAGAGTTGAGAAAATATTTCTGAAAGCTGTATATTAATTGACGGGTCGAGTTAAGAATAGCCCCATATAAGACAGGTCTCGCGGATTTATTATAAGCGTATCCTGCGCACATTTAATGTCTATATTCTTTATTGTGATTCATATTAATGTGACATTGGTTGAGTCGATGATTTAAGGACTTCATTTCGGCTACCGTTTATTTGTCTTTGTCAGCTTATTGGACTTAATCGATTTATAACTGAGATCTATTCACACATTTATTAATAACAATTTATTATGAACAAAGTTTTGAAAACCGTTGTTTCATCGTAGATCAAGTCAAAACAAAACATCAATTATAATTATCAATTACAATGTTGATATATTTTTAACTAAGTTTAAAAGCTTGACATTCTGTCCAACAGAAGTCAGAACCTATTGTTATCTTAAAAGAGAAACACTATAGATTCGGCTCATTAAGTCCGGTGAAGTTTAATATGTCGATTTGATGGATTGAGTGTAAAAAAAGCACAATTTTGAGCCAAGCCAGTAGCTTTCGGCGTTTAAATAACTATGACACCAAGGTTTGTAAAATAAAAAATCTCGTCTTAGTAGCAACTATAAAACTTTATGAATATATCAAAGAGGCGTAACTTTATACATGTATTTCTTTGAGTACTCAACTGAACAACATTCCCTAAGGAACATAGGTTAAAAACTCGAAAATAATTTTCAACTCTTCATATAAACTTCAATCACCGGCCACTTTGTATGAAAAGTTGAATTTTAATTTCGAGACTTTAACCTATGTTCCTTAGGGACAGTTGATCAGTTTCATTTATGGATACTACCACTATGTTGCGGACATGGTCCAAGAAAACAAGGTCTTGCAAATAGACCACGTGACTGACACAAGCCTACGTCATTTTGCGCTGTTCATCCTTGTCTATTACACGCATTCGACAAGGATGAATAGGCAAAATGACGTAGAAATGACGTAGGCTTGTGTCAGTCACGTGGTCTATTTGCAAGACCTTGTTTTCTTGGACCATGGTTGCGGATAAACAACTATGTAGTTAAGTTTCACGGTGTTCATCAAAGTTCCTTGCCCCTGACAATAACTAAGATATTTCCCGTAACTCATCAACTTCATCTATCACTTCCCAAGTTGACAAGTCTGCAACAGTGCGGGGGACATTGCCGAAAATACACCTATTTCCACTGACTAAAAAACCATAGGACTCCGCATAGTGACTTGTCTTATATGACTCAACAAACGGCAGTTAGAAATGTGCAATGTGATTCACTGGTATTTAAAGATATTGTTAAGTGATTCCGATAATACTTGTGGTTAAATAAACATAGGCTTGTCATGTGCGCAACCAAAGAATAATAAACATAACACATTATTACATATCAGTTTCTAAGTTACTAAACTACTATAAACTTTCAATGAGAAGATAATTAATATTTTTACTGGCTGAACATTGTCGATTTTTTTTCTATAGAAAAAATATAATTGACGTGTATGGTAGAAAGATTAACGTGAAAACTAGCCAAGTCACTGCTGAGTCTTCTTTCCATTTTTATATGGTAAATCATCATTGCAACAATATTTAAATGTGATAGGAACCAAAAAAAAAACGATTCACGTTTATATATTATATCTTTTTATATATAAAATTCTCGTGTCACAGTGTTCGATTTCATACTCCTCCGAAACGGCTAGACCGATTCTCATGAAATTTTGTGAGCGTATTCAGTAGGTCTGAGAATCGGCCAACATCTATTTTTCACCACCAAAAAAAAAAAAAAAAAAACAAATAAAAAAAAACAACGCGGGCGTAGCCGTGGGCGGACAGCTAGTATTATATAGAATAGATAGAGTATTATTTCAAAAGCTGTTATGAAACAAAAGCTAATAAATCACGAGTACCTGGCTAGCGAGAATATCTTCTTTCGCTATGTATACGTAAATAGACAATTTTATTAGACACGGAACTAAAAACGTGTCTAAAACAGTGTTCCCTAATAAATTCTTATCGCATCAAACACGAGCAATCGTCTAATTATCATCAAAAACTACATAATACATTACGACACCTCTTTAGGTCACTGCACTTCCCAAACGGTCGGAAATGCTGCATTATCATTCTATGAACGAGTCAGTAATGTTTTTTTAAATTACCTATCGAAGAGGTCCCAGGTTCAATCACATCGACTTCCTGACGCGCGCGCCATCTATGGCGTTCGAACGTTATACTTCAAACGCTTTATTTGGTCTCGTACGTGACAGGACAACCAGTAATTAATTCTGAACCAAATTCGTTCACATCCCACCTTTGTTGCAAACTACACTCAAGTTTGCGAACATTAGAGTCGGTTTTAGAGGAAATGATCTAGACTTAGCCGTGTTTTATGGCCTCTACCTACGTGAGTCCTGCCCACATCCAATTCGCTCTGTATGGTTGAAAATTGGCCTAAATTTACCGACGAGATGAAGATACATTGATATTTTATGCCCACGCCAGACAAAACGAAAAAAAATAGGCACATAAATTTTTATCTAATCTATTTGCATTATACCTGCAAAAGTTAGATGACCTGAAGTCGATGACAGATAATTACGAAAGTATTACTAAGTTAAAATTCCAAAAGTATGCACGTTAAGGTAGCGATAGCAGCAAAAAGTTTAAATCAAAAGCCACGATAAGCGAAAGCAATGATAAGAGCGAATTCTTGTGGATACAACTTATCATTGCCAAAACTGTGTCACGCACTTCAGAATGTTATCTATTGCACTATCTATGTTTGTCTAACTATAAAGAATAGTCCGCTCTATGACTCAGTAGTGAATAATACGAAGAATAAACTAAAAAAAATTAAAATATATATTATCTACTACGACGAACTACCTATATAAATAAATAAAAAACCTTTCAAATATCGGTTATCTATCCAAAAACTCTATCAAAGAGCTTTTAAAAAAATTAATTAGTCAACCGCAAAACAATTTTTCAAGCATATTTATAGGTTCTTGATCTTTAGTAAAACGTAGCTACTTTCAGCTTTGAAATATCCGTAACTCCAACACAATAGGTTCAAATAATATATCCTAGTTATTAGTGAGCTATCAACAGGTGCAATGCTTTATCAAGGTGCAAAATCGTGACCTAGATGTAGGTATGTATGTACTATGAAGTAAACCTAGAATTCTAAAGTTTATTACTAAATAGTAAAATAACGATAAAGATCTGCGTAGGCTTAGAATAGGATTTATGTGTAAATCGCGTATTAACAAATCGCTGGTCTATTTTCTTTGTAATATTATGACATCAAGGTAGAAAAATATAAGAAAACCTCAGTGAAAATTAAACACGACATAAGTTAAAATTTTACCGTCGAAAAGTGATTTGTGAAATCTTACTTCGAATAACATTTGACCTTTATTTGAAAAACATGCTCGTTACTTCCCTACATCTTCCTATATATACCTATAAAAATGGATTGCTGTTCGTTAGTCTCGCTAAAACTCGAGAACGGCTGAACCGATTTGGCTAATTTTGGTCTTGAAATATTCATGATAGTCCAGGGAAGGTTTAAAAGGTAAAAAAAAAAACGAAAAAAAAAAAAAAACAACGCGGGCGGACAGCTAGTAAGGTATACATTTCGTCGACAGAGGTTAAAATTGAACTGATGACGAGTCTAGATGAGTAAATTACCTAGGTACTACCTAGCAGATTTTTATCTAGACTTAATCACGCACAGAGCGTCTCTGGGCGGAAAATGTACAATTTCTAGGTAAATTTGCCTATTTATAAACTATAACCCTTCTACTGCAGAATCAATGGAAATATACTCCTACCAAGAATTAAATATTTTATTACAGTGTAAGCGCTACCGCCAGTAACCACAAAAAAAAAGTTAACAAATAAGTATAATTATTATACAAATAAGGAATGGCGGCGAGGATATTTTCATTCGCAATTAATCATTGGGAACCCTTTAAAATACAAACGTCATTTCGTACCGATTACTACCGATTAATCTGGTATATTATTATAACAGCCTAATTTAGTGCTAAGTCTTATTCTAGATAAAACTAAATTCCTAGTGCTAGGTCAATAACGGTACAGACTGCAGCCGATGCATTGTAAGTAGCACGCCTAATGCATCTTGCATTACGTCATTTGTGCTTCGTCGTAAACATGCATTTATACAACTACATACCCACGATAGGAAAATCTAACTTATTTCTATACATTTCAATAGCAATTTTGCAAGCAAGGCCGCGACTGACAAGTTTATAATGTTTGTTACCGCTTTCATGCGCAGATTTATGTCCAATAGATTTGTAAGTACTTTAGTAGATCAAACAGATCCAGGTTCAATAGAAAATTATGTAGTTTTTACTACTAACTTTTTCTTACGTAAAATTTTGATCCACAACATGACGCGTTGTTGATTGTATACATATATTTCGAACACTAAGACTTCATTTTTTAAATTCTTTAAGCTTTTATTTATAAAATATTGTTAACAACCTTCTTACATCCGTTTCCAGAATTATTATCAGACATGTACAAAAGGTGTCCTCCATGACTTCTAAAACCGGGCGGTACAAGACGATAACTTACAGTAATAAATATGTACTCTGTACTCTAATGGTACTCACATAAAGGGCATTGTTTCAACGTCTTTTGTCGTTTGTGGGACGGTGCCCGGGTCACTCGATAACACGTACGAGTTGCATTCAATGCACAAACGCATTATTTCATAGCTTTCAATAGAACCCGTTGTTCCGTGCCCTTTCTAGGTTACTGATGATAAGGTTAAGAAACTTACAATCTTTAAATGTTCTTTAAATAAAAGTAATGTAAAAAAAAAGCCGATTGTCAACTACCATTTCTTTTTCTTTTTGTATTTTTAATGTAGCCAGTAACTCTTGGGCAATAAATATAAATCTTATGTATTTCCCTTCCGTTTAATAACATGGTGAAAATGTACTATACAACTTCCAGATATCCAGACACAAAGCAAACACAAGTGCTCATCGCACTCGAATCCGCGACTAGGAGCTCTATTTCTCAAACGTTCGTATGACTTAGCGTAGGCGTATGCGACATAAGTCACAGTCGACTTCCAAGTCGAAGCACGCTGTTTTTCCGTATTTCTGAGCCACTCGTCTTCGATATGGTGTTTTGTTCATTTTACGCAGATAAAACAATAAATTAAATGCAAAAAAACTTTTTTAAAAGAAGCTTTTATTTCAACGCTCTAAAAAGAAGAAAATAATTTTATCTATAAAAATTTTAACTATCAACTTATAACCTCATTATATACAATTCATATGATCATAAAAGCTAGTGGCGAGGTTTAATTACCTACCAATATTTAGTAAATTGTAATTGAAAATAAAATAAACTTAGGTACCTACTATTTTATTTACAAATTGCGCAACAAGCTTATATTATCATATGAATTGTATATAATGAGGTTATAAGTGGATAGTTAAAATTTTTATAGATAAAATTATTTTCTTCTTTTTAGAGCGTTGAAATAAAAGCTTCTTTTAAAAAAGTTTTTTTGCATTTAATTTATTTTTTAATTTTTAGCTATCGCACGTTACATTATTTTTCAAGTTACTCCTATCGAGCCCTTTCATTTGATACCCATATTGTAGAAGTGCATTAAAAATAACTACTCCGCCATCTTGGATAGCCCGCCATATTGGATTTAGAGTGACGTCACATACCATATCGTGCATTGTCATCCAAACTAAACGTGTATACAAAATTTCAGCTCAATCGGTTGAAGATATCTACTTCAAAATTGAGTTCAAAGATTCCACCCGAACAAACTTACATACATACATACATACATTGCAAGTTAGATAAAAGCTTTTAAAAACCGGTAGTTTCCGAAACTAAAACGGAACGTAAATCTAATAGGTGGATGCATTTTTAAAAGGTATTAAACAAAAAGACCGAGAGAAAGAAAGGTATTAAAAAGAAAGAAGAATAAAGGTAGAAAACAGAAAATAACTTGCTATGTTTACTTGTAAAAAGATATAGAAGTATTTGTATAGTGACTTGGATAAGTGCCATTTAGTCAAGAATGCGGAGCTGAATAAGGAGTAGTGCTATCTACAAAGTAAATATTGACTAGGAGCGGTGGCCGTATTTGCAAACCATCCATAGATTAGCAGTCAGTCGTAACAACTTAATTGAATTTTAAAAAGTTTACATGTGAAGTATTTTGGCACGAATCAAATTTAGAATTTAGATAAACAGTTCAACGACACCAACTAATATAGGTAGTATTTAAATCGAAGCGAAAAAATAAAAACAGAAATCAACTGCCGACTAGTAATTAAATTATAAATTAAAGTAGATACAAATAAATATTTCATCAATATTTCAATTTCGAGATTTATTTAATAGTTTAAAGAAAACCAAAAACACTAACATATTACAAGATACAAACAAGACGAAAGCTCATTTAAGTACATTTTTTTGAGAAATTATATCTTCAATCATTTGATCGAAGATTATTTACGTCTTGCCAAAAGAATCGAATATTAAATCAAATAATACGAATTTTAATCGAGAGACTTATGAGGTAAGGTCGAACGAGCCGTCCTCTGGTGACACAAAGTCAAATTAGCAACAAAGTAAGATTTACAAAATCATATTTCGACGTCATACCTAATAAATACTACGGACCAGACAATAGTAGCTAATTAAGATAAGATAAGATCAGATAAGATACAATTTATTTTTCAAAATCCTAATCACTACTGTGTCACTACATAGTATAAACAAAGTCGCTTTCTCTGTCCCTATGTCCCGATGTATGCTTAAATCTTTAAAACTACGCAACGGATTTTGATGCGGTTTTTTTTAATAGATAGAGTGATTCAAGAGGAAGGTTTAAATGTATAATAAATGCATAGGATAACCCACAATAACTATTTTCCCGTGCGGAGCCGGGGCGGGTCGCTAGTCTAATATAAAGTTTGTATAAGTTTCATAAGTACTAAACAAAATTAAATCACAAAAAATTAAAAGCACTTATCTGAAAATATGCCTTTGCAATGTAATGAATAATTCGATGAGTAAACAAAACTGTATCTTAGGAATAAGGTTAGTACGTGCTTATTAAGGTAGGTTAATGCTGACAGAGTATTTTAATTAAATAACTAAGATATAAAAATATTAATGAAGAAGAACGAAGCTTTCTCCAAATATAACTAAGTTAAGCAACAAAGTAAACAAAAGGTTTAAGATCTCAAAGTCATCGCCCTTCTATGGTACGTACGTAGTACGTACAAGCACAGAAGAAAATAAGTACGAGTAAAGAGTGCAACCATAACAGTGCATCTCAAACTTGCACACGCTCGCTTATCTAGAAGTTCTTATCTTGACCTTGCCACAACTGCAAACTGCACTTGAGAATTTAGTTTGCACAATTTTAATGTATTACGTGAGAATATTATAAAAAATAATGGAAACCATCCGTTATTTATCTAATAAATAACCAAAGATTATTTCGGAAATAAGAAAAAAAAAACTATAATTTATTTATCTTATAATATAACCAAAGTGCATTATTTCGGAAATAATTATAAATAAATTAGTCTCTAACCGTTCAACTGAAAGCTTTAAACTGCAAATACGTGAACGTGACTAATGAAAAAAAAATTACTTCTTACATATAGTTATTAATCAGCCATCATCTTTAAGTAAATTCTACGTTATTTAAATATATTTTTAAGTGTACAAACTTTTTTTGCTTTACGCAGCTGCCATTACTAACCATGACTTACTTAAATACTCTAGTCTCTTAGAAGACACACTCACACCGCAAAGCAACACGAAGTTGCGAAACCCAACGGTATATCGTGGAAAATGGAAAATGTTCAGACCCAAATGAGGTTCGTCGAACTCTTATTGTCGGCTCTAAGTTGCGAACAGACTCGCGCGTTTTAAACTATCCTAGTCCACTTACTACGAATTGTATTACACTAGCTTTTCGCGCCGCGGCTCCGCCCGCGCTAACAGTTTTTCCCGTGGGAATAAGTGATTTCCCCGTAAAAGGTAGCTTATGTCTTATTCTGATGTATATTATTATATAAGCTATATTACTGTACAGTTTCATTAAAATCTATTCAGTAGTTTTGGTGTGAAATAGTAACAAACATCGATCCATCCTCCCAACTTTCGAGTTTATAATATTAGTAGGAAGGAAAGAAGGATAGGATATTAGTAGGATAGTAGGATTTCAGAGATCAGCTGTTTGTGACCAATGTTGTAGTAATTACATGTGATGGATAGAGTTTAAGGATTCGTTATATGATCCTAAACTAAAAACCTCCATATCTCTGGCAATGAACATTAATGGTTATATTGTCTGCAATTTATTGTTGTTACTACCATTTCGATTTTAAGCAAGGCAACAACAACCCATAAAAATATCTAGTCCATAAAAATAAATATTCTAGCTCAGTACTAAAAACATACATTATTCTCATCTCAGCTCAGCTTATATTATACCTATAGTCAAGAGGTAAATCGAACATGGTGATCCGAATAAATCGTGCACACTTCAAATAATACCTAAGTCAGAAGGTAAATGAATTCACCGTCACGGCATAAGCATACATAAGCAATAGAAATGAAGATTCGTGAGAGCATTAAACCAAAAACGTGGGTCATTACTTAACACTAGACGGAAAAAAAAACACTGGAACCTTCTTACAGACACTTTTTATCAGTTTACCTAATGCGCTAATATTTCAATGGTTCACCGGCGATTACAGATAAATATGTAGAAAAGTTCAAGATCGGTCACAACTAGTCACAAGTCTAGAATTAAGAATTGGAACTAGTCGTAAAGATCGTAAGAGCTGATGATGTCAGGACGGACGTGTATTGATGTACTGATCTAGCATTGTCTGGCAAGTCTAGATCGGAGGTTCTCAAAGTTATATAGGCCTACGAGGTTCTTAGAGAAAATGCTCTGAAAAAACTGGATGAAAGAAAACTTTACTGACTCATGGTCACGCCCTATTCTTTGTATTTTGCTATTTTAAATTATTTATTTTCCGATTGCGATTTGCACAATCTTGTATAATTATCAAATGACTGAATTATAGACAGTTTTTTTACTGCTTGCTTATCGTGTGGGTTTCGAGGTTAACCTACCTCACAAACCCTGGTGTCGGAATTATAGAACCGCCTTAGGCTTCCGACATGGCTCCTATAACTACATCCGTAGATAGTAGCCGGGACCAACGGCTTTACGTGCCTTCCGATGCACAGAATCATCTTCGGAGTTTTCCGACCAAAGAAATAAGAAGCCTCGCCATATTGCGGAATTTCAATGGAACTAATTTTATAAGGGAAATTGTTGCCATAGTCGTAAAAATATACACGTAGCGCCCCCAGAGCAGGCTTCTTATTTCTTTGCTCAGGCTTTACTTGCTCAATTCAATTAAAGTAATTAACGTTGTGCGATTTTCGAAATGCAGTAAAGTAAAACAATTTCGGGGGCGCAGACAAATAATCAATTTTCAAATAGGACGGTATACAAGATAAGTTTGAGTACCTCTGGCCTAGATACACGTTGACAACTGATTTATGCTCCAGCTCAGGTGTCAAAAGCGTGGACAAAAACTGTAGTCAAGCAGTCGAATTAGAAGAAACCACAATGCGTGTTGATGTAGAACATAAATCCAGATCACTAAATAGGGCTGTAATAATAGCAGCCTGCATTGTTTTGTTTTTTGATATTCTCGTGACATTCTCAGACAATGGTGTCGATTCTCGCCGACTAATCTTACTTAACTAATATTAGAAGTGAGAATGTAATTCTGTGTGTGTCTTTCTATATACTTGTCTGTCTGGTTTGTCTGTGCGTCTATTTATCTACCTGTCTCTCTGTCAGATTTTCTGTTGGTCTGTTTAAGTCTAATAAAGACTGGTTTGTCACAATTTGAGACACAGACATAGGTCAGGAATTTTTATATTATAGTTTATGTTTCCTCATGACTAAACGGATTGCGATTAAAGTTGGCAATGTAGCTTCACTTATTTATTACAAAAATATAAAACACAAACATGTAAGAAAGTATATGGCTAAGGCTGGTTTTTCAGCAGAGATGTGCTAGAAAAAGGAGCGGTGCACGAGGAAAAATTGCACCAAAACAGGTATTACTTTGCTTTCCTTGTCTCGGTGACGTGCCGTGATTTAAAGTGACACTATTGGTGGAATTTTTCTTCCCGAGCCACTTATTTGCATAGCACATACGTTATTTCTGGTGGAAAAGCCACCTAAATCTCTTTCTTCTCAAATAAAACGAGTATAGAAGGATATTTTTCAATTTGGAATTTTACCACAGGTTATAATCTATACCTAATTATGATAAATTATTAAATTGTTAGTTCCTTTATAAGGCTAGAATCGACGTCATCGAATCTATCACCGTCTGAGTCTATAGCACTAAGCCTTCATGATCGATGGTTTTGTCAGTAAAAAATGGTATGTGACAGTCCTCCACGGATAATAATTTGTTACTGACACTAGACAAGCGAAACAACAAGATTATTATTAGCGAGATTATTATTATGAACTATTATTTTAGCACGTGGCTACCGTGCTGTAGAAATATTAGGTTACTAGCTGTAAGAACGCGGTTTGGTTCGAGTGGCTTCTGGTTATTTTTAATCCCCGACGAAAAAGAGGGGTGTTATAAGTTTGACGTATGTGTCTGTCTGTATGTCTGTGGCATTGTAGCTCCTAAAAAGATGCGCCGATTTTGATCTAGCTTTTTTTTTGTTTGCAAGGTGCTAGGTGTCACAATCGAGAATGTTTTTAGCTATGATCCAAGTAAATATCTTCAGCCATTTGAAGATTTTCAGCTCTTTTCTAGTTGTTAATGGATCCAGTAACAGTTTTGTAGCGGGGGTGTTTTATTTTTTTAATTTCATGTTATCATTTTAATAGAAGTAAAAAATATATCACAATAGATCCTTAGATTTTTTTACTCCTTACGGTTTATTATAACTGTGGCTTATATACTGGCTATCTAATGGTAATTCAGCTATTTTCGCCGTGCGGCTTAAAATTGAGTGCATGGCTTTAGGTGTTCCTTGTGATATGTATGTTGCCATAATCCCCACTTTTCCCCACTCTGGGTGGATGGATTGGGGATCGCAGTGATGTTAATTCAAACATAGTGCAGAGCAGAAGTCAGACAAGAACACTTCCGTATTTATGATATTACTATACTAAATATATTTGTCGGTAGCCAAGTTTTGCCGGCGGCGGTTCTCAATGAGGTCAGTAGTATTGGTTTAAGAGCGCAAACAGAAGTAGGTATTGTTTGTTTTTTGTAACTGTAGTCAGGTGACTACATAACACGACGACAGGTAAACGCAATTAGTTTCTTTTAATAAAGCGACGAATGTTCAATAATAATAGTACTTTCAACCTTTTAAGGAGTTTCCTGGTTCGAATCCTGGTCGATCAAATATCACTTTGTGAAACTTTCCCCAGTTTGGTTAGGATGTTGTAGGAATATATAATGTGGATATTATAGTAGTGTAACGGGGCGGAAGGGCGACAGTGACGGAAACGACAGAAAGTTTAAATACAAACTTTGTCTTTATTACGAGGAAGGATTACAAGGCGTAGAGACGCAAAGTGGACGCGATTGCAGTGGCCGCGAGAGAAACCACCGGAGCAGTGTTCCCTGCAGCGCACAGTACAATGCAACGTCAAGTCTCAATAACAACCGGAAAGTGTCTCAAATGCTTGAGAGCACCTCTAGTGCAGTATTGAGGTCCTAACGAAGAAAGGATACATGGAAAAATTTGCAATTCTACTTAAGGTTTGAAAAAGTGATCTCAATATCGCGTTTTAGCTACTAATACATTTTAGTACAGCGCCATCTGTTGACGTCCGAAAGAACTACGGTTTCTTCTTATGTTTGAGAAAAGTCATTGTCGATACCGCGTTTTAGCGTAAACGCAAATCAGGGCAGCGCCATCTGTTGGTTTTCTGGTAAACTATATTACATGGTGTTACAGATTCTCCCCCTCTGTCTCAGAAGGCGTCCCGACGATGAGACAGTATTAAATTTGTTTTCTTGGGCGGCTTCTACCATGCGTTGGTCGGGCTGTAGATAGTTGAACCACAGCGAGGGTCTCACGCTCTGTCATAGTGAAGTAAGGGTTAGGGTGCTCATCAGTGCCCTCCCCCTGAACCAAAGCTGCTTCCACATCATAATTACTTGCATCCGTTTTGATAATGTAGGGTTTTGATGAGTCAACTTGTTGCAAAACTGGAGCATTGGTCAAACGTTTCTTGAGCTCGTTATAAGCTTTTTCTTGATCCTGTTCCCATTGCCTTGTGGAATTTTTCTTCGTTAAACGAGTTAAAGGTTCGGCAATTTTCGAGAAATCCTTAATAAATCGTCTATACCACGAGTCTATATTCTCTAAGTCGACTGTTAAGTTTTGGGCTGTTATTAAATGTCCAAGATATTTTATTGATGAACGGCAGAAACGGCATTTATCTTTATTGACTGTCAAGTTAATTTCTTTTACCTTATTGAAAATGTCGTTTAGATCTGATAGGTGAGCTTCAAAGCTTGTAGAAAAAACTACCAGATTGTCCAAATAAGTCAGAAGCTTGATGTGGTTTAGGCTGACTTTTACTCTATCGATCATACGCTGAAATGTTGCAGGTGTGGTACGCAAACCAAAAGGCATTCTGTTGAATTGAAATATTCCGAATGATGTAATAAAGGCAGTCTTCTCTTTATCTTCCTTTTGCATTTGAATTTGCCAATAACCTGATTTAAGGTCCAGAGTCGACATGAACGGAGTAGGGTTCGCCACATGCAACAAATCGTCGATCCTTGTTTCGACTTGTAGGTTTCCGTAGGGGAACTGTAGCTTTCCTTCCAGCTCTTGTTACAATGAACTTAGGTTCGCGTTTGCCCGCGTTGGTCGCCAGATTGTAACGGGGCGGAAGGGCGACAGTGACGGAAACGACAGAAAGTTTAAATACAAACTTTGTCTTTATTACGAGGAAGGATTACAAGGCGTAGAGACGCAAAGTGGACGCGATTGCAGTGGCCGCGAGAGAAACCACCGGAGCAGTGTTCCCTGCAGCGCACAGTACAATGCAACGTCAAGTCTCAATATCAACCGGAAAGTGTCTCAAAAACTTGAGAGCACCTCTAGTGCAGTATTGAGGTCCTAACGAAGAAAGGATACATGGAAAAATTTGCAATTCTACTTAAGGTTTGAAAAAGTGATCTCAATATCGCGTTTTAGCTACTAATACATTTTAGTACAGCGCCATCTGTTGACGTCCGAAAGAACTACGGTTTCTTCTTATGTTTGAGAAAAGTCATTGTCGATACCGCGTTTTAGCGTAAACGCAAATCAGGGCAGCGCCATCTGTTGGTTTTCTGGTAAACTATATTACATGGTGTTACAGTAGTACATTTTATTATAAATCATCTTAACTCAACAATATATTTACTGATCTATTCAATATCGAATTAGCTACATACGTACATCCATTTAAATATATGGAAGTGTAAAAAGTAAAAAAAAACTTGACATGTGCATTTAAAATTAGAATCATGTAATGATGTCCCAAAAAAATACATTACACGATATCGAGTCATTGAAAGCTAAAAAACTTGCATCGAATTCCGAGATGGACTAGGCATAGACAGGTCAATAAATAAAAATAATACTTGGCGAATTTTTATTATTCGAATGATGAATGTTCGACAGGGTAGAGAGAGGGTGATCGACCTAACTTGTACAGACATGTCTGTATAATAATGCGTAATGAAAAAAAAAAATTCGATGACATCAACCAGCTGACGGAAACCTGCAGATTACAAGAAATTTGCATCCGAACGATATCGAAAGGGAAAAAATGAGTAAAAACGAAACGCGAGTTCGGAATGCCGCTCCTGTTATTTTCAAGTCAAAATATTGTAATTTGGCAACATTGTCGAAGTTTGAGCTTAGATTGTAAGGGAAAGGTGGTTGACTCAGCCACAGATAAAACTCAATATATAGATATTCAACGCCATACCTGGTATACACATACCACCCACACATGCATTATGAACACGGGAGATTTTCGAAAATGCTTAATTACTATTTTGATCTATCGAGATCTAAGGTTGCCTGATATAAATTGCTAACTTAGCAATAAATCTGCCTACATGAACACCCTATCTGTTGTTTGTTTCAATATTTTAATTATAATCCTTGTTTGTGATAAAGTTTACGTTATTCTATTCCAAAATTATATTCTAAATCAAATAAAGTTTTATTTAAAACTAATATAAACACTAAGGGTATGTTTCAAAAATTCCGATATTAGCTAGATTTTCAAGAAAAGTAAGTAGGTATACTTTCGGGAAACCTTTTATCGCTTATCACAACTCTTGATAGGCGACCTAGGTAGGTGCATGAATACGTGAGATTTTCTGGACTATACCTTTTCAATGACTCAGACAACACAGGCGCATTGAACTTCCAAGAAGGTATGACAGAATTTGGCGTTCTGAAACTACTTCATTACAATTTCTGAATCACAGCTGATCGCTCGCATGGCAACGCGTCACACTGTTAGCTTTACGATTTTTTCCATAGTCACGGACGAATGAGGTGCAAGACTAGACATTAGATAATTTCCAAGTGAGATCACCGCCACAGCTGATTCTGAATTCAAGTTGAAGGTTGGTCGTTGTCGTTACCTAGGCCATGTGGGTGGGGATCCTCCACCAGACTCAAACCCTGAAAAGGCCTCATGGTGACCGCCTTAGACACCTATTTTAGTCGACAAATATAGACGTTATGTGGGAATTTTGGAAGTTACTGGTTAACTAACTACTTGTTTGATGGCTGGCTGCTTAAAATTAGCAAACAATGGGTTATTGCGTAAAACACAGTAGGTAATGTCTTATTTTATGGATGACGATTTTAAGAAAACAACGTAAAAGGACGTTAGATTAGAAACAAAATGTTAAATTTAAATAAAGAAAAAAAAAACAGACAGTAAGAATCTTTGGTAACAGAAAAAAAATACAATTTTGCGCATTATCGTTATACGAATTTGTATCTTATTTCATCCGGAAAATAAATTAACTTACAATAAACACAAAATGTGAAAAAACTTATTTAGAAAATTACGCGAACGAAGCGGCTGAGTCGCGAAGACAGTTTTTTTTTAGCTAAATTAAATAGAAATGTTTTGAATAAAGATAGAAGAAAAAGAAAGAAGATAGATAAAGCTGTATTGCGCAAGGAAAAACGCTTGTAGGTTGTTGTTAATAAACATACAGTAAACGCTTGTCTAAAGTCTTGTATGAAAAATCTCATAGAAGTTTTTTTTTTGTGGTAAAACGTTAAGAATTCCGTTAAAACACTTGCACTTGATTTAGCCGAAAGTGCTAATACGTCAATTGCAAATATGTATGCAGTCGCCCACACAAAAATGTACAATTCTCAGTTTGCACAGCTGCAGAAATAACAAGGCGGGTAACGTGCAATGTTTGTACAAAACAAAAATGGTCAAATTGGTGTTTGTCTTCTTTATTTGGTGACAAGAAAGATGTGATAAAAAGTGTGATAATGTTTTACTAGATAGCCTTTTTCTGCAAAATTATAGTACGAATACGCCAGTTTAAATTATAAGTATTATTAATTATTTAGCGTACTTCATAATAATATTATGCTAGCTGGTCTTACGGAGAAGGAAAACGAATTCAAAAGCTATGCGTTAAGTCAGTGACGTCTACAATCAAGAAATAAATAAATAAGTTGCGGATTTCACGTCTTTCATAAAAATCTTAGCTGTATTTTACATATGAGTAAAATAAAATAATACTATTTTATATAAAATTGCATTATAATCGGCAAGCACGCATTAAGTGCCCGAATATGATAGCATATCTTATCTGTAGTAATTTGTCCGTATGTAGGACGTCTCCTTGTCACTCTGACTTATGTATGTAAGCACAGGTTGCAGAAGCTATCGGTAAAATGCATAAAGAATATATAAAACTACTAGCTATTCGCCCTGCGGCTACGCTCGCGTTATTATATTTTCCCGTGGGAATACTAGTGGGTAAACTTGCTTGCTTGCTTGACGTGTGGGTTTCGAGGTTAATCTACCTCATCAACCCTGGTGTCATAATTATTGAACTGCCTATGGCATGGCTTCTGACATGACTCGTACTACAGCTACATCCCTAGATAGTAGACGGGACCATCGGCTTTACGTATCTTCCGAAGCACGGAATCATCTTTCTTTTCGGACAATCAGGTGATTCAGCCAGCCAATGCCCTAACCAAACTGGGGAAAGTCTCACAAAGTTATTTTGATAGACGACCCCACCGGTATTCGAACCCGAAACCTCCTTAACGTGAGGAGAGTATTTGAACACTCGACCACGGAGGCTGTAAGGGTATAAAAAATACCTATTCTCAGACCTACTCAGTATATAAAATTAATACATATTAAATTAGTAATGAAAGAAAACTGAACATACAGACGAAATTTTAGATTTTTATATATTAGTATACCTGTTTGCCCTATAATCTGGATACCTGTTTGCCCTATATTCACATTTTTTAACAATGCTTCACTTCATTTCTAAGTAATTGATTTCATTGGATAGCATAACTAATTTTTTGTCTGACTGTACCTCTAATCTAACGTTTTAGGTATAGGTAAATGGGGATCGGTTAGGAATAACAAAATGTATGGGGGATCCGTTAGGAAATTAAATTCGATGTGGGATCTGATGTTGGGATCCGATAGGAATAACTCGCCGCACTTGTCCTCTCCTTGTGTATTTTACTACTACTTTTATTTGTTTTGTGCAATAAAGTATACTTACATAATTTTGATGAATTTTTCGAGACTATATTTCTTTTCTGTATTGCAAAATAACTTTTAGTGAGAAGTAACTAAGTATCTTTGTATGTACTATATCATGGTACAACATGCATTTCGCCAAGCAACAGTCAGTTCATACAGGGGACATTCAGATAATGTCGAAAATAGGTGCCATTAAGATAAAAACACTATTTTTAATTCTTGATCAAGTAAACAATATTGGTAAGGTCAAGATTTATAGCTCTCTAGAACTCACACGGAATTAAGTTTTTTATTATCATCATTTGCACCAATTACATGATCATCATAATAAGCATCAAGTACTAAGCAGCACTAAATGTGATTTAATGTTACGATTCTTATAATATTCTTTTTTTAGAATTGAAATATTGAGCTGCCTAAGTGATTACACCCGTAATAGCTTTGTGGAGTTTCCGTAGGAATGAAAATTTGCAAGCCTGTCTATCTTTAATTTAATAACATTAAATTAAAATTTTTAGAAACCCCCGCCACTAAACCTTTATTTGATTCTTTCAACAACTTGAAAAGAGCTGATAATCTTCAAATGGCTGAAGATATTTTCTTGGATCTTAGCTCAGAACACTCCCGATTGTGACACCTTGCAAATAAAAAAAACTAGATCAAAATCGGTGTATCCGTTTAGGAGCTACGATGCCACAGACAGACAGCACGGTAAATATTTTGTGTAGACAGACACATACGTCAAACTTCGTGGGGTTTAAAAAGATTGAGAAACTACGGAAAATATGAGTTATTTTTTAAATAACATTTCACGCATTTTTTGTCTATAGTTATGCTATCGCATTGCGTTATTGAAAAACATAAACATGTACAACTTTTTTTTCTTTTACTGGTTTCTTTATGTCGTCGCAAAATCCAAGTAGCATAAAATGTACACCGAAAAAAAAAAGAAAATAGCGCCGCCGACGCGACCATTAGAAAGGCACAATGGTGCTTCCGCACAAAAAAAGCGTAATGCAGAACCTAATTGACTTCAAATTGGCTTTTAACCCGGAGGTCTCAGTGGATTCAATTAGCATATTAACACAGGATGCGTACGCGCATACTCTAATGCAAAAGCAGGTATCGAGTGTGGCACGGTTAACAATAAAATCAAATAGGTACTTAATATTTATGTAAATACTGTATGTAAGCATTTTTTGGAATATAATATTTCAGAAGTACAGTTGAACAATATGTAGGTACACAAAATTAGTAAGAAATTAATAAAGTGCATAATAAAATCCGAGCTGGAAATATTTTAGATTTCCTTAGGAGATTAAGGCTAATGCTTTAGTTTTTATTTGATTTACTTTCAAGTCAAAGAGGTACCAAAAAAGATAAAATCCGAAAATAGGATTAAGTTGTAAATAGTAAACTGATTGTCATACATAAATGATTGATTACATAGAATTACAGATAACCTAAGGCTTGAATTAAACCGCCAAACTTAATCAAAATCTATACCGCCGTTTCAGCGTACAAGCAAATTATTTTACAAATCGACAAATATCCAGGATTCTTTGTGATACGAGGTGGTAAGGTACTCCAGAGCAGCCATTTTACTAGACCGCTCCGTCCGTATTATTTGTAGGCAATAGGAGGTCACCAACTAAAGAGTGTTTTTGATTGTCCATAAACCCCTCAATCGTCGTGGATGAAGAACCACTAGACATCATAAGAGGGCAAAAGCTCAACACTTTATGTTCCACAGTTCGCGGGTTTCGTGTTTTATTGCTTAGAACAACGTGATTAATATGCTCATGTTGGTACTGAAACGTGTGCTATTGCAAGCACTTGAAACACAGGATTAATAAATAAATTACCAATTTACGCGTTAAACCAAAGTTTTTTAAAATACTTCTTTAGGACAATGATTTAGGTAATTGTTGAGTTAGCTAAGTTTAAAGGTGCATGAATACTTAACAATACCTATGTCAATTTTGATTTAGGACAATTTTAATTCACTACCTAGATATTTCTTTATGGGAAGGCCAGCTTTTTCATAAGCCATTTTATATCATATTTTAAAAATTATACATACTCGTACACATTATGACGCTGGTTTAGCCAGAACTACACTTTACCGCCAGTTTTATGTTTTATTACAGTAATAAAATACTTAAGACAATTACTATTTTACAACAAACCAACTTTTTAACTTTAAGTTAGTATAATAAATAAAAACTTGATGATGAAGCATGATTATTTTTTTTATGTCTTCTCATTTAATTTTTCACTGAGGTTCAAATAGAACTGAAGTTGGGTTTATTCACGGTAACTGGCGCTACTTTAGAGCCGTATTAGTATATTTCATCCAATATCTTACAATCTAACTAATTTTCAAACTAAAGAAGTGTATAAATACACCAATTTTCAAATGAAAATGAAAATTGGTAAAATGTAAGATATTGGATGATTACTACCCTAGGTAACGCGAGTTAGACCTACAGCACACACCTGCGAAGTAAATCAGAGGTTGTGTGTGAGTGCAGTTGACCAACCCGCACGGGCAAACGTGGTCGACTAAGGCCTGCTCACCCTGATTTCAGGGTAGGCTTCTGCCCCTCGATGGGGACGTATATAAGCTGTTAATAATTATTCTACTCCGAGAACGCATTGTGCACCAGATATTTTCTATTTTATTAACAGCTCTAGCATAGATGGCATGAACCCATTGTCTATAGAGCAAACTTTACAATATACAGTAGCCAGCACATGCGACTGGACATGTTGACCTTGAAAGCGCCCGTAATCCGTAGCGGTAGGGGTGAATTACGTAGTGCAAATGTCCAACCGCACGTTCTGGCTTCTGTACTTCCATAAGTACCATTGATCACGGAAACTTAACGCTCCGGCGAGCCAGCAATCCCGACCATAAAGCTTCCATATAAAACATAATCAAAAACGACAAAAAACTGCAAAGACGGAGGTGTAATGAACTCAGCTTTGCAAATTTAATCATTTTATGTTCGCCGGAATGAAAAAGAATAGTTTTTGTTGGCACGTGGGCTTTCAAGGATGTAAATAGTAAAATACGAGTATTACTTAGACTTTTGAAGAAACCTATCCCATAGCTTTACAGTTTTTTGATGAACAAAACAAAGCATAGAACAATAGCCTCTCTCTATTGCAGTGTTTCCCAAGCAGTGGTTCGCAGGAGCCAGGTCCGCTAACAATTCAAAGTGATTTTCTTGTACCTTAGTGCGAATAATATTAGTCCCAGGAACGCTGATTTTGTGCAGAAGATGCAAATTAAAAACTCACATTGATAAAAAAAATACCACTAAAAATGTTATATTTTTTATTAAAATTATATTTTTATTGCATGATACTATTGAGATTGAGATTTCATTAATTACCTACCTGAAATTTATTGTGTTTTTTTTTTCGTGTATATTTTATGAGTCCCTGCTGATAAAAAATATATCAAAATGGGTTTAGTAAACGCAAAATGGAAGCACTGTGCCATTATAAAATATTTTGAGAAATCCGCCATATTGAAATAACCTTCAATAGGATAAGAGTATATGCACGACAAAACTATGTCTGTCATGCATAGAATCTCATGCTAGACCCCTGGTCTATAAAAGATTGAGAACCACTGCTCTATTGTATAAAGTTTGAAAATCAATTTATCTGAGGATCTATCGAGATAATCTGCGCAGGATTGCCTGACTGGGTGCAATAGATCGCCGTGACGAATCTCAGCGCGGCTAAGATTGTTCATCTTTTGCATAACAATTTTCAGCAATAAAGTAAACTTATTGCTTTATTGGTGATATTATCGTAGAAAAGATAAAATCAAATTAATCAAATTTTGACATGCTACATTTTTATAAATAATAATTGACGGTCTGTAAGTAAAGCTTCGGTCACACACAGTGATTAGACGCTGCGTATTCAACCAACACTGACCGTGATAATTTTTTAAGCCTCGGCAAAAAAGAGGGGTGTTATATTATAAGTTTGACGTGTGTGTCTGTTTGTCTGTCTTTGGCATAGTAGCTCTTAAACGGTAGTGCCAATTTTGATTTAGTTTTTTTTGTTTGCTAGGTGTCACAATCGAGAGAGTTCTTAGCTATGATCCAAAAAAATAACTTCAGCCATTTGAAGATTATCAGCTCTTTTCTAGTTGTTGAAAGATGGTTGAAAGGATCAAATAACGGTTATATGGCGGGGGGTTTTTTAAAATTTTAATATTCGCAGCGGTTATCGCTAAATATGACCGAGGCATTAGTGAAACCATCTTGATTTCAGGGTAGTATCGAGCCCCTCGGTGAGGACATAATTTATAATAATACATAGTTTAAAAAACTAAAAAACACGCTTTCTGTCCGCCACCTTGGACGTCCGCCATATTGGATTTAAGTCACGTGACTTTTTTTTTCGTATTCCTGACAGCAAACCCTTTCATTTGATACCCATATCATGGGGGTGGATTTCAAACAGCCAGTTCGCCATCTTAGGGAGGCCGCCATATTGGATTTGTAATGAAGTTTCTTAGCTAGTCATGCATTGTCATCAAAACTTAGAGCGTGTGCAAAATTTCATCCTAATCGAAGACCGGGAAGTGGGTCAAATTAAGATTCCAAGATTTTTTTAGACACATTAATGGGGAGGCCGCCATATTGAATTTGTAATGACGTTTCTTAGCTAGTCATGTATTGTCATCAAAATTCAGAGCGTGTGCAAAATTTCATCCGAATCGAAGACCAGGAAGTGGGTCAAATTAAGATTCCAAGATTTTTTTAGATACATTAATGGGGAGGCCGCCATATTGGATTTGTAATGACGTTTCTTAGCTAGTCATGTATTGTCATCAGAACTCAGAGCGTGTGCAAAATTTCATCCTAATCGAATACCGGGAAGTGGGTCAAATTAGGATTCCAAGATTTTCTTACATACATAGTTACTTACAAGTGAAGCTAATATAAAGCGTGTAATAATATGAGCTGATAACGACTTAGTACCGTAAGGTATCAAGCGCAGAATAAGTTCAACATGCAGCTGGACACTCGCACTACGAAATTCACCCCTGTCGCTACGGAATACGGGCGCTCTCAAGGTCAACATGTCCAGCCGCATGCGCTGGCTACTGTACGTATTAAGATTTGTAATAATAAGTTTATTAATGAAGCAACAGTGTGATAGATTGATTATAGGAACAGATAAATGAAGGATGCGCTTGGTTGTGTTAAATTATAGGGTAGTAGGGAACTAGATGTCCTTCTAAAGGACGAGACCAACGGACCAAATCCGATGAAAGAATTCAACAAACGTACAGTAGCCAGCACTTGCTTAAGGTTGGTATGACCCTAGCAGCCTAGGAAATAAGATATATTTTTATAGAAAATAGTTTTTTTTTAACTCTAGCTAAATAATTAACTTAGAACCCGAGACGTTCCGTTTAAAAGCTTTCGCGCCGAGACGCCAATGACTAGGTCACATTGATTAATTACATTAACACGAAACGCGAAATAATAATTAATTAATTTGTATAGTTATTCATTAGTAGCAGCGCTGAATAGCCAATTTGATTGATTGTAATATATTCGCTTGATTGATAAAATTTTATAACGGAATTTCGTTTATAATAAGTTTGTACAATAGAGAATACAAGAATTGACGACTGGCTTCATCGTAATTACGTGTTTTTTGTATGTCGACACCTTTGACTTCTATACTAAATATAGAATAGAATGTGCTTGTAATCCTTTAGCTTTACCACACAGGTTTTTCATCATATTATGGGATAAAAGAACTATGCATTTCACAGTGCGGCTCCCGCCTTAATATTTGAGAAATTCATCTATTTTTAATTGGTTTGTATAGCTAGCCAATCGATGAATATATTTCTTCAATTTCTGTGTAAATATTATACGAAAAAAAAAGAAACCAACCAGGTTATTCAAAAATATACTCTAGCGTTCAAGCAAATTTCAGATGTTAATTGAAAAGTCTACTTCGGGGCGCTGAACCAGCGAAGTAAGTAGTAAATAAGTACGTAAATGGTATAGGTCACAATAATATGTATTTATTTTAAAAAAATATTTACTATCGCAGCAAAAATCCAAAAATAAAAGAACAAATCCACATAAAATTAAAAAAATCACCAGACATTAAAATCTGTGACCATCGTCTGTAACGCATTTGACTATGTCCGACGACGTGTCTACGGCGCACGTTTTAAACTGTATAGCTCGGAGGTAGCCAAGCGTTTACGATGTTGGAATTGCAAATCGTGTAGCCAAGGGGCGAGGTATAAGCTTATACTGTAATAAACTCTAATCAAGAAAAAGTTAAACATGCGTTGACCGAGTGTTAAAAAAATATTTTGCGATTTTTCGTATAAAACCTTTTTAAACGCGTGTTTTACTTATTTTGTGTTAATATCCTAGGTATCAATATTATCTATCCGGTAGGTAACGTAGTGTAGATAACTAGACAAAGCATTAAATCTTAGTTAAGTTTACGGGTTGACCTAAGAGTTTTTAAATAGTTCGTCAATTTAGTTGCTATGAGACAAACAACATGTGAACGAAATTTTCATTATTTTTATGAGAATTTGAAAATATTTCATTTATTCTATTTCCAAAAGGAAAAGCTAAGATAAATAAGCGTGCTGTAAAGACTCAATTTAAGAAAATTTTACTTGCGTATATGCGCAGCAAAACGTACAGTTATTATACAAGTAAGTATACTTTCATAAAATGATGATTTCCCAAGATTTTGTGGGTTATCTCTTGCATAAGCAGAGCGGGATTGCTTACTTTTACAATATATTATCATCAGACACAAACACAGCATTCTTTAGTTTCGCTAATGAACACAATGCTACAAGCTAGTATAATTAATAAAGAACCAATTACAATATTACATCAATTACAATACTGCGGCGGGCGAAGGAATTGTAATTAATTGTAATATATGCGAGTTGCACAATCATCGGTTCGGTAAAGCACTACTCCGCTTTTATTAGAGTAAATAGCATGTTATTAGTTCATTATGAGAGTAAAATGTGGTATTACGACATGACAACTGCTATATAATATATAGTTCTCGAGTGTAATACATGAAGATGCCATAGAACGTGCAAAGTTTAAACTGTAAAAATCTTAATTACTAGGAACACTATCTAACTAAGTATTGTTATATATTATCATTATCACAATCACAAGACTAGCACCATTTGTTACAAAATATTTTACAATGTTTTCCTCAAAGTTTGACTTTGCGACCCCGTAGCCTAGTTGGTAGTACGTCTGCCTTCAAAGTACAACAGGGTCGCGGGTTCGAACCCCGCCCAGAGCAAAATTCATAATATGATAAGCACTTGTGTTCACTTGCGTACGCA
Source organism: Teleiodes luculella (assembly GCA_948473455.1). Lineage (NCBI taxonomy): Eukaryota > Metazoa > Arthropoda > Insecta > Lepidoptera > Gelechiidae > Teleiodes > Teleiodes luculella. Next base: position 3,222,099 of record OX419585.1, read on the forward strand.
GAGCTTCATTATGATCGAATACTAAATAATTCGGTAGATAAATTTCTAGGTATTTACCAACGTATCTAGAATCCTACGCTTCATTAGCAAGATCAGCAGCCCGATTGTGCTAAACTATCTCAGCTGGATTGGAATTGAACCACAAGCGTAGCGCGTCATTTGACAGAAATCGGTACCGCGCTAAGTGGTTTGACAGCTAGATGGAACGTAACTGAATTGCAATCGAACCGTAGCCGTTCTCATTTACAAAGTTCGACGGAAGGAACTTTTTCTTGATTGTTAGTCAATCGTTAAGCTGTGTTTTTGTCAGAAAGTGACCTAAAATGTTATTATCTTTTAATTTATTATAACCTCGTAAGGCCCAACCTAATTTTAGGTCAGTTTAGGTGACGACCCAATGTACTAATAATAGGTTCAAGTGCTTCCGGCCCAGAACTTTGATTTGCGAAAAGAGTCTTTAAATGTATTGCTATTGATATCATTCTTTTATGAGCTATGTTTAGTGCCTAAAGCTGACTATTCCATATTAAAAAGACGTCGAAATCGTATGTACTTTTTTTAGCACTCCGGGACATAGTAAAATAAAAATTTACTAAATACATAAGTTATAAATACCTATAACTTTGTTTAAACTTGTTTTTATTTACATTATTTACTTAATTGTTTAGGCATTAAAAAAATCAACAGTAACTAATATTTTTCAAAATCAGTATAATTTCTAGGAAACAAATCCATTTGCTTAGCAATAATGACGAGAGCGTCGGTGGCCAAGTGGGTAGGGCCGTTGGCTTCCATTCGAAAGTTCGCGGGTTTGTACCTCGGCAGTCGGCACGTACCAATGTGTTTTCGATTTTCGAATTCATATGTACCTACGTTTATTCGACGCTCTTACGGTGGAGGAAAACATCGTGAGGAAACCTGCACACACCTGCAAAGTAATTCAACTGTTGTGTGTGAAGTGGACCAACCCGCACTGGGCCAGCGTGGCCATCTTAGGCCTATACACTCTGATTTCAGGGTAGATTCGAGCCACTCGGTGGGGAAATTTATGAGCTGTTGATGATGATGAGAACCCAACGACCTTATTTTGGGACGAAAGTTTTCTGCTTCGTGTAGTATTTTACTAAAAATAGTTTACGAAAAAATTTGCGCGTACTGGCAAAATATAGCATTTCAATAACCCTTTACAGTAAAATGCATCATTCGTAATGCAATGATTGCGCGGATAAACAAGGATTTAATGACCTACTTTTAGCTAGGACCCCGTTCCATACAGTTGACATGTGAAAAAAACCAGTTTATTTGTTCTATCTGTCAAAACTGCCAATGAGAAGTTCGGATACGTTCAATGGTTTGCAATTTTTTATAGGTGAATTTGAGTTGGCGGGACTATTTGCAGTGTGAAATGGGTTACAATATTATGTCATAATTTTAGAACGCTGGGCCGCAAATTTTTCTTTTAGATAAACATCTTGGGCCGGAGCAGCCAAGTATTTTTTTCTAAAAATAGGACGCTTGGGCCTTACGAGGATAAGTGAATTATGAATTTGATGTAGCAGAAGCTCGTACATAAGCAAAATATGTGAATTTTATGATCAGACGCAAGATTTCCACCTTTAACATGACCGATCGGAAGTTCATAATAAAATACACTATTCAAGGAATTTGCTGCTGAATTAGTAGCAAAAATGATTCCCCACATCAGCCCACATGCTTCCGCGACTCTTCGGCGGATGCTTTGGATGTGGAAACCAAGGTAGGTAAGCATTCCCTAACTAACCTATAACACTTTGTACTAATACATTCTACATCCGTTTATAGGGTTCCATACTTAGATTCTAATACCGTTTTCTTGCTATAGGTATAAACTATACTTACTTATTTTGCTTTAAAATAGGTACAGACAGTAAATAGTATTTCTTTGAACCCTTGTTATTCACTTATGTTGTCTTATCATTATTTTATTTTTGACCATAAAAATATCATTCTTTATATTTTCTCTGACCTTATTTTCAGATGTATTTCAACATACTAAGTAGGTACCTGTAGATCCAGACACCAGTTTCCGACCCAGCACCTGACACTCCAGAAGAACATTAGTATTACAAAAAACTGCAGTTAACTAGTAGATGTGCAGTTTAGCGCTGTATTAGAGTTTTAAAGCTTTCTTTAGGTATGTATTTCAACACCATGTATATTAATTTATCATGTACCTTTTAGTACAGATACTCACTCTTTAATTATTGTCCACAGATGCCTATTTAGTAGACAAGAAGTTGCATTATGTATACCTATGGCGCATAAAGTAAATGATAGTATAAATAAATACTCATTTGATAGGGAATGCGCTGACAACCCGGCAAGAAACCTTAGCCTACTCCAAAGTGCAGCTAGGCTGTGAACAGAGGCAAGCTACCAGAAACTGTATGCAGAAAGAAAGATAGAAGAAAGTTTAGAAAATCTTTGGAGGCAATACCACCTTGTTTTAAGTTTAATTAATCTTAATTTATAAAATAGGTATAGGTATATAGAAAAATTAATATTTTATCTTAATTTTTATTGTATAACTTCTAACACTTCTTTTATTTATAATAAAGATGTGCATAATTATATTAAGATATATATTTTTTCATTTTATCTCATTTCTTCACCTTCCAATTTCTTGCCGTTGACTAATCTGGAAAGAAAAAGAATAATAATGTAATAATAAATAATTCAGGGAGGTGTTTGTCCAGCAGTAGAGGTCATAATATAATTGGAATAGCAAAGAGAAAAATCAGTACTTAAACAACAAAATAAAATAAAATTTCCCTAACATTGTAAGTGACGACTACTTCGGCACACAAAAACATGCTACATTGCGAGTATAATCAGACAATTTCATTTGTTTATATAATGTGGGCTGAATTAGGCTATTAACAATACCTAATAATAATATGGGGACAAAATATTATAGTTGTGTAGCCAAGAGCATGCTTAGCTTTGAGTTTTGTATGGTAAATAAGGAACTGAATCACAATTCCCATGTTTGTTTATCTTGCCCTTGGCCATACGAATGTAGATTTTTAATACATAACTTAATAAACATACCATTTGGCTATAGCAATACATGCTTTGTATATTAAATCCTCCAGGTATTAAATCAACTTTTGTCTGTCCCGTCTCTGTAATAGGTTGATTTGTGGATGGTATTTCAGCTCTCCGCTGCATCCATATCCTTCTGGATCTCTCTATAAACAATAAAATATGTTTTGGTCAGTTCAAGACTGTTTATTCCAATCATACAAGTAAGATACATAACAAAGTAGAGTGATATTAGTAGGTATATTAACAATAAAATTAATGGAATTAAATTAGTATTTTTCCAAATCTAGTTTATGTTTGTACTCTCTGACGACTTCTTATGAGCCGATTAAACTTTGCGATTAAAGTTCGCCAAACCCGTTTGTGAAAAAAAATAGACTTCGTTTGTGTATTATCACTTGAAAATCAAATACTTACCATCATATATCGATCAAGCTCTTTCTAGATCCATAAAACACCTTTTGGCTTTGGAACATGTAAAATATATAAATTCTTATTTCAAGATTATGCTTATACGTTATCGTTTCGTTGTTTTAATACACTAAAAACATTCTAAACACTTAAAATTCTTCAATTATCGGCATGTGACGATGCACAGCATCTGTGAGAGTGCGCCACCTACTTCCGATTCGATTTCCACCAATTAGAGGCCATTTCCTGTGAATATTGGTTGCTAATTTGACTTTGTGTCACCAGAGGACGGCTCGTTCGACCTTACCTCATAGCGTCGTTAACTTCCGATCTAACAAGATCTCAGTTTAAAGTCTGTCAAAATTTAAAATTATCTTGTAAAAAATATTTTATTTTAAATTTTATATTTTGCATTTAGAATCGTATTCTAAATATTAGTCTAAATTTATTTATTTTTCTTAATTCAAGAAATTAGTGACAGTGCAATGGAAATTTTTTGATAAAAATTTTAAATTATTTTAACGGATTTAGAAGCGTATTTTAAATTCGTTGCTCATTACCGTGAAATAAGTGAAAATTAGTCTTTTTCATGTCATGATGTTCGCTTTTGCTACAAAAACGAGTATCTTAGAAGGTAACAGCTTCAATTTCACGTGAGTACTTCCAACTTTGCTTTTGTTTGAATAAGTCGTTCGTTAGCTGCGACGACTCAGAGGAGAATGTTTTCGAGCGTATCGAAGTGTTAAGGGCTCCGCAAGCCCATCTCGATATGATTGTGGGAATGCACCTACCCTACCATTACCTAAGCCGAAACTGAATAACTCGGTTGTTAGCTGTGACAATGACTCACAGGAGAATGTTTTCGAGCGTATCGAAGTTGCTTATAAGGGTTAAGGGCTCCGCAGGCCCGTCTAGATATGATTACGGGAATGCACCTACCATTATCTAAGCCGTTGTTGTTTGCTCCACTATCTGTTCATGTTATCGCTAGAACCAATATTGTCTAAATTAATCCAAACTGGGTGTTCACCCTGCGGCTTCGCCCAGGTCGTAATTTTTACTTGAGAAAAATGGATTTTCCCGTTTTAAAACATTACATACAAACTTGTCAACTAATTACGTACACCTGACAATAATGAAGTCTTATCCTGCATACAATGGCTTATATAATGGTCACCTAGCTTTTTCTCAAAGTGGCCTCAAGCTGATCTACAAAAAATACTTCATAGAAAGACTTGAGTACCTAAGGGTTAAATTTTTAATTTAGCAGTTATTGAGCTTTTACAACCCGTCACGTGAATATCGTTAAGCCTCTTTATTAAAGTAACTGTATCCTCAATGCATTCTTCTTATCGAGTAAAGGTCAACCTATCTCAGATACCATGGTGTCGGAATTGTTGGGCCGACTTGGCTTCCGACACGGCTCCTATATTGGCCACATCTGCAAATAGTAGCCGAGACCAACGGTTTTACATGCCTTCCGAAGCACGGAATGCATTGTAATAATATTTCGATGGAATATATTTTTCAATAAATCAAATACAAGCTGCCCCCTTTTTCTGTGTAATGTATGTGGTCTATAAATGTGTGTAATGTATGTAAATAATGTGGTCTCATCTCACCACACTCAGGAAGATCTGTATTGGTTAAATTCTAGACGGTTAACTACACGGCTGGTCGTGGTGATTCACTATGTTTTGTTTCCGTATATGGCGTGTTGGTGAATTTAAATTTTTACTTAGCACAAAATCTGTACTACCCTCCATTCGAGTAGATGATCGACCGTGCCCGAACTGTATCTACCGCCTGACGTCTAGAGATATTTTCACAAGCGACGACAGCAAAGCAAACTATCGGCCGCCTCTCGGATTGGCTGGATACATTGCACTTCAACACAAGGCGATTAACAAAGAAAGAAAATTATTTATTTATCACACGTTGCGTTACACATACAACGTAAACAGGAATGTAATTCAGAGTCGTGAGATACACATGTGAAATAAAAATGTGATTGTGCTCTGCATTAAGCACATTTTGGCGTTATATGCAGAGAGAAGTGAAGTTTGTCAAACCGCAAGTTTAATCAAGTTGAGTGAATCCGTTACTATCATGAAATAATTGATACATGGGGGCTGTTTCCGAGCGTATCGGTAGAACAGTGATAGTTCCGTCTGGCTGCGTAGGCCAACCTGATGTCTTCCTTGAAATAACGTCAGGGGATGTGTCTATCATTAACCCTCGGCTAGTGCTTGCCTTCTAGGGTTTGCAATTCGAATATTCGAATATTCATTTTATTCGAATATCCGCCCCAATCTCAAATTCGAATAATTCATTTCATTTATCCGAATATTCGAATAGTATATAAAGTAATATAGGTACTAATGTTTTTTTAAATAATTTAATAGTAACATCCCTGCTGTAACTCTCGCACGTTGTGTCATTATTGTACATTGCCACTGATATTAAAACTGACGGATCATGGCTCATTTTGCGAAAAAAAAAGGCATCTATTTGCTAATATGTTCGCAGATTGGCTGCTGTAAGCAAGATACCTCATAATATTATTCTTCTTTGCGACTTTGCTACGCCAAAGGTTTGCATCAAGCAAAGAAATGTACTCAAAGTCCTTTGTGCCTTAGGCGTGAAGTGAACAATGCCAACGGTCCTCCCTGATGGGGCAGGTACCTAAGGGAAACTGTGCACCCAAGTTGTATTTAGTATTGACACACTTGCATGGCCTCTTTCTGTCATCTGGAGTGGTTTCTGAGTCATGGAAGCCTGCTAATGCCTCCATAATTTCTAAAGTTATGAAACGAGTAGGTACTGAACAAAAAGCTCCTAGCATACCTGGAGATAAACAATCTTCTTAGTGACCAGCAGTATGGTTTTTGCAAAGGTCAATTACTGGAAATTTCTACCTATGAAGCGCTGCCACCGAGAGACACAGCAAATCCATTGCTATGTCTATGGATATCTGCTGCAAATAAGCTTGGCTTCCATTTTAGGGTTCGGCGGTACTTCACACCGGAACAGTTGCTCCATTAGTACCAAGCGGTAGTTCGATCTGTATGGAGTACTGCTGTCATCCTGAGGTAGTTCTGCCAAGTATCAACTAAATGCATTAGACTCGGTGGATTTTACAGCCAAGATCGAGACGATCTCTTGCTCATTGGCGACGATCAGCACGTAAAATCCAAGCTTTAAACCTTAGAGCATCGACGCATAGTTGCCAGCCTTTGGGTATTTTACAAGGTGTATGTTCCCAGACCCTCTATAGTTTTATCTCCCATTTGGTTACCCGAGTACTACACCGCGCCGTCTAGGAGAAATCTATGGAATCTATCTATGGATATTTATCTTGATTATGATTTGAGTGGAGAGGGAAAGGGCCTAAATACCCAAAGACCACTATGACCCAAGGTGGATCTATTGTAGTTAGCCCTCGTAGGCTATTAGCCTCTTTTTGTTGGGATTTAGGGTTCGGGCTTCTTGGGGGACAAGCTTGTGCGCTCCCAGCACTCGACTCCTTTTGTTGACGAGAGCATCACATTCACAGAGGATGTGAATGGGAGTTTCCTCATCATCTGCACAGAATCTCCAGTAAGGGTTTTTTGACAAACCCATTCTGTTCATGTGCTTGTTGAGTTTATACCTATACGAATGCTCAACCGGTCGAGTTTTATTATCTCGGTTCTTGGGAGAAATATCTAAGATACTTTTTTAAATTCGCCTAAATCTGCACAAAACGCATTAATAAATATGAAAACTAATCAAAATACTTGATTTTACATGAAAATAATTATACTAAAATCAAACAAAATCCCAGTCTAGTTACTCTTGTTCGTCTTGAATTAATATTGTATTTTTTTTATATTTTCAGTAAATGTTTAAAAAAATATTCGAATATCCGGATATTCGAATATTGAGCACTAGAAATATTCATTTTATTCGAATAGTGAAATCGAACGAATATTGCAAACCCTACTTGCCTCTCAGCAACACTACGCAATTTCCTGTTCGGGGGCTGTCTTCGAGCGTATCGGGCAGTTTTCAGGCTTATCTGGCAGCGTATGCCAATTAGTGATGTCTAAATATGACGTCAGATGTCTGTCATGAACCCCCACCAGTGCTTGCTTCTTATCAACACTGCAATATAGCGGCGTCCTATTTTTTACATCTTCAACCAAAGATTTACGTAGGTTGCCTCCTGGCGTTACGCGGCAGCCCCGTCTATACCATAGGATAATCGCATTTGACTTAAGGGAACGTATCCCACCAAAATTCAGCTAGAGATTGGCTCACTTCAATCCTGTACAACCTAGCGGCGTCTTAATCCCACATAAATTTTCTTTTGGCTGCTTTTCAAGCTTAACATGGCAGTTTCGCTCGCCTGTACCCAAGGACATGCCATTTTTGATTTCGGGGAATATAATCTTCATTCTTCTTCTTATCGTGTCGATGACAAATTCTTTAGATAGTTTTGGCCTAGAACCAAGCTACTTCAACTGCATTATCTGTGGCATCCATCAGGTCCTGCTGCGAGCAGGTGGCAGGGCAAGCAGGGCAGGACACTAGGTGGGCCATAGACTGCACCGTCCCACACACACATCTTCATTATCCTTTAGCCAGTGCTTGCCTTCAACACTGTACAACAACAGCGGCGTCTGACATATCTTCAACCAAGGATTTCTGTGGTCTGCCTGCGTGCGAATCGCACCAGTCTTCTCTGGTATAATAATAACCATTAGTGACGTCAGGTAATGTCTCCGCTTCTGTGATAGCCAGCACTACGCTTCTAATAGGGGTCTTATTTTCACCTTCAAGCAAGGATTTTTATAGAGCGTATCGTGACGCTCGATTACACTACCGACACAGAAGAAAAGAACAGGTCGAACTGTTATTGATGTAAGGTAATGTTTCAGGGAATAACATCCATTCAGTGCTTGTCTCCAAAACACTATGCAATCTGCTTACATTACAATTTAGTACTTCATTAATCGCAACAGATTATACTACGCCTCGTAGCTCGATTTTACTTAACAATTTAGTTCGTCAAGGATGCATTTATTATTGTGTGGCATGTGATGCGCGGTAACCAACATTGACCCAAGTGTGGTGACTCGAGGCAATGTTCCAGCAGTAGTATGGCCGGCAGCTGGGATACTTACAGGCCTTCGGGTATGCGTAGTAACATCACTTGCCAGTGTTTTAATAATGTAGATATAAATAGTACTTTCAGGTCTTTCTACAGTCAACAGGCAACTTTGGCGGAAATGAAAGTCGGAGCCCAGATACCGCAGCTCAAAACAAATGGCATCACACCACACCCGTGTGTCACTGGTAGTAAACAATTCTAAAATTACAACTGAAAGGTAACCAAGTTTAAATTACAATTTCCTTTGGTGCCTAGACCACTCCCCATAGATTCTCTCTTCGCAAGAAAAAGAAGGGGAGGGCGCAGTCTAAGAACCCATAATATGGTAGTCAGCCTACCGAAAATACAGCTATAACTACCGGATACCTTCTAGTCTTGGAACGGTAAATTATAATTCGGTTGAAACTGTTGTTGTTAAGAATATGAATTCAAGGTATATCTGCTAAGTAATTAAGCAAACCAACAACCAATTGTCTATTTACCCTCATCTTACCAAGTAATGTTATAATTTACCTTAATAAAATTCTCATACATACTTACAAGTTAATGTTATTCGCGAAAATAAATTACCGTTCTTTGTCATACTTTAGTAAGTTTGCAGCTGTTATACATACATATATACATACAGTCGCGTGTCTTTCCCCGAGGGGTGGGTAGAGACACTTCTTTCGCTTCATCCACATTGTTTTATAACTGGAATTTGTTGGGCGTAACCTCGTTCGTCCGTAAAATTCAATATGCGTAATATTCGTTGCTGATATTATATGTAGGTACATGAATGCATATTGTATAGTATGAATTCTTTAGAGGGTTGTTGAGTTAAAACACTTGTATAACGAGCTAGTATATACTAGGTCGTGTGTGTATGTGTGATATGTGTTGTTTTCACCTTAGTTTCAATATACCCTATGAGTGAATGCCTCTAAATTTCTGGGTGCAGTGGTGATCATACTCGATCTTAAAATATTCATTTGGAAACATTTAATAATTTGCCGTAGCGGTTGAGTTATGGGAATTCGAATAACGTTTCAAGTGGGCACATTATATTAGGTACTAAACTGAGGGGCAACCCTTGACGGCGATTCTGTTTAATGATTAGACGTGATTAGTAAAATATTTTACCTTGGTTAGATAATGTCTTAGAACTGAGTATGCAGTCATAAATAGCTAAATGTAATTTTTTTCTACCCTCAATAGCTTCTCGCAGCTATTAACCATACCTCTCTATATTGTGATTAATTTTGCAAATTTTTATTCGCACCTCGCGGATGAAATAACTACACAACGTCATAGTCTACCTTTCTTTCACGAATAGTAATCATGAGAGGAAGAACTTTCATTCTATAATATCATAGCAAGGATGATTCTAAGAAACGGGTCTACTAATTTTGCAAATGATCCGATTATTTTCTAATAAATTTGTTTAAGAGTTATTTTGCAGAGAACTTCAGCACAAGCATAATTCCTCATCACATAGCGTCGTTTAGTCACCAGGAGATATAAACACGTCTCTCACAGATGCTGTGCATCGTCACATGCCGATAATGATCCAAGTTTTACATAACAATAAAACTTGTATTATTGAGCAGAGACGATGCACAGCATCCCTTCAAGGGCTCCCGGTGAGAGACTTATGAGGTAAGGTCGAACGAGCCGTCCTCTGGTGACACAAAGTCAAATTAGCAACCAATATTCACAGGAAATGGCCTCTAATTGGTGGAAATCGAATCGGAAGTAGGTGGCGCACTCTCACAGATGCTGTGCATCGTCTCTGCTCAATAATACAAGTTTTATTGTTATGTAAAACTTGGATCATTTTCTTGGATTGGAATTAGGTACGGGCGTTCACATAAATAAACATTTCTTTCTTGACGTTTTTGACAGTAAAAAAACTCACCACAGATTATAAAACTAGTAATCGATGCTCGATTGACTGAAATACTGGGGTACATCTCTAACGTTTGTCGTACGGTTTTGGTGCTGTTATGGTTCTACTTCGATTGGAGTTAAAACTTTAGCACAATACCGATTTGCGTAGAGACGAATTGCAATTGGATCACAGTTTTAACCGGATTGGAATTGGATGAGAACGTTTTGATTTAGCACAATCGCCCTGCTGATATATCATTCACAAATTAATTAAATCTATCTTCAGCATTATTTTTCAAACAAAATCTTATCTTCGAAGCTGTCATGTGCTAATTTAATTAAACCATGAATTTAAAATAAGACAAGAAATTCCTTAGTGTCGCGTGCTAAACATGAATTAAAAAAATAAATAAAAATTAATTCAGACAAAAACATCTAGACAGACACTTAGGTAATCTAAAATCACAATCAGTTGGACATTCAATTTTACCAATGCTTAGACACCTTGAGCGATGATTACGATAATTAAGCAAAAAATTATGCTCTAATCATCACATGAATCCTATTACGGTAGCTCATACCTACCTACACCAGCTATAGGTATATTCCTTATCTATCCTATCATATAATAAAACTGAAGAATCGGCGTGTCTGCACATTGATTTGTTTTTCAAAAAACTGATTGTAGGAAAATACAAGTTTTGAAAAAAATATTCGTCTGTCTGTCTGTCTGTTTGTACACGCTAATCTCTGGAACTACTGGACGGATATTAGTGAAACTGTACAATAATATAGCTTATACATTAGAATATTACACAGGCTACTTTTTACCGTGGTAAAATACTTTTTTGTCGTGTCTTAGTTTTGGCGGATAGCTAGTACTAAATACAGGGTGTTAGTGACATAACAAATACTGAAAAACAAGCTCAGTCAACTATTTTGACTTTCCCAAATAAACTTATTTCGGAAACAAAAAAAAAGATAGGTACTCACATTCATTTTAGTCAGTTTATGAAAACGTCAATCTTTTTTCGTCAAGTTTCAATTTTCAGTTGAAGTTTCTTTCTCAGTCGTTAGCTGTCATTTACACCCTGTATAAATAACTAAATTCTATTTCAATCAGCCAAACAAAACCGCATTGCTTGACTGATATCGTGAAAACAACCATAAAGTTTTTACTGCAAATACGACTTTACTATCACGATTGGTAATATCGCGCAAATCGCGCAATACGGGCTTTCAAAAGAAACTAAAGAACAAAGAAGATTTGGGTAATAAGCCAAGCCGGGATACACACGAAAAAAGACTTTAAACTTTTAAAAAGGCTAAAGAACATTTTATAACAATCATATTCGAATTTTCTATAGACTTATATATTCCTGACAGACTTAGCCATTTTTCTGATTATTATTAGTAAAATCACGTCATCAGTAAGCTCCGCACAGCAGCATTAACCGCCTATCGGCAACCTATGATTACATATAAGAAATTTCGGCCAAATCATTGTCATTACGTACGTACATTAGGAAGCAAAAAGCCAATAACACTATTGACTTATGATTGGTACTCCACCATTGTTGTTTTTGTCTATTTCTCATTTGATCTTTCATTTACTTTATAACGGACTTGTGATATTATATTTTTATTGCTTTATGTTAGAACCAACTAAAATTATTATTATGGCTCATTAACAACATAAAAATGCTGAAACTGCAGTGGAACTGAATTAATTAAGAATATAAATATCTACATACCATAAACATAAATATGAAAAACAGTGCAAGAAGATAACTTTTTCCTTACCACAAATTAAATCTTTTTAAATTTTGCAGAGATTTAAAATGAAGCAAGTCAGGTTGTTGTCTATAAAACAAAGCTTGGCTCTCAGTTCACACAATTAAAAAGTCTAGATTGTTCACACTAGCATGGGTATTATCTCAAGCGTGACCGCTGGGAATGAGCAATTTTTTATGCACATATCATGGTTAAATCAGTTCAGTACAGAGAATACCACATCTTTTATGTAATGCTTAAGACTATGATATAATTTGATTTCTCTAGTATTAAGTTTTGAACTCTTTAATTTTACTGTTGCTGATAGAAATGCAGTTGTTTAGGAAATATTTTCTAAGATTGTAGACAAGTTTGCATGAAAAATAATTATATTTTTAAAGCTTTCATGGTTGTTTACATAACTACACTAATTTGAAATTCATGGGATACCACACAAAATACAAACCGTGGTCAACACATTTTTTAATATGAAAATATTTACGAAAAATAAAATAGTTAATATATATAGTTAATAATTCTAAATATAGTGAATAAGAATTATTACATCTTATAACATGTTATCTTTTTTTGTTTTGTAGCTTATTTGGTCTGGTTTTGTGGCTAATAAAGTTGAACATTTTGTTAAATATTTAAAATTGATTAAATAAGTTATTTTATATACAAAGTTCACATAAAACTTGGTTAACTTTTTCATTATTTCAACCTACCTTTTCGACAAAGCCTACAAGAGTATTATACTATACTCTTGTAGGCTTTGTCGAAAAGGTCATGCCTAACCTGTTATATCAAATGACTCTGTATAAAAAAAGAAAAAAGAAAGTGTGATTTGGACTTTCTGGAATTTAATATTGCAAGTTATAATCAGTTAATCACTATATATTATGGGCTAAAACTGATGGTTTATTAGTAACATTATGAAGCAGGTAGAATTCAAATAAATTAATTTTGATAAAATTATTAGACACCTCATAAAGACAACTTAATTAAACTTTATCTATCAGTGCAAATAGAAAAAAGAAACATGCACAAAATATGATGTTACAATTTAAATAGATGCAATAAACTAGGCAGGAAAATTTACATATTCTTTTTATCAAAATCTTAACGATGTAAATATTATAAACTTAAGTTTTATAGATGTTATGAAGATCACACATAATGTTAATATGTTATATATGTTCTTTATGTACCTACACTTACCTTGAAAGTTGGTCTGCCAATTTTGTTCGAGTCTGCACGGCACAAATCTGTCCATAGGCTCTGGCCGGACCAGCACAGACTGCTTCCGGCTCGCAGGGCTGCATTGCTGCAGCAACCTCCGCTCATACGATTCACTAAACATTTTCAAACTGTCCCACTTCACTGTCAATTAACTAACAATAATGGAAGAGTCAGACTAGACTAGATTTCAGAATGTAGGGTATTTTCAACTACACATGGTTACTCGAGTATCCGAGTCCTGATTCGTTGTCCAAGTCCTGATGAAAACTTGATGTTATTACTGAACCCGACACGAAGAGTAGCGACACACACGACTGCTAACAACCATTTGATCGCTTGTTGTAGTGCTCTGACATACTCCCGTTCACTACTATCAGATACGAAGACATGGTTCATCCCTTTTTAACAATTATATAAAAAACACTTTTATGCTGATTAACTTCAATGTACTGCCGTAACGATGCAAAATCACTCAAATAAAAGTATAATTTAGAATTTACAGCGTAAAATAGAAATCAATTTCGTTCCTGTGGCACATAAATAAATGCTGTGTTGCAAACAAAAAAAATGTTTTGTTTAAAATTAAACGGACGATTCCTTCAAAACATAAAAACCGATAATTACCGGTAGATATAAAAGGGTTGGGCTCAGTGTCACATCGGTACATTCAGTAAAATAGAAACTAAATGATGTTTCTTCGGGGGCATATTTATTTTTATATATAAAAAAAAACATTGTTATGTTATTTCCATCCATTGTTATAAATAGTTGTAATTACTTGTAATGATATTTTTTAGTTTAGGATTTTAAGCACCGAACTGCCATATAATTATACCACTCGGTTACTAGGCACACACAACTTCACACAAGCACGTGCG